>ML787940.1:122393-161297 GCA_009831015.1 Picea engelmannii | reverse complement strand
TATATATATATTATTGTTGTTTTAATACATTGTAATATGTGATATATACATTGTATTTTGGCATATTCTATATCTTGTAACTTATAATATGGTCTGTTGTAATTTGCGGTAATATGTATATGTAGACATTGTTGTAATATATAATAAGCTATTTTAATTAGTAACGTACATGTTTGTGTGTGCACGGGTGGGTGGTTTTTGTAATATGGTGTTGGTGCTGATATATGATATAGTAATGACCTAATGATTCAACAAAACCATGCATACCAAATGGCATAAAAAAACATTAAATGTAAACAACGTTGTAGTGCATGTTTCCTCTACTTCTAAGAATTTTGATCATTTTAATATTGTGTTACCTCTGCACCATAACGAAATTTTATGATTTTTGGTGAATTTAAATTAGATATTAATGATGTTAGTGTCCTTAAGATATTTTTTTTCCTTTTCCAAATGTGTAATGTAATTTTAGATTAGAATTGCGAAATTCATTAATCCTAGATCAAATGTTCCATTCACTAAAGTGAAAGTAAAGTTTCATGCTCTTTCCATTAGTTATATCATTATATTTTTCCACACTTCGTTATACTAACTTGTCTACATAACATAAATGCACTATCTATGTTAGGGAACACAAAATTCCCGAGGATATTCTTTTATATTGGTTCAAGTGTAAGGTTCACATATCCCTGATGGGATCTCAAGGAATACACATATTTAAGGATTGGGTAGTGGTTGAGTGATAAGGAGATTATGCCCCGGTAGATAAGTTGATTTTTGGAAGTATAAGGAACTAATTTAAGATTTTCAATAACTATATCACATTTTGTTAGACTATAATTTGGTGAACTATCGGAGGTGCCCCTACATCCCCTTTGTGTGTAATACATGTCAATAAATGAAATCCCATCTCGACATCACTAGAAAGTACAAAAACCCTAGGAAAAGTACATTTAGTTGTGATATATATAGATTTTCCTTGCACCCACACCCAAGACATGGATCGATTTTTGGTGACTAATAGACCCTTGTGTTATTACCACATGGATTTTATTGTGTATGGCCACCTCTAGTTCACAAACCTGGACTATGAGTAGGGGAACTACTTGAGGTCATATTACCATCAATGATCATAAGAACCATGGAGAGTCGGCCTAAAAAGTACAAAGTTTAAAAGAGCCAAGTAGATGTGCAGTTCTCCCACCTCCAAGAGATTAAGGGGATGCTAGGCTCCTTGGGATCCAAGAAGCAAAATAAGGAAAAAACAATCAACGGAGGATCACAATTAGAAAGATTCCCTAAAATGTTGAAGGAAACAAAAGGCTCCCACTTTAAATGGAATTATTAGAATGGGAAATAAGGTTGAGTCCTGATTGGTGAATAACAAAATACACTTTATGCTATATTATTTCAACCCTTTAGAAAAGACTAAGTTTTCCAGTAACCAACTAACAAATGATGCAAAATTATGGTGGGACCATCTCAAGAAGAAGATAAAAGTGTACAAGGAACATCTAGATTGGAACCAATTCATGAATTTTTTTCAATAAAAGTACCTAGGAGAGATGTACTGCCATGAGAAGGAAGGTGAATACTACTCTTTAAAGAAAAGCAACATGATGGAAGAAGAATATGAGTGCAATTTTGTGGAACTAGAAAAATATGCACTTGGACTTGGTGAAGAGTCCCAAGTCAGGAAGTTCATTAGAGGAGTTAGGGACCATATCAGAGATAGGGTCAAGACATAATTTATTTGATACATGTGATGCAGAGGACTAGATTGTGTGGAGATAAGATGCAACAAATGAAAGAGCTAAGTTGTATACTTAATTAGATAATCATTCACTGAAAGATGTGGGGTTGAAAGTATGATCACTGAAACTTCAACCCAACACCACCAGTAGAACCTAAGAAAGAAGATAGAGCACAAAGAAACATACGACCCATGATCCAGGATCTTTTCGTGAGGTGACTTATTAAAGAATTGTATTAATGAGAATAAACTAAAGTACACCATAAAGAAGGAAAATCTCAAAAGGAAAGATACATAAGCATCAAATATGAACACAAAAAATTGATAATGGAGTTCGTCCCTGGTGGACTACATCTCTGGGTCCTGCTCTCAAATGGGTAGGTCTTTTTATTAACTCCGCAAAAGAATTGGGAAAAATACCTAAGTATACCTCATTCTGGAGTTATGCTACATAGTCTTTACTCAGATAAGAAAACTAACATCACCACTACGTTCGCGGCATCGAATTACCTCAAAATGACTCTCTCCATGCCTCGATCCCAGTCTGGCACTTTCAGGCCCAAGAGACACCACTGCCTCGGTTTTCATTCCCTACCTCTACAATAATTAACTGGGAAAATCTTGAACTGCATGCCCTCTCTTGAAAGCCGTGCAAAAATCCATGCGGGCGCGACTTGTTTCTCCTCCGTCCCTTCAAACACTGGCAGAAGCCCCCTTCTTATATAAAAATCTGGGTGGTGTAGCATTGATGAGTCTGTTGGTGGAGTGGTTAGCGAAGGCTAAGTTAAGTCGTTTATTGGCGGAGGTCCCGGGTCAAATCCCATGGACCTCCCATTTTTAACATATGGTTGCAACAGATTTGGCGTTAATTCCACCAAGATAGCGGAGATCCTGGAGGAGGTTTGGTGGTTGGTTAGTTCGGTGGAGATGCTATATTTGGCGGGTGGCGGTTGGAATATGTAGCGATGAATATGGAGGGTATGCCATATGTGGCGGTGGAAATGGTTGCATGGATTAGCATAGAACCAAGGGTTGGGCCGAAGTCCTAGCCCCTTTCCTTTTCCACCCACATAAAACATTAAACTTAAATAATATTTGCGTCATATTATAAACAAGAACTATATCATGGTATGTTGGCTAGTGCAGAGGTTGTAAGTCCTTTGGGCTAGGAGGTTATGGGTTCAACTCCTGTGGAGTCATAAAAAAAAATTCACATGCCAACCACTAGAGAGGTGCCACATGGAAGCCTACGACTAGGCCACGTGGCACTATAACATTTGCCCAATAAAATGACACTTGTCACAATCTAATTTGCCCACGTGTCTGCCATCAAACCTGTACAAAATTTCCGCATCATCCCATGCAAACTCAACTCTCTTCCACGTCAGTTGTATGGATGTTCCACGTGTCACCATTTCCATGGTGCCACGTGTCACCTTGACCTTTTGACTTTTTGACCAAGTTTGACCTGAACTTTGATCGCTTATATCTTTCGATCTGTAACTCTGTTTAACGAGCCATTTGCACCGTTAGAAATCTTGCAACATTCTCTTCGTGACCATGCCATTTTAACTGAGTTTTTGGAAATTTAATTTTTTTCCCTTTCTCTATTTACTAAAGCCATTATGAGCATTCTAAGTTTCCTATGTGAGTTCTGAGTTGTTCTTATCCTTCTCTGGATCCTTTTTGGATCACGCCTTCCCACTGAGATATTTTTGGACCACCAAAATATTTCATCAATAAACCAGTAAGTGAGGGAAGAGTCCCCTCACTTTGTCCTTCTCAATCCACTTTGCCTTGCTTGGATGTGTTCCCTTTAATCCTACTCAAAGATAATCAACATCACCATTGCGTGAAGTCCTCGTCCTTCTGTCCAGGACGATATCTTCCTGTAACTCATCCAAGTACTCAGGTGAAAACTCATCAACTTAAGGTATTGAAACTTCCTCATCCTGATCCATGATCATGGGAGGCTCAAAAAGTTTCAAGCTCTCTACGTTCACAACAGTGTAAATCTACATATAAGGTGGAAGATCTAAACAAAAATCATTAGTTCCACTTTTCTCCAAGATAATGAAGGGTCCATATCAGATGGGCTTGAGTTTCTTGCCTTCACCCTTCAATCATTCCTTGCTGATATGAAGCCATACCTGGTCTCCAACCTAGAACTGATGATCAACCTTGTGATTGTCATGTCGAGCTTTGTAATATGATTGACTCTTCTCCAACTGTTCCCCGACTTCCTGGTGTATCTATTGAATCCTCTGGATGAACTTGCGGGCCCTGTCCTCTATTCGTTCTTCATTCACATCGACATCTCTCCCATACATCAAGTCCAAAGGAACTTTTGGTAGGTACCCAAAACACATCTCAAAAGGTGAACTCTGGGTGGATGAATGTAAAGCTCGGTTATAAGCATGTTGTTCATAGAGTATCTATTCATCCCATAACTTACGATGCTTGCTGCAGTAGCCTCGAAGAAAAAGCACCATTGTTTTGTTTACCACCTCTGTCTGTCCATCGGTTTGTGGATGAAAATAAGTGCTCCTCTTCAATTTGGTGTCCATCATTCTCCACAAGCTAGTCCAAAAATCCCCAAGGAATCGAGTATCTCGATCTAATAAGATGGACGTGGGTAACCCAAAGTTAACCCAAACATACTGAAAGAAGATATTAGCAGTCTCCTCAACAGTGATCTACTTTTTACATGGCATCAAGATACACATCTTGCTGAAGCTATCCACTACAACATACAAATAATCATGACCCCCTTTTGTCATTGGTAAACCCCCTACAAAATCCATGGAAATTCTTTCCCATGGATGGGATGGAACAGGAAGTGGTGAGTATAGCCTCAATTTTCTATTAGTGGGCTTACAAGTAGAACACATCACACACCCCTTTACATATTTAGTTACAATTGATTTCATTTGAGGCCAATAACAAAACCTCTGCAAATGAGTCATAGTTTTTCCTACCCCAAAATACCCAAACACAAAAGAAGTGTGAGTTTCTCGTATTACATGGACTCGTTCACTTGTAGGAATACATAGCTTCCCAATATGATAGGGTAATTTTCCCTGTAGAAAATAGTTCTCTACCTGTGCACCATGGGTTACCTTCTCATATACTTCTTTAAAATCATCATTGATGGCATATTGTTCTATATAGCTATCATGAGATAAAGAATTATTCCTCAAAATAATAGAAGAAACAATAGGAGGTCTAGAAATCATATCGGCTACCTTGTTACTTGTACCCTTCTTACACTTGATTACCAAATGAAATTGTTGTAGAAAACCCATCCATCTGTAGTGTCGAGATTGTTACAGTTTGGTTTGTGCTTGAAGATACTGTAGGGGTTGGTGATCTGTATGTATGATGGTTTCCTTCCATAACAAGTAGTGCTTCCATTTATTTATGCTTTGAACTAATGCATACAACTCTTTATCATATGTAGGATAGTTAAAAAAAACTTGGTTAAAAGTCTCATAGTGGTAATAGATAGGCTTACAATATTGCATCAATACTGCACCCATAGCGTCTCCACTGGCATCTGTATCGATCTCAAAATTCTATTGAAGAGTCGATGGTGCTAATACTAGTGTGGTATTGATCTTCCCCTTCAAAGTGTCAAAATATTTTTGTTTCTTTCCTTCCCACTGAAAAAGTGTTCTTCACATTGGTTAAGGCATGCAAAGGGTCTTTTATCAAGGAGAAGTTGGGAATGAATCTCCTCCAGTACCGAACTGCACCTAAGAATCTCTGGATCTCGGTTACAATTTTTGGCTCAGACCAATTTACAATTACTTCAATTTTGGAAAGATCAATCTTCAATTGTCCTCCTCCCATGATATGACCTAAGTATATAAGTGAAATATTGCCAAATTCACATTTAGACATTTTCACATAAAACTTTTCGCTTTGCAAAGTATCCAATACCTCCTTTGCATGCCTTACATGTTCATCCCAAGTCCCACTAAAAACAAGAATTTCGTCTAAATATACAATCACAAAGCATCTAGGAAAGGCTTGAATACATCATTCATCACAGACATGAAAGTTGTCGGAGCATTACAAAATCTAAATGGCATAACTAACCACTCAAAAAATCCATGTTTGGTTTAAAGGAAGTCTTCCATGAATCATGTTATGTGACCCTGATTTGATGATAACAACATTCTTTAACTGATCAAGTAAATCATCTATGTGAGGAAGAGGGTATTGATTTTTCACCGTGATCTTATTTAAAGCACGGTAATCGACACACATTCTCCATGTGACATATTTCTTTGGCACCATCATGATCGGAGAACCACAAGGAGATGAACTGGGCCTGATGACCCCTTGATACAATAAGCCTTGTACCTGCTTTGTGATCTATGTCATCTCCACAGCTTACATCCTGTACATGCCCACATTAGGAAGAGGAGAATCCTGCTGAAGATGTATCTCATGTTGGATTTCCCTCTTAGGAGGTAATCCATCTAGTTCTTGAAAAATATCATCATATTTAGAAACAATATCAATTAATTCCTTTTTATGATATGGATCACATCCTTGGAAAGCATCAGATGTCCTGACATATTTCTCTTTGACTACCATGAGTACATATCTGTTATTAATGGTTATGAGTCTTTTTTCATTTTCCCTGCACTAACAAGTGTTGTATTTACCCTCATGATGTGAGCTCTAACAATATATTCCACTCCCCCTTTAGTAAGGTGGTATTTGTTCTCATGACAAAAGAAGACTACTTTTCTATCATAAAGATAAGGACTCCCCAACACTATGCCACATATATCAAGTGGTAGAACATCAAAATCCACTTCATCAATCAACTTTGAAGCAATAGCAAATCTGATCCTACATTGTTTGGTGACATTAATTTTTTCTTGATCACATACCCAACCAAGAGGATAAGGCTTTGGATGTGGTTTTGTTACAAGACCCATCTTCTTGACAAGTGCTTCAGATATTAAGTTTACTTGGGAACCCGGATCAAATAATGTATCTATGTTAGTATGTTTAGATACAACACGTATATGAAATAACTCATTTCTCTTTCATTCATCAACATGAGATTCATCATTGGAACTTGAACTAGCATGAAGAGAATATTTACCTTGCACTCCAATCGTTGTGATCTTTCCTTCATCTCCTAATTCGGAACCAAGATCTTGTTGTACTGTAGCAACGGTCTTTGTCTTCCTCTTTACACCAAACTGTTTCGGTTTCTTTTCTGGATGTAGTTTCTAACAGTGTTCTTCATTGTGACTGCTCTTCTTGCAGTGAGTGAAAGATGGTTTTCCTCCTTCTCTCATCACTATAGTGGTCTTCTTTTCCTTCCTTTTAAACTTCTTGAAAATCTTGTGTGGGAAATTGGAAGGCTTCTTCGTGGGATCTTATTGAACATGTTTCCCCCTGTTCTCAAGGTGAGTGGTTTGAACACAAACTTTGTCAAGACTAGTGGGGTTAAACAAGAGAAAAGTATGATGAATATAACTGTGAAGTGTGCCAATATACTTCATTAAATTTTCATAATAATCCAAAGGAATGTTCAGTGCAAGAGATTTCTTCCTAAATTATTTTGTGAAACTTTGTACGGTTTGACCTTTACTCTGCCTTAAAGTTTTCCATTCCATCATTGCTTTATGTAAATAGCCTAATGGATAGAACTACTTCCTTATCTCTATTTTAAATTCCGACCATGAGGAAAGAAGATTACCACACTTACTTCTGTCATGTAGCTTGCTCTCCCACCATACGAGAGCGGTGCCTTCCAACCAAAGAGAATCCAGTTGCACTTTAACTTCCTCTTCGTCAATATGATGAACACAACAATATACTTCAACCTCTCGGATACAATTGTCTAGATTTCCAACATTAGCATCTCCATTAAAAATAGGTAAAGAAAACTTTACATCAAGCTTTAATAATGGTTTCTTAAAAGAGGCTTTATGGCTAGAATGTTGAGAATGATGAGAATGATCAAAGGAAGAAGAACTAGAACTTGAAAGAGAAGATGGAGGCTCGGGAGGGTCTCCTCCAACCCCTTGGTTACCAAAGCATCATCATCTGGTGGTGCTTCCTTTTTCTTCCCTTTCATATTCATCCTCTTCTCGTAATCTCCATACATTCGTTTGACCATTTCTGACATGCGATAAAATACCATGTGAAAGTTTTTCTCGTGTTCATCATGCTTGTCCGCTTCTACCATCTTATTCCTTCAGGATGCACAACCAACTTCGGTATTGAACGTCTTAAGAGTTCCTTCACCCTACTTATTCTTGGCCCTAGTAAGCATTCATACTCAACAATTCAAGTCAAAGACGACTGCTCTGATACCAACATGATCCGGGATCTTTTCATCAGGTGACTTATTAAAGAATCGTATTAAATGAGCATAAACTAAAGTACACGATAAAGAAGGAAAATATCAAAATGAAAGAGACATAAGCATGAAATATGAACACAAGAACTTGATAATGGAGTTCGTCCCTGGTGGACTACGTCTCCGGGTCCTGCTCTCAAATGGGTAGGTCTTTTTATTAAAACCACAAAAGAATTGGGCAAAATACATAAGTATACCTCATTTTGGAGTTAATCTATAGAATCTTTGCTCATATCATAAAACTAACATCACCATTGTGTTTGCGGCATTGAATTACCTAAAAATGACTGTCTCCATGCCTCGATCCAAGTCTAGCACTTTAAGGCCCAAGAGACATCCCTGCCTCGATTTTCGTGCCCTACCTCTGCAATAAATGACTGGGAAAATATTGAACTACGTGAAATCTCTCGAAATCCATGCAAAAATCCATACGAGAGCACCTTGGTTCTCCACCATCCCTTCAAACACTGGTGGAAGCCCCCTTCTTATACAAAAATCTGGGTGGTTTAGCATTGATGAGTCTGTTGGCAGAGTGGTTAGCGGAGGATAAGTTAATTCATTTGTTGGTGGAGGTCTCGTGGTTGAACCCCAAGGGCATCCCCTTTTTAACATATGGATGCAATGGATTTGACGGTAATTCCACCAAGATAGCGGAGATCCTGGAGGAGGTTTGGTGGTTGGTTAATTCAGTGGAGATGTTATATTTGGTGGGCTACGGTTGGAATATGTGGCGGAGAATATGGAACGGATTCCATATGTGGCGGTGGACATGGTCGCATGGATTAGCATAGCACCAAGGGCTGGGCCGAGGGCCTAACCCCTTTCCTTTTCCTCCCACATAAAATATTAAACTTAAATAATATTTGCATCGTATTATAAACAAGAACTATATCGTGGTATGTTGACTAACGCGAAGGTTGTAAGCCTTTGGGCTAGGAGGTTATGGGTTCGACTCCTATGGATTTATAAAAAAACATTCGCATGAAAACCACTAGAGAGGTGCCACGTGAAAACCCATGACTGGGCCATGTGGCACTATAACATTTGCCTAATAAAATGACACTTGTCACAACCTAATTTGCCCACGTGTCTACCATCAAACCTATACAACCTTGCCACATCATCCCATACCAACTCAACACTCTGCCACGTCAGCTATACAGATGTGCCATGTGTCACCCTTGCAGTGGTTCCACATGTCACCCTGACCTTTTGACTTTTTGACCAAGTTTTACCTGAACTTTGACCACTTATATCTTTCGATCTGTAATTCCGTTTGACGAGTCATTTGCACCATTAGAAATATTGCAACGTGCTCTTCGCGATGATGCCATTTTAACTGAGTTTTGGGAACTTTTATTTTTTTCCTTTTCTCTGTCTGTTGAATCCATTCTGAGCGTTCTGAGTTGCCTCTGTGAGTTCTGAGTTGTTCTTAGTCTTCTCTTGATCCTTTTTGGATCAACCCATGCATTCTAGAGTCAAATGTTTTGAATGCAAAGAATTTAGAAACAAATCCTACAAATGTTCAAAAAACAAATATAGACCAGAGTGTTATCACCTTGTAAATTTGTTTGGATGATAAAAAAATGACAAAGGTAACCTACAAACCACTTTAGAGATGGGTAATAGCATGCTCATCTCAGATAGGGATCTCTCATGTCACTTGGTCTTTAATAGATGAGTTTTCTTTAACAAATCACTGGCTAGGTTTTGTTGCTTTGAAGGGTTTTTTATAATTGTGTTGGCAAGGAAGGGGAGGGACACTTAGGGCTATGGATTCAAAAACCTGAAAATGAATGGAAGCACTGACTGGTCGGTAGAACTCTCCAGAGGATAAAGGATAAACAAGGCGATGAATATGAGTTATAAATTTAAATTTGCAGAGTGTAAGAAGAAAGGAAAAAAATATAACTGCATCAGAGCATTGAATAAATGAATTCTGACTTAGTTAGGAAGAACTTAACACAGTTTAAATTGCTTAATCTGAGAGCATCACAAGATGAATTATGGACCTTTGACTATCCAATTTAAATAGAAGAAAGTGAAAATGAAATCAAGATCATAGGAAATACATATAAAGACAAAAGACAAATCTCAAACCACCACCATTAGAATCTTTTCGTGGATATTTCAAGACATCTGCATGTGCATTCTATTTAGTTTCATAAAATTACATTCAAGTTCCAAATAGCTAAATTCATGCCCTTGCACTTCTGCCAACCCATAACACATTTGAAACTCCTAATATTTATACAATCTGAGTTTCCTGGGTTTGGAACCGGTTACAATGATAAGAAAGAAATGTTTTGGTTTTGAAATGTATTACAATGATAAGCAAGAAAACGTTTCGGTTTTGAAACTGATTACAATGATAAACAAGAAAACATTTCAAGACCCAGATTCTGGCTCTTTTGGTGTTTCGACCCCTTTCTACTTTTCTATTTTTCGGGGGAGAAAGGAAGTGGTTTTGAGGTAAGCCTCCTTTCGTCCCGCAATGCACCTGGTGATGCCACATACCCCCAAGAGAAAACCGTGGTTTAAATTGCGGGACCACCGTTCAAAATTAAACCCCGCGCAACTTTTTCCCCCGCAATTGCTCTCGGCCATTGATCTCGAGCACTCACGATCCACGATACTTCATACCCTATTAGCTTGGCTCTCCTACCATATTTAGCCCTTTCCTGCCATATTTGGTCCCTTTCCTAGTTTATCAGGCTTCCAAACCGGTTTAACGTTCCACTAGATTATGAAATCTTGATTTCACACAATAAAAATTTAATGGTGACTAACATGTACTCTGAAGGAATTGTGTTGCATTTGGGTTGATTTGATAACTCCCAGAGGCCGGAGTTAAACTTGACCATTGATCAGGAGAAGGTACGTGGCAACATATACCATAGTCTAGAGACTGGGCACTCCAGAAGGTTGGAGAGTATGGACAACCCAGAACTTCTGAAGCCTGGAGTTCCATAATAAATCCCATCCATCGGTTGTTGAGAAGTTGTGGACCGTTTATCCACCCCACTTTGTGAGTTCGCCAATTCATCACTTCGGGAGATTGTTGTGATGTGTGTTGGAAACCACTGAAGCATGGAGTCCCGAAGATCCTATCCATCGTAGATCTTAACAGAGAATGTGGACCATAGATCCACCATCTTCCGTAAATTCACCAGTTCAAGGTTCATCACATGACTTTGTGGATAGGATAAGGGATCTTAAGCTTAATAAAATGAATATTTTTAATTTTCAATGGGAATATGATAACAAGGGTAAAAATGAATGAAGTGATGGGACCAAGGAATTTCGATAAGCATTAAGGCCAGATATAGGTTTGGGATATTTGGAAATTTTTACTCGTGGAGGACATGACTATTTTGGATGATTAGTCGAGTGAAGGATTTAGGTGATGGGAACTTGACGGAGCTGGTGAAAATGTTTTAAAATCTGAGTGGAAAGATAGCACTAGGAAAATATGCTTTGGAAAAATGAATACAAATTAGCATGTGATAACACAAACGAGCTATGAACCACTTAGAACCCAAAGGAACTATTGGGGATGCAATGAAAGGAAATATATATGCAACAATAGACAATAAGTAGGTAGAGTATCAAGGCTCCCTCATACAAGCTAGAGGTATTATTTCTAATCAACCCTACACCATATTGATTGGCACTGGAAGTACACATAGTCTTATATCCTTTATGGAGGTAACCAATTGTAAGCTAAACATAAAAAATATCTAAGACCCATGGAAAGTAAAAACATAAACTGTTGCTAATAAGTGGGTTACCCATGCAATTGATAGGATGGAGTAGTGGAATATGTTTCATGAACTTGACTTGGAATATTCTAATGGGATAATTGGACAAGATTGGTTGGAAATCCATAAGGTTAAGGTAGAATACCAAGAGAAGAGAGTTGATTATGTTGATTACAAAGGAATATACATAAAAATCCAAAGAGAAATACCCTTGTATCAGTCAAACAATATCAACCATGTAGGACAAGAACATTGTGCACAAAGGATGAGAAGGATATACTATTCATGGCAGTGAAGCCACGAAAGAATCAAGTGTGGAAACATGCAAACTACTCATAATCAAGGAATTTTTAGATGCATTCTTGGAAGAATTATTAGGGTTGTCACCAACCTAAGAAGTGAATTATATGATAGATCTAATTCCTAGGGAAACTCCAATATCAAAGGCACCTTACACATAGGGAACTAATGAGCTGGGTGATCTTAAGTTATAGTTTCAAGAAATATTGGATAAAGGTTTCATACCCCCAAGTGTCTCACCTTGGAGAGTTCCTATGTTGTTTTTTAGGAAGAATGATAGAATTTGTTGAATGTGTATATATTATAGCATGTTGAACAAAATAACAATCAAGAATCAATATCCCTTGCCCAAATTTATGATCTACTTGATCAACTCAAAGAGACGAAGTTTTTCTCCAAGATGGAATTAAGATCGAGTTATCACCAAATAAGAGTAAAAGAAGTCGGCATGTCTAAGACTTCTTTGAGGACACTAAATAGCCATTATGAGCTCCTAGTATTACCCTTTGGACTGAAAAATTCCCACATAGTCTTCATGATATTGATGAATGAGGTCTTTGAAAATTTTCTAGACAAGTTTGTGTTGGTATTTATTGATGAAATCCTAGTCTATTATAAGATTGAGGAATAGCACCTCCACCTAGTGTTGCAAAAGTTGTGAGATAACTAGTCATATGCCAAGCTAAGTAAGTGTGAATTACTCAAGAAATAAATCTTGTACCTTGGGCACATAATAGCTGAAGAAGGACTGAAATTGGACCCCATGAATATATAAGCTATATCAAGTTGGCCAACACCAAAGAATGCAACTAAGGTGAGAAGTTTTCTAGGACTAGTTGGTTACTATCGAAGGTTTATCAAAGGCTTCTCAAGGATATAGGCCCTTTTTCAAAACTACAAGGTAAAGGAATTAAGTCCCTTTAGACAATCCTACTTGAGGAAATATTTAAGGAACTTTAGAAGCTTCTCATGACATCATCTATGTTGATACTTCCTAATTTTGACAAAGATTTCATAGTGTGCACCAATTCTAGTAAAGAAGGAATTGGAGGAGTACTTATGCAAGAAGAGGGAGTATTCAGCTATGAGGAAAGGAAGATGGAATTTCATGAGAAGAAATACCCAAATCATGATTTGGACCTCCTCATAATAGTATATTCCCTAAAGGCATGGAAACATTGCTTAATTTGCAAGAAATTTTAATTACATATGGATCCTAAAAGTGTTAGATGCTTGTAAACTCAACATAAATTGAATGACATGCAATGGAATTGGGTAGAATTTATGAAATACTATGAATTTGACATATTTCACATAAAAGGGAAAGAAAACTTGATAACATATGCCATGAGTTGAAGACAATATATAGGTGCAATTTTTGAATCCCAGTCAAATTTGAGAACAACAATCGAGATGAAAACCAAGGAGGATAAGTGGTACCGAGAAGTATGACAAGCTCTTCTAAAATGGAAGGATTGGACAAAGAAAGAGGTAACAAAGTATTATGATTATCATCTAGCCAAAGATGGAGTGTTGATATGGAGGAATCAAACTTATGTGTTAGACCACAAAGAAGTGAAAAAAACCAATGCTTCATGAAGCACACGATGGTCCCTATTGTGGACACTCAAAATACCACAATCTTTGAAGCACACGATGGTCCCTATTATAAAAGACATATCAAAGTATGAAGCAATTGTACCATTGGCTAGGACTAAAATTAGATACTTCTTCTTATGTGGATCAATTATTAGAGTGCCAATAGATAAAAGTAGAACATTAATATCCAGTTGGAAAGTTGAATCCCCTAAATATACCTTTGTGGAAGTGGGGGGAAATATCCATGGATTCCATTTATAGTTTACCAAGTACCCTGAGGGGTAATGATTCCATATTAGTAGTAGTCAATAATATAACAAAGTTATCCCACTTCATTCCATTCGAGACTACTCATTAGAAATGCGGTATAGCCCACATATTCATTTGAGAAGTATTACGGTTGCATGGTGTGTTGAAGGTGATTGTAATAGATCATGAATCAAAGTTTACCTCTAAGTTTTAGCAGAGCTTGTTTCATGAGTTTCACACGAAGCTAAGTTTTAGTAGATCCTACCATTTGAAGACAGATGGTCAAACAAAATGGGTCAATATAAGTATGGAATATATGCTTAAAATGTATGTGATGAATCAATGAAGGAGCTAGGAATACCCCCTTCCCTTAGTGGAATTCACCAACAACAATGAATATCACCACTACATCAAGAAAAGTTTATTTGAATTCTTGTACAAATGGAAGTGCATCTTCCTAATTAACATGGAAAATTTGGAAGCATGATCAATTCAAGAAAGTGGCACCCTAGAAGAAACAGTGAAACATATACAATAAAGTCTTAAGACTGCCTAGGATCAACAAAATAATTATGCGAATAAAAGGAGATTAAATGAAGCTTCAAAGTTGGAGAGAAAGTGTTCCTTATAATTAGTACAAAAGGAGTTCTTTATTCCTAGGAAAATGGAAGAAGTCGACACCAAGATACTAAGGACCCTTTAATATTTTGTCATGTAATGGTGTCCTTGCTTAAAAATTGGCATCACCATCATGTGTAAAGGTTCATGATGTTTTCCATGTCTCTTTAATTAAGAAATACATACCCTACATGAGCCATGTGTTTAATTTTGATTCCATTCAAATGAAGGAAATAGGAGAGATTTCATCGATCCCCTAATGATTGTTTGCAGTAAATGACAACACCTATGTAACAAAGTAATAAATTGGGTCAAATTCCATTGGAAACACTACTCAAAAGATTATGATACTTGGGAATTAGAATAAGATATGAGGAATATTTATCCTCGTTTATTTACTGGTGACTTGACTCCAAGGTTGTAGCCCTTGTAGAGGGGAAGGATTTTAACACCCCCCCGTGCATGACTTTGTCCTTCCTAGTCTTCGTTATTTTTCACCTTGTGTTGATTATCAAGAGATGATGTTTTGGACACTTTATCCCTTTGTTGATTTCTTCAATTGATGATTGATTATTGAGACTCAAGTGGTTTCTTAATTACAATGAACTCTTTTCATTAATAACACTACAAGGAGAACACCTTCTAGTGGAGGTTTTTGGTGTTACAAAATTTGGAAAAACTTTCAAAAAACCCTATGCTACAACCTCCTCTATTGACAACAGAGGTTTTAGCAAAGGTCTTAACAAATATTTCATATATCTAAAATCATTTGGGCAGGTAGAGGTTGTAGTAGAGGTTTTTTTTTGGTGTTGTTATTGTCAAAACGCACCATTGTGGTATTGACAAACTTGCATCGGTGTGTTAATATAATACAAACTCCCTGGTGCATTAATATAATAAAAAAACCCGGTTCATTTATAAATATTTCCCACCAGTTTCACATTTTTCATCGTATGTTGAGCATCGATGCTCTTATAATTTCTATGTATCGGTTTTGCTTTGTTTGTGTATCAAGGACCAATGCGTTTTAGGTTTTGTATGCCCTGATCCGTTTAGGTTATAGTGAGAACCAATGAGATCAAGTTATCTTGAGACCCAATGCATTTAATATAGTGTGTGCCCTGGTACTTATATAATTAGTACTTACCGGTATCTATTTTACTATGTGCACCGAAGGGTAGCGAAATTCTGAATATTTGAGATGATATTTTGGTGCCATTATTTTTCCTAAGCACTAGTGCATGTGTTATAGTAAAGGCACCGGTGCGTAAATAATATTTAGAGCCCCGGTGCATGTTGGACCCCTAAATTGGTAGTCTTTTACTACTAGTAAAACCTTTTTTTTAAACCTATTTATCCCTCCTTTTGCCTAGTTATCTCTCACATCAACATAATAACGAAGGATTTTGATGAACATGTTACTACGAACTGTTAGATAATCCAAAGTACAAATATTATAGTTTAATAAGTTAGAATAAAATTATTATTAAATTAGGATATTAAATTAATAATCTAGAACATTTGATTAATAAATGGAGACATTTAGAAATAGATTATTGTTGTAAAAGATATGACTCTAGAAAGGTGTCGTATCTTAGGCTCTAAATTAGGAGTATAGTTAGAAGATTGTTAAAGTTAGCATTTATTGTAAATGGACACTTGTTTGTTTAATAAGCAATCCATATCTAGAGTTTATTAAGACATTTAGCATATATATAGCTCATTGCAAGAGTGTTGAGTTGTTCGGGTGTAAACTCTTGCAAAGCCTCTTATTGTGTGTCTGAGGACACTTCTGCCATTATTGTGGTATTAGAGATCCAGTAATGTAGCTGAACTGAGGAGAAGATTTCAGTTGATCTGAAGAGAAGATTTCAGCTCTATAGGCCAGCGCACTCCATCACAAAATTGGTCAATTAATTGTTATTTTTTAAAAGGGAAAATAAATTTTTTGTCCTTTGCAATTTAATTGTTGAATTACTGGTTCAAATCACGTTTTTCCAAGAAAAAAAAACTTTTGTTCCACGCATGCTGTAAAATGATGTTCATGCTCAGGAAACGATTACTCTCTTTATAACTGCATTCACTTTCAGCGATTTTTTATTTTTTCTGCCATATATTGTGGTCTGCATAGCTTACCTGTTGCTAAATTGGTCACAGATTGCAAGCCAACCACTGTGAGAGTTCCTCTTCTTTCCAACGTATGCAATTGCACTTGCTGTCGAGACCCTGGAAATTACCAGCGCTGTAATCACAAAATCAAAGAGGAGAAGCACTCTAGGCCCATAGGATTTTTGGGCCTTCGCCTTGCAGAACAAACAGAAAGTCAGAGATAAAAGACCGTATAAAACAACAATCCCATTTTCCACCACAAATAAACGTGAAGGCAGGAGAGTAATGGTATTTGGCTTTCACAGAAATCCCAAAAATTGAAATGGTCTGCTTGTTCAATCCCATAACAATTGCAACACTCAACGTGGCTGCTATTGCAAGCAGCCTGAACAAGTAGTCGAGCATCCCTCCAGACTGATATATGGAATTAGTGTAAGCCATGATTACTCTCTTCTTCTCGGAGTTGCCTAGATTTGAAGAACTGTGTACTTCTTTGTATCTATTGCTCGATTTCAACCTGAAAATTACATCAAATGTTTTCTTTATTGCACAAACACTGATTCATTCAGCGATGAAGACCTTAATATAGATGTTCTATAACAATAGGCATTGCACAATCCCATTAATGAGAATCTGCGGTTGTCCGTGGTTACCCTGTCACCATGGATTTAAAAACACTTTGTTTGGCAGTTGTAGTGTACATATTATCTCACGTCGTGACTTGAAAAAGTCGAACAAATAAAGTTGTTCAATGTCTATGCACCAACATATTGTGAATTTTGCATTCATTCAATCTTTACTTCCCATTGCATATGTTTTGTTCAGTGTCGAATCGATCCCGCTGTTGTTGTTGAATTGATAGAGGTTCCTTGTAACTGTTTGACATGGATTTTAACCGGAGAGTATCTACATGCATCATTTCAGAAACTTTTGAGAGAAGAGATTTTTTAAATGACTTGCTGGAAATTTTGAATATGCATCACATTTGTTTTTTGCAAAGAATCGATGCACAATTAAAATTGGAGACCCCATTGTAGTTTTTACAACTTCAACAACATTGTTTCTCAGGCTTGGAGAAAATGTATTGTGAGAGAAAGGATCAACAAAGGCAACAGATTTTCTTAAAATAGTAAAAGCAGTTTGAATTTTTTTTTCGGGGGGGGGTAACAAAATTTTGTAACTCAAAGTAATTTTACTTTGAGGGGGGTATTTAAAATTGCAAGAGTTTTGTAAAGTGTAAAATTTTGAAAGTTACTTGAAATTTGACTAGAGCCAAGTGCCAAGCTCAGTCATTTTTCTCCTGTTTCAACGACTATACGAGGGTTAAGGCCAAGCCCCGATAGATTGATTTGTGTGATGTGTTTGGTGTGTTTCTCATCTTGATATCTCTTTGCTTAATTATTTTTTGGTGCGAATATTCCACACTACAATGTCGAAGCTAAACAATTTGTTCTCTGACTCCGACAAACTTGAAGGCACAAAATCTTACAAGACATGGAAACGTCTTATTGAAAGTACTCTCATTTACAATGAACTTTGGCATGATATATGTAATGAAGATACTAAGCCAACTAAGCCTACAGATGCAACTACATTAGCAAAATGGGAAGTTAAAAATGCCAAAGCATTAGCACTCATTAAATCTTCAGTTAATGATGAAATGTATGTTCACATTGAAAATACTATTGATGCATGGTCTGCTTTGAAAGTTTTTAAGGATTTATTTGATACTCAGCCTGAATCAAAGAAAGTTGATCTTTAATTAAAGTTGCTCCAACAGAAATTGACTGAAGGAGGTGATGCACATGAATTTATTTCTAGACTTAAGAACATTAAGCAGGAAATACTAAATGTTGGTTTTCAAGCAGTAGATGATAATTTCATGACCACAATTCTAATTGTTGGATTGCCTTATTCCTATAAACATTTTTTGGAAACTTTACAAGTAACTGGCAAGTTAGATAAACTTACGTTTGATGAACTAAGTGAACTGTTATCTCAACACAAAAAAAAAAATTGGAAAGAAAAAGCAAGTTGGGGAAGATGTTTTTTTCATAGAAGCAAGCACAAGTAAATATTCAAGTGACAGTTCTAGAAGCAGAGGAAGAGGAAATTTTATACAAGGTCGTGGTCAAATCCAAAGTAGAGAAAATAATTTTCAAGGTAGAGGGTACTTTCAAGGCAGATAAAACAGTCAAAGCAGAGGGTATTTTCAAGGAAGAGGAAATAGTCAAGGCAGAGGTTATTTTCAAGGCAACAGTCAAGGCAGAGGAAAAACTCCACACAGAGGTCAAAACAGAGGCAGAGGACAAAATTTAGGCAGAGGGAGAGATTTCAGTCAAATTGTTTGTAGAAGATGTAACAAAGTTGGTCATTATGCAGAAGATTGTCCAACTTCGATTGATAAAATTTCCAAGTTTCATTAAAACACAACACAATTTACAAATGATTGAAATGATGATGGCTCAGAATATGTCTTTACCTCATCTTCAACATTACAAATTTCAACCAATTTTCAAAGTGATTATGAAGATGCTTGGATTTTAGATTCAGGAGCATCTCAACACATGACTTTTAGACGTGACTTCTTTTGGAATTTTCAAGAATTCCATCTTAATTCCATCTTTATTGCAGATAATACCAAACATACTCCTTATGGAAAAGGTGTAGTTAAAGTTTATTTACCTGAAATTGGAGAAAGAATGATTTCAAATGTATGGTATGTACCAACATTTAAAAGTAATTTGTTGTCTTTAGTCACGATTCAACTAGCAGGACATCCAGTGATTATGGAAGATGGCTTAGTTAAGATTAATTTAGTCAAATGGAATATGAAAACAGTGATGACAGGTTATGAAGATGGAAAATTGTTAAGGATGAAAGGGACAATTATTCCAAGGCATTCAGACTTTGCAGGAATAGTAAGTATAGGTATTTCTCCTATAAGATTGTGGCATGTGAGATATGGACATATTAACTTTGAAAGTCTTTCTCAATTGAAAAAACAAGGGATGGTTAAGGGACTTCCAACTTTCAAAAAGGAAAATTCAAAATGTGAAGCATGCATTTATGGAAAACAAAGTCGAGAGAGTTTTCCAACAAGTTCATGGCGTGCAAATAGGCGGTTGCAACTAGTTCACAGTGATGTTTGTGGACCACTAGAAACTTCTTTAGGTGGTTGCAAATATTTTTTACTCTTCATTGATGATTTCAATAGAGTAACTTGGGTTTACTTCTTGAAGAAAAAGTCAGAAGTATTTGATAAGTTTAATATTTTTCGTCAACTTTTTAAAAACGAGGTTAAAGAAAAGATAGGCACTGTAAGGACAGATAATGGAGGGGAATTCACTTCTCATGAATTCAAAACTTATTGCACAGACAATGGGATAAGAAGACATATTACAAATTTCTACACTCCTCAGCAAAATGGAGTCGCAGAAAGAATGAATCGCACTTTGTTAGGAATGACAAGATCCATGTTAAGCTTTAAACATTTAAGTTCTACATTTTGGGCAGAAGCAATCCATACAACTATATACTTAAGGAACATATTTCCAACTGCTTCTTTGGACGAAATCACACCTTATGAAGCATGGTTTGGTTTCAAACCTCAATTTAAACATCTTAGAGTTTTTGGATCAGTATGTTATGCCTTAGTTCCGAAAGAAAAACAAACTAAGCTTGACTCAAGAAGCTTGAAATTCACAATGATTAGGTATTCTGATGAGAAGAAAGGGTACAGAATTTTGACAAATGGAAAATTTATTGTGAGCAGGGATGTAATTTTTGATGAAACTGAAAGTAAGAGTGCTCAAGAAATCGAAAGTCTTCTTCAAAAGTTAGAAACTAAAGGTAATCAAAGAAAAAGAAAAATGCCAAGTCAACCAAATTCATATAATTGGTGTGAACTTGATTTTCCTTCATCTGAAGATGATACATCCAGTCCATTTACTTTAACAACATCATCTGGGTCTTCCAGCAGTTCATCATACTCTCCTAGCAGCGACAGTTCATATGACAATGATTCTCCACCTCCAGAATCTTCAACTGATCGTCGAGCACCAGTTTACATTAATCCAATTTACAATGGAAATTCAGATCCCCAAACAAGTGAACATCAGCTACCTAAATGGGAAGTTCAACGTTTGAAAGATGTAAGTCCTAATGAGCATAATAAAATAGGAACAAGGGGATCACAAAACAGTGAAGGAAATTTTTCCTTGGTAGCAAATGATTTTACTGAACCTTCCACATACAAAGAAGCAGTAAAACATAAAGAATGGCAACAGGCTATGATTGAAGAGTATCAAGTAGTAATTGATAACAACACTTGGAAACTTGTTGATTGTCCTACAAGTGTTAAACCCATTGGATGCAAGTGGGTTTACAGAATTAAATACAACCAACATGGTGAAATTGACAAGTATAAAGAACGACTTGTGGCTAAAGGTTTTGCGCAGCAGGAAGGCATTGATTATGAGGAAACTTTTGCTCCTACAGCTAAATGGAATATCATCCGATTAACACTTGCATTGGCCACTCTGAAAGGTTGGAAAGTTCATCAAATGGACGTCAAAAGTGCTTTTCTCAATGGAGACTTACATGAATATGTCTATATGCAACAACCACCAGGTTTTGAAATTGTAGGGCAGGAACATAAAGTCTGCAAATTAATTAAGGCTTTATATGGGTTAAAGCAAGCTCCCCGAGGTTGGTATACCAAAATGGATGAATACCTTAGAAAGGTTGGTTTTCAATGAAGTGAATCAGATGATACTTTGTATATCCGTCAACAGGGTCCATATCTGGTCATTCTTATTATGTATGTAGATGATTTGATCATCACAGGAAATCATGATGATCATATTGCACAGGTGAAAAAGGAGTTACATGCAAGTTTTAAGATGACAGATTTGGGATTACTTCACTACTATATTGGAATTGAAGTATTCCAACGTCCACATCATATTTTCATTTCTCGGTGTAAGTATGAAGCATTAATTCTTCAGTGTTTTGGCATGCAGGATTGCAAACCATCTCTTACCCCTATGGAACAAAACTTGAAACTTTCAAAATTTGAAGGGGGGGAAATGGTAGACAACACTATTTATAGACAGTTGATTAGCAGCTTGATTTATTTGACCAACACTCGACCTGATCTATCTTATGCAGTCAATATTGTTTCACGCTTTATGTAGCAACCACATGATAGCCACTAGAATGTAGCCAAAAGAGTTCTATATATCCAAGGAACAAATGATTTTGGTCTTCTTTATAAAAAGACTAAAAATTTTGTACTTGGTCGATTTTCAGATGCCAACTTTGCAGGAAGTATTGATGATCATGCATCAACATCAGGTTATTTAATGAACATGGGATCAACAGTAGTATCTTGGTATTGTAAGAAACAAGCTACAGTTGCCACTTCTACAACAAAAGCTGAATACATCTCAGCATGGGAAGCAACATGTGAAATCGTTTGTTTACACAGAGTTTTGCAGGACTTAGGCATTTCTCAAAAAGAAGCTACATCATTATTCATCGGCAACCAGTCAACCATTAAGCTTTCCAAGAATCCAGTTTTTCATTCAAAAATAAAGCTCATAGACACCAAGTATCATCATATCAGATCACTCATTTCAAAGGATGTCATCAAACCAATTTATTGTCCTTCAGAAGATCAGATCTCTGACATTTTCACGAAACCTCTTAGCAGAATAAAATTTACTAAGTTTGGGGATGAACTTGGTATATGTTGTAATGTATCTTTGGTTCATAGGGGGGAATGTTAGATAATCCAAAGTACAAATATTATAGTTTAATAAGTTAGAATAAAATGATTATTAATTTAGGATATTAAATTAATAATCTAGAACATTTGATTAATAAATGGAGACATTTAGAAATAGATTATTGTTGTAAGAGATATGACTCTAGAAAGGTGTCATATCTTAGGGTCTAAATTAGGAGTATAGTTAGAAGATTGTTAAAGTTATCATTTATTGTAAATGGACACTTGTTTATTTAATAAGTGATCCATATCTAGAGTTTGTTAAGACATTTAGCATATATATAACTCATTGCAAGAGTGTTGAGTTGTTCAGGTGTAAACTCTTGCAAAGTCTCTTGTGTAATTTCTTTTCATATTTAATAAAAGTGTGTGTCTGAGGACACTTTATGAATATTTATGAATATTTCCATTTGTCATTAATTTATGAATATTTCCATTTTTTTTGTAATCTTAGGAAGATTATTAATAGACTCATTGCTAATGACATTTTCCTCCAAGTCCATCTCCTGTGACACACATAAGGATCCTACAATAGATTCATTGTTTGACATATTAGCAACCAGTTTGGGACCAAACCACGATATGGGTTTTTCTCATAGCAAAGTCAACATGGAATGGTGTCCATGTCATCCAATTCTAGAAGTCGATCAATACATTGATTGCAGGTCAAAGGAGCATGACCAATGTTGCCTACGATTACCACGTCCAGGCTCGATTTGGATCGAGATCTCCATCTGGCGATATCCTCATGCATTTCCATGTCACGAGGATATCGCACCAATGATTTGTTGTGTAAAATTTTCCTTTTATTACCATAAACAAGCTAATTTAGTATATCTCTATTATTTTTTCTATTATAAGTCAGTTAGTGATGCATGGAGCAAGGGATTTGATCAAATCACCTTTCCCATTCTTGGTATTGATTTTGTGTATAAAATGTAATAACATAGCGATATAAAGGGCAATAGAGACATATTTTGATAAAAACCATGGTATTTTGTAACTATTGATATACATTTTCCTCTTCATTAATACAAATCTATGAGTTGATGTTCTAGATCCATATGGTGTTACGATTTTTTTGTTAGATCTATAGCTATGTCAAGCAATGTGAGATCGATTGGGAATGAACCACTAATTGGTTCTCATTTCTCTATATATTCTTGCAGTAGAGTAATACTTTTATTTCGTTGTTTCAATAGTTAAGTATTGTTTGAAATTACAATTAGCATAATTTTATGTGTGCATCTTCATGTTTTTTCTCTTCAAAATAGTTGTGTGAACCCCATGTCAAGACTTGAAATGGTATTGGGTGTAGTGTTGACATAATTTGGTTTTTGAGAGAATATGCCTATGTGATCTTTAAGCTCTGGTTAATTTGGCATTGACCCTAGTTATAATTTGAACAATGGTAGTTAAATTTTTCTATTTCAATCCGATTTGATTTATAATATGAGTATTTCTACCTCATTTTATATATATGGTCAACGTATTCATTTCCATATCATGATTTGAAATAGTGTTTCATGTTTTCAATACTCGGTTACATTGTAAATCTATAGTTGCAAATGTTTTGAAGTGTTCAAGCTCTATTTGCATAGTGTATGTGGATCAATCCTCTTTTATTCTTTTTAGGTTAATGAACTCTCACTAGAATTGAATGACATTATTGAGTTAATTCTATCATGTGAGTGTTGTATATCTTACAATGAATGCGACATGACTAGTGCCCATTAGAACTCGACATCGTTGTCTGGTGAAAACTTATTTATTTTATTCTTTTTAGGTTAATGAACAGGTTGATTTAATAGAAGTAACTCTCGTTGGGATTGAACAATAGTATTGAGTTAATTTTTTCATGTGAGTGTTGTGTATTGCATAGTGAATGAAGCATGACTTGAGCCCCTTAAAATTTGCATTTTTATGTAGTAAATAATATCTTCTTTTTTGCATTGTCATTGTGTGAAATCGGGAAATGTTTTACATGTTTGTTTTCTTTCTATGAATACAAAAATAGGGTTTTTTTGAAGGTGGGAACAAGATTAATCTTAGAATTGATTACATGAACGCTCAAGAATTTCTTAAGTGAAAGATTGTAACATGTGCCTAAATAACCAATTTTCTTTCAATTTTCTAGGAGTATAGTCTCATGTCTTTTTCCATATAATAGATAGTTGTCAAAGTCCTTGCACATATATTGTTAGTATCTAAAATATTACACCCTCGGATTGATGGTTGTATGTTCAACAAATTGAGTTAGTTAATTTTCCCAACATTTTTGGCGCCATTTTTTAGGGAGATAATGAAATGGATTAGCACATTCATAACTTGTTTTTATTGCATGCTTTAATTGTAGAATTTTTACTGTGTGTGATTTCTTTTTGTAAGTACTGGCATACTAGATCTGACAAGACGGTGAATGGTAAGACACAAAGGTGTCTTTACTTCATAATTTCTGAAGAAGGTTCTTTCCAGAAACATTCACTTTGGTGAGTACACTTCCTCACTAGTTCTGAAGCTATGTTAGTGATGTATGAATAGAGCTAGGGACAATAGAGGTATATTTAGGGGAATATGTAGAGTAGTTTCACCAGATTAAAAGACTCCTTCAAATACTAACTTGTTGGCAGGAAAACATACAAGAGGAGGAAAGGTAGGTATGATTCCAAAAGGAGATTCCACCAAACAGAAACTGATAACAAGTGCAGCCAAGAATCCCATTGTTCCACCAACAAATCCTACAGTAGAAGTAGAGGTAGTAGGCTACTCATATCATCAACCAAATAAAGAAGAGTTCAACCCAACCCTGGAACTAGTATCTCCACACATACCTTCAGAGTATAGTGCATTCGAGAACATACACAAGACTAAATGATAAGGGGAGATACATACCAATGATGGAGGTGAAGTGCATAGAACTAAAGAGGTAACTTTTGTATTTCCAATAGTAGATCCTGAGACAAAAGTGCAAATGAAGAATATCAATCCCCCAGTTTTACCTCACTTCCATGGGCTAGTAAGTGAAGATCCCGACTCTTTTCTTTTCAAATTTAATATTATCCATCATAACTATGATTATACCTCTGACGAACAAAAGTTAATTTTAGTCCTAGCCACCCTTAAAGATGCAACTATCTACTGGTTTATGGGTTTGAGTGGGGGTACCATTAGAACATGGGAACAAATGTGTAGCACTTTTCTTAAGAAATATCAAGACTACTATAAGGCTAGGGAATTAAGAGAAGAAATCTTTAAAATGACGCAGAAAGAGGAAGAAAGACTCGAGGACTATCTTGAAATTTTTTTGCATAATCTTCAAATATCTAAATAACACAATTTAGAGCTAGAAACAATCAAAACTGTTTTCTTGAGAAGTCTTTTAGATGAATAAATATTTTTTCTCAACTTAATGGGATATGGTGGTGTTTCTCGATTAAGCTTTGAGGAAATTTTTTATTTTTGTAGAAGGTATTCTCACAGCCAGGCTAGATCTGACAAAGGACCAAGGGACACTCTTTCCAAAGTCACCAAATCTGCTACTAGTGGTGTCACCAAGGTTGAATTAGGAAATTTGCTTGAAAATTTTAAAACTGATATTCTTGGTACTCTCAGTTTACAATTAGATACTTTGCAATTTAAAAAGAAACAAGAAAATGAAAAATAATTTCTTTCTATTTTTTTCCTAAATGTAGAAAGAAGCACCTACTAAGAGAATGCCCTCTTGACAATATTAAGATTTGTTCCATTTGTGCATAAAATCACTCAATAAAACAATGCCTCACTCTATTGGGACTCAAAGTAATGTACCAAGGTGACAATAAAGAAACCATACAATTATTTACACTTGCAACAAAAATACCTTGGCAACTGAGGGCACCAGGTATGATTTCAAATCCACATCTCAATTTACTTCATATTTTCCTAGTCAACAATATGCACAACAATGCTTGGATCCTACTATGTCTTGGAAAGGATGGCCCCAACAACATGTTCACAAATTTCCTTGGCAACAAGGATGGTAGGGACCCGACTATGGGAACATTCCTGCCTATACCTATTCGACACCCCCACAACCATCATACCCAATTCTACCACCTCAACAATATACACAACAACCATATCCCCAACAAATTCCACCACCCTATCAACAATTACAACTCACACGACCCCAAGAACTACAACTCCCAACCACCTAACCTCCAAGACCTACACAATTTCTTGCTCAACCAAAACCTAACCCCAATAATAAGGTAGCTCAGATAGATTTCAACGTTGAGTTACAAACCTTTCCTACCTATCTGGTCACCCCAGTGGACTTACAAGAAATTCAACTGAGGTCAAGAAGGGTGCTCAATAAGAACTCTCCTACAATTATTGAAGAATATTTAGAGGAGGAAATTCCCAAACAAATAAATAATAATGTTGAAATAAAGAAAACTTCCCGACGTTTAGAACCTCATCAGTCATCCAGATTACCTCCTTATCCAGAGAGGTTAAACTTGGAGTAACCAATTTTCCATCCTGAATTTGAATTAGTCTTTGAATTAAGGAGTGTTTGCATCAAATTCCCTTTATTGCAAGATATTAAAGACATAACTACTTATGCCAAGACCATTAGGGAATTTTGTGTAAAGAAACCCAGAAGAAAGAAGGTAGAACCAACAAAAACTCAATTTGTGGGGCAATCAACATATATCATATCAAGGAAAATATTTGTAGAAAAATATTGAGATCCTAGCAACTCGATTATGTCAGAATGCATAAATGATGTTCTCGTTCCAAACACTCTTATTGACTTATGGGTTTCCATCAGTATCATAACACTGCAAACCATGGAACAATTACAATTACTTAACCTTCGCCCTACACCCACTATTTTAGAGTTAGCATATAGATCCAAGATCAAGTCAAAGGGTTGTTAGATGATGTGGTTGTTTCCTTAGACTCATGGGAGTATCTTTTTGACTTTATGGTATTGCAACCCAAAATTCCCTCAGGGAGTTATCCCCTAATCTTGGGAAGGCCATGGTTGTCCACCACAAATTCATTTGTTGGTTGTAGGTTTGGGAACATGCTTATTTCTCATGGAGAATCGATGAAAAATGTAAGTCTATATCCTCTCGCCAAATCCTCTTATGAGCTTGAAAACACTCCATGGCTAGACACTGCCAATAGTGATGAGAAAAATGTTGAATCCATTTCTGCAATAGATCAAATTATTCAATTCAAAGTGCTTAATGAAGAAAATCAGATTCAAATATGTTTGGTTAATTTAGATCCTTTGCAAAATTTTGATTTACCACTTGATCTTATCTTTAACCTATACTTTCAATAAAATTATGATTTGAATATTTCCTCATCACTACAACTTTCTGAAGTAGACAATGATATGATAGAATCAAGTACAATTCATGTTGAGATTAGTCCAAGAAAATTCTTCTATATAAATTCTTAACTTGCCAATTCTCAACAAGAACAATTAATCAAAATGTTGCAAAAACGCATCGATGTGTTTGCATGGAGATATAAAGACATGAAGGGAATTCATCCCAACACTTGTACCCACCATATCTATATTCAAGAAAATGTCTGACCCATTAGGCAACCACAAAGGTGGATGAACCCCGCTCTTAAATAAATTGTCAAAGAAGAACTACAAAAATTACTAGATGCCCAATTTATCTACCTAATTTTGGAAATCCAATGGGTCTCACCCTTGTCATTGTACCCAAAAATAATGGTAAGTGGTGTATTTGTGTCGATTAATGAGACATTAACAAGGCCACTTTAAAGAATTATTTCCCTCTTCCATTTATTGACGAGGTGTTGGACACATAGTTGGTAAAAAGTATTTATCTTTTCTCGATGGATTTAGTGGCTATAACCAGATACAAATTTCACAAGAGGATCGAGACAAGACTACCTGCACATGTCTATGGGGGACATATGCTTATAAATTATCACCCTTTGGACTATGTAATGACCCGGCTACTTTTTAGAGAGTGGTCTTATCTATCTTTTCTAACTTGATCCACGATTGTGTGGAAGTTTATATGGATGGTTTCTATGTATATAGTGATACTTTTCTTGAAGCATTAGAGAATATAGAAAAGGATTTGATATGGTGCCAGTAAAATAACCTTGCTCTGAGTGATTCTAAATGTCATATGTTGCAGAACGCAAGTATTTTCTTGTCCATTTTATATCCAGTGTCGGAATTCAAGTCAACATCCAGTGTCAGAATTCAAGTCGACCCAACAGAGATAGAAGTCATATAAAAACTCCCAATTCTTAAATCTTTAAAAGAAGTAAGAAGCTTTTTAGGAAATGTTGGTTATTATAGGAGATTCATAGAAAATTATACGAAAATTTACACCCCTTTGTTTAAATTACTCACCAAGGATACTTACTTTTCCTGGGATGATCATTGTTAGCATGATTTTCAGACACTAAAAGAAAAACATACACATGCACCAATATTAAGGGGGCCAAATTGGTCTCTTCCATTCCACATTTGAACTAAATCCTCCAACACAACTCTTAGATCCGTGTTGGGAAAACATGAGAATCAATAATCTTACACCATTTATTTCATTAGCAAGAACTTAACACTAGAAAAGATAAATTATACAGTCTCGGAAAAGGAATTTTTAGCAGTCATACATGCAATTGACAAATTTAGACACTACATCATTGGGTATGAGGTCTTCATTCATACCGACCACTCCACCATTAGGTACCTAACGAAAAAACCTATAAGAAATGGTAGGGTAACTATATGGTTTTGTTTTTACAATATTTTAGCATTACTATTCTAGATAGACCTCGAACTGAAAATTTGGTAGCATATTTCCTTTCAAGAATTCATAATGAAGAACATGAAACTATTGTAGATGATGATTTCCCTCACAAAAAATTATTTGTTGTATCTACTAACTCCACATGGTTTATATATGTGGCTAATTATTTGGTTACAAGGAAACTACCACAACATATTTCACCTAGTGAAAAGAAGAAGATCATCCAACACAGTGCTTCCTATTCTTGGGTAGGAGGAGACCTCTTCTAGACAGCACCTGACTTGATCATTAGAAGATGTGTCTGTGAATAAAAAGTGTTTGATATATTGAAATATTTGAATGACAATCCATGCGGAGGGCACTTCGCTGACAAGATAATAGCATATAAAGTTCTCCATTTAGGATACTATTGGCCAACCCTCTTCAAGGACACAAAACAACATGTTCAAAGCTATGACTATTGGACTAATGAGAGGGGGGGTGAATCAGTAATAGAGAAATAGAATCCATTTTAACCATAAATTGCAAGTGTTATATCAATGTAGCATTATCATCCAATAGTTTCACAGTAAATAAACAATGAACAAATGAGCAATCATACACATACACAGTACACCAATGTTTTTATGTGGAAACCCAAAGCGAGAGAAAACCACGGATTTATTTTTATTATATGTATTTAAGAATTAAATTCATTGGAAGCACCAACTTCCTTTGTTTTCCAGTTGCAAATGGAAGGAGGCTCCAACCCCCCAGTTTCTCAAGCTACAACCTGAGGGAAGCTCCAACTCCCCAATTCTCTAGATACAACCAGAAGGAGGCTACAACCCCCTATGTTCTCTAGCTACAACCACCTATCCAACCGCTCTATCGTAGAAGTAGAATGATGGAACCACATTCACACTATCATTGTGAAATATACTGGTGTAAACCTATACCAATAAACCTGTAACAACCTATACCAATAACCTGTGCCAACATGTACCATACATCAACCTGTACCTCAACCTGTACCATAAACAAGTGCATCAACCATGCACCAAACCTGTACAAATAACCTGTCACAATAACCTATCCAAACAACCTATCACAACAACTTTGTCTCATAAATCTTATCAACCGAATCATATCTACTCACCAAGATTAATCACCAAGACAACTCTCAACCATATGCACAATATCACCAAAATGTGCATCATCCAATCATAACACAACAACTCATAATCATCACCAAGATCAATATGTGCTTCTAATAATATACCAAGACAAGTATGCTACATCATCCATAAACCATGTGTCAACAATACTACTAACAAGTTCCTCCAACCATGTACCAAGTATGTACCAATCATGCATCAACTATGACTCATCAATATGTACCAACATCTTCAACTACACACCTCATGTATGTGTCAAATCATCAACTACTTGTCTTAACCATGTACCCAACATGTACCTCAACCAAAATCCGATTTGTTGTATGGATCTGAAAATAGTACAAAAAATACTGAAGAATGTACTCTAACCAATACATTTTTTATTACTAAATTTGTATCTGTTATGAATAAGTTATGACGTTTTTAACCGAAACACTTGTTTTAGACTCGTTTCAAGACTAGCCACAAACCCTATTTTCCACGGAGTGTAACTCCAAAAATACAATGACCCACAAATTTAACTTTTTATCAAAGCTACTTGGATATGTTTCCTCAATGGCCTCCAGATTTCGTGGTCTGAATCATTCTATAAAACAAAATATTTCAAAAATGGTGAGATGACCTGTAAATAACATACCTTAGAAAACATCATCAAAAGAATTTATCCTCCCTTGAATTTCAGCCTTCTTTACTTCACCTTCCCTCTAAAATTCGCCTTAGATATCCTTTGGTTACCTTAGTCACTTGTAGATATTCAATATGCTCAAGTTTGATTGAAATGAGAGACCCTTGCCTCTTATTTATACTTTTATGTAGCTTCCTCAAGGGGTTACGTTCTAACCATCTTAAACCACTTTCCTTATTTTAGGGCTAACCCACTTCTAACCACATGTCCACTTAGTAATTTCTCCATTAAATTTATTATTTAAATAATTTCATTTGTATCCATTTTGACTTATAGTACACTCATCACTTCACTTTATTATTTAAATAATTTCTTCTTTGCAACTGCTTTGACTACTTTGACCTTTTGGGGCTTCTAGATGACTCATGAGGGTTCTCCAACTTCACATGGCCTTAACTCTGTAACCGTGAGGAGTTATGTGACGTTCCACATACCACCAAAAAATGGCATGACATGTACTATCCATCTAGAATAGTATTATTTAATTAATTTCTTCTTTGCAACCACTTTGACTACTTTGACCTTTTGAGGCTTCTAGATGACTCGTGGGGGTTCTCCAACTTCACATGGACATAACTCTCTAACCGTGAGGAGTTATGTGACGTTCCACATACCACCGGAAATGGAATGACATTTAATATCCATCTAGAATAGTCCTACTTTAAAATATATTAAAACTCATACCATTATAAATCAAACAAAATTGGGTCCATTACTGAAGCCTTTGTGCTACCAGAATTCACTACCGAAATCTCTTCAAGGGTTGACATCAATGACAACCAACCCAAATAATCAACAAGGATAGTTTTCAATGAATGGAGCACGCAATATGATCTGATGAGGTTCCTTTACAACCTCAGGTTGATGGTTCCTTGTCAGAAATGGGCTCTGGATTTTGTCAGGTTGATTTTTCCTGCATCGAAAAAGAAAGCTATATCTCAGTTTGTATTGTTTATGTTACCAAGTGAGTAGAAGCCAAAGCTCTATTTCGTGCTACTAAAAGAACAGTTGTTGATTTTTTATTTGAAGATATGTTTACTCATTTTGGTGTGTTAAGCGAAATTGTGACAGATCAAGGAGTGCAATTCACATCAAAGATGGTACAACCATCATTGAGCAATATCAAATAAAAAACCGAAAGTCCTCCCCTTACCATCTGCGGGACAACGGAAATGGGAGTCCAAAAATAAGGTCCTTGAAGAAATTTTGACCAAGAAAATACACCAAAATCACAAGGAATGGTTATATTGGCTTCCCGAGGCGTTGGGCCTACAGGAGTACATGGAGGAGCACAACCATATTCACACCATATGAATTAGTGTATGGCACACAAGTTCTCCTTTCGATAGAATTTCAAGTGAAGACCTACTAAATGGTAGCTTAATTAGGTATGGATCTCATTGAGGATAGTTCAACTTAATGAATTGGACGAGATACATAATGATGCAATCCAGTAAACCACCCTTGTCCAATAGAAGATAAGTAAATGGCATGACAAGTTCGTTTGGAAGAAGCAATGCAAACCAGGTGATTGGGCTCTCCTTTTTTATTCAAAGTTTAAAAATTTTAAAGGAAAATTCACCACACAATGGTTAGGCACATATGAAGTTGTGAATGTCTTTGATAATGGTTATGTTAGAATCAATACCATCAATGGAGAAGGGATTTTTTTCTTGGTAAATGGGAATAGGATATGATCGTACAACCAACATGCCAACTGAGAGGAATTTGTTCGACGCATCCTACATCAATATAAAATGGAGATTTTAAGAATGGAGGATTCTCAACCTGTTGCAACCTCACTTTGATTTTTCTTTATTTCCTTCTTGAATAAATATTTTTATATAACAAAAAGAAAAAAGAAAAAGTAAAGAAAAAAATAATAACGTCACCTTGTGAAAACTAGCTTCTGGCACATTTGGATAGGGAATTCGCTTGAAACCCAGGTAATTGGCTAGCAAATGTCCCTGTTTGTTTTTCAAATAAAAGGTAGACTGTTGACTGCAAGATATATAATTTGGCTTATTCCAAAAAGAGGGAGTTTTTATGTGACTAATTTTTATTGATAGTAGGGTCAGCAAAAATGTGAATCGGGTCTATGAAAAGTTGAAAATCCTCGACGTTACAAATCTTGGGATAGCCATTTTTATTTTATTATTACCACAACAACAACAACCATATCCACTATAGTTAAAACTTATTGTACCAATATCTTCATTAGAGAATACAAATTCTGCATGTAATGTTGTTATCATCTTGTATTATGGTCATTCAGAATCAATTGTCCTATGCTCGTGTTAACTAATAGGGGATTCCTTAAGGCCCTCCTTTTGAAAAACCCTGCCTTACGACACCAACACATTATCTGGGGTCAAGGTTAGATATTTCATAGTGCCTGGAATATGCATACATCGATGGTAGATCTCCTTGTTGGAAATCATGGGGATTCGTCAATGTCTCTTGATTGGAAAATATTGCAAGTGACTCGACATTAGCACATGTATTTGTACCTTTCAAGATGCACTAAGGTACTTTAGAACTCATTGTCATTAAAGGTGAGTTTCTTCACGTTGGTTAACGACATACCTTAATGGTCGATAATCCAATGATTTCTTTTCATGCCCGAAATCAACACATTTATTCACATGATAACAATTGTACCTCAAGTTTGGGTAGTGGTTGAAGACTGTCTATTTTTATGGTATCAACAATATATTGTAGCAGTCATTTGTTTTTATAAGTAGCATGTCCAATAAAGAGACCATTATTCAGTCTTAAAATAACAATATTATGGACAATAGCCTTAGCCATAATTCATCCTTGTTCTACACTTATATTTATGTTGTCGATATCTTTCAACATCAACATCTTCAACATTAGTATCTTCAACAACAATTTTTCTTTTCATCAAAAAATGATATTCTTTATAGTTTATCATTCCATTCTTGTGTAGCATGGAAACATAGATAAAGGTACAACTATTCATGTATTTGACAGCAATTATGCACTTCAACAAATTGATATTTCAAACAACTAGATTCAGTCATTTTTGTGAAGCTACAGGCAATCATGTAACAACAACGAAATCATGTGACCATTGTTCTCAATTGTCACGGGATCCTTATATCAGTGATCAGAAGTCCCATATAAGATGGTGTGCAATTCTAAGTCTGTTTCTCAATTTGAATAAGGAATGAAGGATCAAGGTTGTCCAAACAACTCTAAACTCGTATCTTTGGCATCCAAATCAGCCTCCACTAGCAACACTAATTGATTTCTTTTCAACAACCAGTCTCAAATACTCAGGTATTGTCATCATTTATTCACAACAATAAGCAACAGATTCTTTTTGAATAGGTTTTAAACTCCTATTCGAAGACATTTTTCCAGTCAAACATAAGGTTGCATATAATATTCAAAGGTAAATTGAGGTAAAGAGTCGATTTTATAAAAAATTCCTAAGTTTATTTAAAAACATGGTAATTCATGTGGAAATTATGTTGTGTTCTTTTGATAATGATTCAGGTAACATGTTTTGTCCTATCTTTATCAACGTGATTTCAAACTATCACCTATTTTGTCGCCATTCCTTTATATCATCACAAACCAACCTCCCATCACCACCTAGATCATGTGCATGCACGACCAATGATAATCCACTCGTTGTCATGATAATCCAATTGTGTTAGAAACAAGATCTAATTTTTTTTACATATCCAATTTCACCTTCCAATTTAGTGAAGCTTCTAGACCATAGTTGCACACAACACAAGGAATTTGTATATGTGGGAAGGTGCAAAAAGGGAATAGGTTTATTCAACAGAAGGAATATGTTAAACCATGGCCCAAAAATTGAGAACCAGAAACTTGAACCTAAAGCTTCTGAGGGTCAACTCAATCTAGATGAGATAATAATGTCTGTGATGGATGGTTTTGAAAATAATGTAGGGTATAATGAGCCTCTACAAAAACGATGTCAACAAGCATTCCAAGTCATCCAACTGTTTTGGAGAAAAAGAATAAATAAATTAGGAAATTGAAGCAAATGATTCATGAATTCAAGGTGTTGGACAATCATTTGAAGAATGAGAATGACATTCTCAAAGAAAGGAATGCACAGTTACAGTTGAATATTGAGAAATTAGCTAATGAGAATAATAAATTTCTCAAGCATGCCAAGAAGTGGTACAAACATACTCGAATGATGATCATACATAATCAATCCCTGACAAAGAAACTTAGAGTAGAAAGGAAGAGGATGGCATCCAATGTCAGCATTTCTATTGAAAAATAACCATGAAGGAATAAAGGACTGATTTTTATATAGTTTTGGGAGAATAACATTAACTTTTGATTGCACGAGGATGTACAATATATTTGGCATGGGGGGATGTTCGGTCCCTAAATTGACAATATTTTAATACTAGTAAAACCCTTTTTTTAACATATTTATCCCTCCTTTTTCCTAGTCATCTCTCACATCAACACAATAACGAAGGATTTTCATGAACATGTTACTAGGAACAAATAAGATAAATTTGTCATGAATTTATTACTATTTCAATTTTTTTTGTAATCTTAGGAATATTATTAATATACTCATTGCTAATGGCATTTTCCTCCAAGTCCAGATCCTATGACACACATAGGGATCATGCGATAACTTCATTGTTTTACATATTAACAACCAGTTTGGGACCAATCCACGATATGTGTTTTGCTCGCAACTAGGTCACTGGAATTGAATTATAGTATTGATTTAATTCAGTTATGTGAGAGTTGTATATATTAACAATGAATGAGACATCACTAGTTCCCATTAGAACTCTGCATCGTTCTCTGCTGAAAAATCATTTCTTTTATTCTTTTTAGGTTAATGAACAGGTTGATTTAACATAATATTGAGTTACTTTTGTCTTGTGAGTGTTATGTATTGAACAATGAATGAAGCATGACCTGAGCCCCTTAAAAGTTGCATTGTTGTCTAGTAAAGAATACCTTCTTTTTTCCATTCTCATTGTGTGAAGTAGGGAAATATTTTACATGTTTGTTTTCTTTCTATCATTAAAAAACACAAAGTTATTTGAAGGTGGGAACAAGATTACTCTTATAATTTCTTACATGAATGCTCAAGAATTACTTGAGTGAAATATTGTATCTTGTGCCAACAGGGTACTTCTCGTTGTGTTGCCTAAATAACCAGTTTTCTTGCAGTTTGCTAGGAGTATAGTCTCATGTCCTTTTACATAGAATAGATAGTTGTCCTAGTCCCTGCACATATAGTGTTAGTATCTCAAAGATTATGCCCTAGAATTGATGATTGTATGTTCAACAAACTGAGTTAATTAATTTTCCCAACAATGTGTATATTGAGATAATTAATTTTCCCAACAGTCTGTAGATTAAATTAATGCACCGATGCACACTTTACTTTTAGTGCCCCGATGTATATTTTAAACATGAGCACCATACAATTTTGAAATGATAAATATTATTGTACGTTATATATTTTACGGAACGATGTGTTTTCTTAGTAGTTCATACCGGTGCATTAATATAATTAATGTGTATCGGTGCATATGACTCCTCAAAATGCGTCGAGTTCTATATTATTGCATGCATGTTCTAGTGATTTCAAAAGAATACAGTGCATTGATATGTATATATTTTAATTAATTTTGTTTTTACAAATTTCAATTAATCATTTCAAAATATTTTTTTTATAATAATATTTTTTTATGTTTTTGTTATTGCATTTTGATATAATGATTTCATTAATGTGTTATACAATGAATGACACCTTTGTTATTTGTAACAATGTAAATCATCCACATATTAATTATTCGGGAACACAACATTTTACACCATTCAACAATGTAGTGAAATAAGAAACACATTTTATTATATATGATTAAGAGACCCATTGTCTTACAAAAAGAGACAACGTAAAGGTCCACAATAATCAAATTGAAACCAATATGTAATTGTTACACTTTTTGGTAACATGTCCTCGTGCAATTGGGACAATATGTCAAGTACATTAAACAAAATCCTTGATTTTCAGAGACAGATATTTCAAAACATACAACTTGCAGTAACATTCAATTATATTGATAGAAACAACAGAGCGCAACATGGTTACCAAAGGGGGCGGTAACGGAACCTCCTCATACAAGAAGGTAGTGGTGGACGGGGGGAAAGGACCAAGATGTGTAGGTTTCAAGGAACCAGTGACGAGCACCTCAGGTTCAGGACGGGAAAAAATTGAGCAAAGCAACCTGGAAAACAGGGATTGCATGGGGGGAGAAGCCAGAGAAACCCATAATGAAGCGTAAGAACCAGAGAGCCCCAATGGGGAAAAAGAGCGCAACTCATGTAAACCTAAAACAACATTGATACCCAAGGTGATACTAGAAGACCCACAAACACAACTCTTACGGGACCAGATGAAGACGCATGCACTAATTTGAAAGTTCATGGGTCTGTGGCCCACAGAAAGAACGTTGCGCAACTAGATAAAATATAATTGGAAGCCAAGTGAGGAAGTGGAACTCCACCTGGGTTCGAAAGGCTTCTTCACAACAATATTCATGAATTTGGAGGACATGGATAAAGTCTTTGNTTCCACACCTCAACAGGACTGTACATGTGGCCATGGAAGGAAAATTTCTCCCCAAAGAAAGAAACCTTCAATAATGTACCCGCTCGGCTGCGAATTTACTCTATGTTGCTAGACTATTGGCTACCCTCCACCTTCTAAGCAATCGGGAACAAACTTGGAAAATATGTGAAGACATCGGAAGAAACCCTAAAAGGGAGATATACCTCCTATGAAAGGATTTGCATAGAGATGGATGTCTCGAGGGCACTCAGAAAAGATATAAGCCTAGAATTCAGGGATGAGGAATGGATACAAAGCATCGATTACGAGAAGATCCCATTCATATGTATAATATGCCATGAACATGGACACCTATTTAGATAATGCCCCCTCAATAAAAAATAAGAAGAAGAAAACACCAAAATACAACAGGATGAGGATGGGTTTATCAAACTGAACCACAGAAATAGAGAAAACAAGAAACCAGGTAAAACCCCAACGGGAAGCAATCTGGAAGTCAAGACTAGAACGGAAGGGCATGACAAAACCTACAAAGGGGAAGAAGGAGGAAAGGAAAAGGCAAAATCTAAAGAAGCTAAGGACCAACCCACAAATGAGAACATAAATAATCCAAGTAATAAGATGGAGCAGATGGGTAGCACAACTCCTATGGATGGAGAAACCAGAGATGCAAACACACCCATGCAGGAGGTAGACGACAACACGGAAATGACACCAAGAGAGGTAGGTACAGAAAATCCTGACCTCGGAGATATTGTGGAAAGGGAAGGAATCGATATCTTGAACATACTCGAGCAATGGAAAAGGCAGGGCGTGGACAATGTACCAATGGAGCAACTAGACCGCATCCAATACCTATTCCTCCTAAGGGAGGAAGAAAAATACAGAGGGCCCAAGCGCACCCACGGGGAGATAGGACACCTAGGAATCAAAGAAGGCGAGGGACAACCACAATTCTCACCCAAGCAAACACGGAGGAAGAAAGGCAGGAAATAAAGCAGCGTATCCCTACAGGAACTAGGACATCTGCTGATAAATCCAAGTAAGATCAAGAAGATCTTTCCAA
>ML787940.1:104278-122353 GCA_009831015.1 Picea engelmannii | reverse complement strand
CACACATGTTTAAATGGAGATTATAACATGGAATATTAGAGGCCTAAATAGACCATGAAAGAAAAGAATCCTTAAAAACAGACTGAGGAAGGAACAACCGGACCTCTATTTCATCCAAGAAATAAAATGTACAGTAGATAGAATGGAAACAATCAGCAAAAAACAATGGAGCAAGTACAAGATGTTGGATATCAAAGGACAACAAATGGCAGGTGGTATTCTCACTCTGTGGAACCCACAAGTGATTAATCTACTAGAAGTTGAAGCTACTAGATACACACTTCCGGTTAACATGAAAATCATAGGTAACACAGAGGTGATTCTATGCACTAATGTGTATGGTCCCCAGATGTTGGAAGAGAAGAGAAGAATGCTCCTAGACCTAAAACAACTAAAATCCCACTCCAACAACCTCCACTAGATCCCGTCTGGGGACTTCAATATCATCACGACACTTACAGAGAAAAAAGGAGGTACCAGGAGACTGGATAGAGATGCGGAAGACTTTTCAACTTTCATAGACACAACGAAGATGGTGGACATCAAAACCAGTAATGGCCAGTTCACATGGAACAAAAAATGGATAAATCAACATCAGATAGCGATAAGGCTAGACAGATTCCTAATGTCAGAGTCCATCATTTTACAGGGTTTAACTTTAGACTGCAACATCCTTCCCTAGGGGGGTTCATACCACTGGCCAGTACAACTAGAAGCAAACTTCCAAACCACAGCGAAAAACAAAACTTTCAGATTCGAGAAATTTCGGATTGAACATCCCACCTTCAAGGAGAACATCAGCCAATGGTGGCGGGAGCCACAACCTAAACAAGGGGAAAGGATGTTCAAATTATATAAGAAACTCAAGTACATCAAACATAGGCTCAAGGAGTGGAACAAGGAAATCTTTGGAAACATAAACTAACAAAAAAGAATTATTGAAGACAAAATGAGGAACCTCTAGGAAATATGCATAGACAGGGGTTACATAGAGGATCGAAGAAAGGAAGAGATCCAACTGACCTAGGAATGGGAAGCAAGAAGCCAATAGGAAGAGACCCTATGGCTCCAAAAGTCCAGAATCAGGTGGCTAAAGGAAGGAGAATGGAATACAAGGTTTTTTCATCGAACCACCATTGCTAGAAGAACCCACAACAAAATCCTAAAAATTTGGGATCAGGATGGGATCAAGAGAGAGTCCCACAAGGATATCAAAAATATATCTGTAAACCACTTCCATGGCATAGCCCGGGAACCCATCCAAGATCGAACGGAAGCCATACAAAGGATAACTCAACACATCCCCAGGCTATTTACCGAGGAAAAAAATATCAACCTAAACAAACCCATCGCTAAGGAGGAAATTGACCAAGTGGTCTAGTAAATGCCCAATGGAAAGGCCCTAGGTCCAGATGGCTTCACAGTGGAATTATTCAAAGCCTGTTGGGAAGTGGTCAAACATGACGTCTATGGGGTGGTGGAAGACTCCAGATGCTCTACCTCCATATTAAAAGCGCTAAATGCGACAATGATCACTCTAATCCCCAAAGAAAATGAATCCAGTACCCCAGACCTCTACAAACCCATAGCATTATGCAATGTGGTTTACAAGATAATCTCCAAAGTCATAGCCAACATACTGAAACCTCTCCTACCCTCACTGATTTCCTAGGAACATGCGGGTTTTGTAGAAGGGTGACAAACTTTGGACAACATCATCCATGCCCATGAACTGATACACACGATGAAAACCTAAAGGAGAGGGGGGATGATAATCCAACTTGACCTAGAAAAGGCTTATTATAAAATCAATTTGCACTATATGGTCAAGAATCTGGAAGCCTTTGGCTTTGCGCAACACTGGATCAATTGGATTCCCAGCGTAGTGTCAACGACTAGTTACTCATTGCTAATCAATGGAACCCTAGCCAAACCCTTCTGGCCCCCAAGAGGCATCAAACAAGGATACCCGCTATCACCTTTCCTATTCATTCTGATGATGGAAGGACTCAGTAGGAGCATAAAAAGAGAAACTGCAAAAGGAGAAATAATAGGCATTAAATCTTTCAAAAATTGCCCTACCTCCACGCACCAACAGTTCGTTGATGACACCTTACTCCATGGCACACCCACGGTCAAGGAAGTGAAATCATATAAATGAATCTTAGAAGAGTTTGGGGAAGCCTCGAGAGCGAAGATCAATAATTCCAAGTCCATGGTATATTTCTTCAATACCAACCCAGCAATTCAAAGGAACCTGGCAAATATTTTGGTCTTTGAATGCAAAACCCTTCCAACGAAATACTTTGGAATTCCCCTGACGAACAGAGCTTGCAAAATGGAAACATGGGAAGGAGTGATCAACAAGCTAGAGAAGAGGGTGAAAAATTGGACTTACATATCCCTCAACCTTGCGGGGAGACTTGTCCTGACCAAAGCGGTTCTGCAAGCAATACTAACATATATGATGTCAGTGTTTCCCTCTCCCAAAAGAATACTCCAAAAACTAAGAGCCATCCAAAGGGACTTCCTATGGTGTGGAGTGGAAATCAAGAAAAAATGGGCGCTTATGCCCTGGGAGAAGGTTTGCAAACCAAAATGCAAAGGAGGCTTGGGGTTACAAGACCCACAAGTAACCAATGAAGCCTACGAGGCGAAACTCTGGTGGAGATTGGTCAGAGAAAGGTCAAGACCATGGGAAACTCTCTGGAAGACCAAGTATGCCCTAGATACCAACGACCAGGATCGAATTCGGTTTATGATCACAAGAGAAGGATCGAACATCTGGAATCTAGCCTGGCGCAATAAAACCTGGATCCAGAAACATAGTTTCTGGGAAGTGAGGAATGGTAAAACAACCAGATTTTGGGAGGATGTGTGGCAATAGGAACCCATATTGGAAAGTCCAAACAGGGAGGAACTCCAACATAAGATGATCGTGCAAGGAAAAATCAAAATCCATCACTACTAGAAACAAGAAAATGACCACGACATATGGAGGATCTAGGACAAACTCAACCCACAAAACAGAGATCGGATCACAACAATAACAAAAGAGGTGGAGGAGGAATTGGGAAAAAGGAAAATTATAGTCTCAGAAGAAGAGGACCAACTAAGATGGGGCAGGGAATATGTAGGGGAATTCAACTTAAAAGAAGCCTAGAATTACATTGCGGACCAGGACCAAGAAGCCCCGATGCAACAGTGGGGTAAGATTTGGGGCAGCCCCCAGTGGCCAAAAATCAAAATGTTCAAATGGATAGTACTTTATAACCAAATTTTAACCTGGGAAAACCTAAGGAAAAGAGGTTTCATAGGCCCATCATGATTCCACCTCTGTCAAGCTAAAGAAGAAACAATGAATCACCTCCTCGATGATTGTAACTACACAGCAGAGATATGGGACTGGGCAACAGGCATCTTCCGCCAGTCCAATAGGACCCGAGGTAACATCAGTGCAACCATCAGTAATTGGAATGAGAGTTACAGTGAAAAATGAAATGGTAAACCTCTGTTGGAACCTCATGCCAGGGATGATCATATGGGAAATATGGAAAGAAAGGAACATGCACATATTCAGAAATGCAAGCCTCTCGGAAGAGAAACTCAAGGAAGCAATAATCTCACAAATCCTAGAAACGGTGTAGAGCCACAACTTCTCGGTTGAAAGAGCGCAACTCACAGGCCATGACTCCTGAATCCTAGATACTTTTCACCTAAAATACGGGTGCAACAACACACAGGTAGGGCGGCCACCGCAACTCCAATTAGGAGAGCGCAACTAGACACCTCCTCCGGCAGGGTTCCTCAAGTTAAATTTTGACGGGGCGAAAAAAGGTAACCCAGGAATGACAGGAATGGGAGGGGTGATCAGAGATAGTGGGGGAAACATAATCCAGTTGTACGATGGCAGCTTGGGAAAATGAACCAACAACGCATCGGAATTTAGAGCCCTGGAGCTCAGTCTCAAAATTCTAATCCGAGAAAGGATGACCAACACTATCATGGAAGGTGACTCCACTCTGGTCATCAACACGGTGAAGAGACTCCAAAATGACACCAGAGTGGGAAAGGTTCAGAAACATTGGTGTTTGGCACACTCCCTCCAAAAAATCCAGGAGCATCTACAAGCGATTAACACCGTGGAGTTGCGTTGGGTACGCAGATCAACAAATGGCATGGAGGACATAATTTCCAATGAGGGGGTTAGCAAGGATGGACCAGAACTAGATACTACCTGGATCAACATTTCGCAAAGACAATTTAGAACTGACTGCACCCAACTAGCGACAAAAGATCGGGACAAAGACTTAAGAAAGGGAGGTCACATTGAGGAGGGCAACGAAAGGACCCTAGGACCTAGGCAGAATATGATTTCCCAACACTCGACTACCAATCACAATGTTGGATCAAATTATACAATAGGTGAGGGTACAACAGCAAGATCGTGTCAACAATAAGATAGGTGGGGAAATCCCATGGGAAAGTATCGACGGTAGTCAGTAGGTAGTCAATGACGTAAGGCAAGAGGGATTGAAACGGACCAGTATTGATCCACCACACCAAGGACCGGGTATGGGGAGTTGCCCAGTAGGATTTCAAGCGAGCAAGGGCAAGGGAAAGTAAAGGGATAGTGGTCGAGTCATCATCAACATATGTACCGTGAAGGGGAAAAAGGCTGGGAAGTTTCACCTCTACAGGAAGACCATGATTAGAAGGATGAGCTTGAAGTAGGGGAAGCTCAATAAGAGAACAAATAGTAGTAAGAGAGGAAAAAAAAAGAGTGCAAGTGCAGAGGCTACCAATAGACACAAGGGAAGGGAAAGGAGGAACCCCGGAGTAGACAGAAACAAGTTGAGAGTGCAGCAAAGGAGCATCCATAGGCTAGATGGGATGGTGTGTATGAAGCGAACGAACAACAAAAGAAACCCCCAAGGGAAGGGAACTCAGAACAATCCTCGACGAGTTTCAAGGATGGAGCAGGCGACAAAAGACGCGGAAGGCACCTTTCATACTCTGGTTTCACCGAAAGGAAAGGCAACCATCACCCAGTCGGAGAAGGCAATCAATGAAAGGTGCAAGGGAAAAACATGGGATTCTCTAATCCAGGAAGTGGACTGGGTAAATGACCCAGGAGCCACGTAGCCCAGGGAAACCCTCTATCACAAAATGGTTAAGATGGCATGGAAAACAAATATGTTGATTGGAAAAGTCAACTCAGAGAGGTAGGATGCCAGACGGGAGAACAACAAGGAACACACGAAACTGCTGAACAAAATCTTGAGATGCCTCAACAGTCTAGAAACCATCACCAAACTGCTATTTGAGGTTAAGACGGACCAAAAAGCCAAGCTGGAGCGATTGGCTGCTCAATTCCACCTCTACCTACGCTACGTCCATCATGCCAGCCGACGGGAAAGGAGTGCCACCACATATCAGAAAGACTCACACAGTCCCCCAAAAGGAGGAGAATAAGGGCTAGACAGATGAAGGGAAGAAACATATCATCATCTTGGACTAGTTTTTGGTTAGTCCATTGCCAAGTCAGTTGGGTAAGTCTTGGGTCAATCTCAACTTATGTTACTATTATTTTTTTTTATCCTTTTCATGTCATTTGTGCTTATGCTGTCAAAAACTGGATATGGTAGGACTGGGTTGGTTTACCATGGTGGCAGTCTAGTCCTACCCCCTGCCTTTTTCAAAAAATGCAACTCGGGAACCTTTGGCCTATTTTCCTTTTTGGAAGAACAGAGAGTTCCCCTTTTTTGTACCATAACCCCTCTTTAGTAATACAAGTTCTTAAACTCACTTACAAAAAAAATAAAAAAAATATATTGATTTTCATTCATTAGTTGAACTATTGTCATCACTCAAGTTGCGTGCATGCCTTATTTCTTCATCATTTGTATGCGATATTGTGCTTTGGTTTTTTAACATAATGTTTTATTTATCGGCTTGTTTTTAATGTTCTGCCCCTTCATCTTCCATCTACAAAAATAGAAATAAATTGTAATAAGTATATCTACATTTATATATAGTAGAATATACATGATTGTGTAAATAAATAAATAAAAAATACCTTAGCACCAAATCTTTTATAAACAATGCACATTCTTTCGAAGCCATGCTTCATGCATTCTCTCAAAATCTCCTAAGTTGGCTACATTCCATACTTTGTTTCTTGCATGTTTAATACAACATGAAAAATCACAGTCGATACAATCAATATTAAGTATGTTGATACTGAGAGGGGGGTGAATCAGTATCAAGTACAACTTAAAAAAAAATTCAACTTATACTTAAACCATTCAACTATATCCAATGAGAAATGAACAATAGTATAAGAGTTACACCAATACACCATAATACACCATGCACAATATATGAGAAATAATCAATAGTTTATTTTTCAAGGGAAGTAATGACTTCCAAAGGTAGCTACAGCTTCCAAATGTAGAGGGAGGCATAAACCTCCAAGAGGAAGATACAATCCTCCAATATCAAGAGAGAGTTGAACTCTCCATGCTTTCCCCTTCCTTCCACCCAAGAATATATGAGAGATAATAAAACTTTACATTAAATCATCACCATCAACCAATCATCACATAGAACCTGATAATTGTAGAATTTAAATAGAGGAATTACAATTGGTATGGTTCAAAATGAGTTCATCAAGGAAGGCACAAAGTTGGTTGAAAATCCTAAGAAGGATACCATTATCTATGATAATAATGAAGACATTAATGATATTGAAAACTTTAGCTCCCATGGAGCTAAGGGATTCACCATTTACATACATGATAAAGGAGAGAAGTCGTCACATAGGAAACATGGGCAGTCATCATTAGGTGTATCACCTATGCCTCCAAATATTTACTCGGAGTATGACGAAGCAAAAAGTCGAGGAACAAAGTGTTAAAGTTTCCCCAGTGGTTTCTACTTGCCCACAACACAAGGAATCTATATATGTGGGAAGGTGTAAACAGGGAATAGGTTTATTCAACAGAAGGAACATGTTAAACCATGGACGAAGAAATTGAGAACCAGAAACTTGAACCTAAAGCTTCTGAGGGTCAACTCAATCTAGATGAGATAATAATGTCTGTGATGGATGGTTTTGAAAATAATGTAGGGTATAATGAGCCTCTACAAAAACGATGTCGACAAGCATTCCAAGTCATCCAACTGTTTTGGAGAAAAAGAATAAAGAAATTAGGAAATTGAAGAAAATGATTCATGAATTCAAGGTGTTGGGCGATCATTTGAAGAATGAGAATGACATTCTCAAAGAAAGGAATGCACAGTTATAGTTGAATACTAAGAAATTAGCTAATGAGAATAAGAAATTTCTCAAGCATGCCAAGAAGTGGTACAAACATACTCGAACGATGATCATACATAATCAATCCCTGACAAAGAAACTTAGAGTAGAAAGGAAGAGGATGGCATCCAATGTCAGCATTTCTATTGAAAAATAACCATGAAGGAATAAAGGACCGATTTTTCTATAGTTTTGGGAGAAGAACATTATCTTTTGATTGCATGAGGATGTACAATATATTTGGCATGGGGGGATGTTGGGTCCCTAAATTGACAATATTTTAATACTAGTAAAACCCTTTTTTTTAACCTATTTATCCCTCCTTTTTCCTAGTCATCTCTCACATCAACATAATAACAAAGGATTTTCATGAACATGTTACTAGGAACAAATAAGATAAATTTGTCATGAATTTATTACTATTTCCATTTTTTTTGTAATCTTAGGAATATTATTAATAAACTCATTGCTAATGGCATTTTCCTCCAAGTCCAGATCCTATGACACACATAGGGATCCTACAATAACTTCATTGTTTTACATATTAGCAGCCAGTTTGGGACCAATCCACGATATGTGTTTTGCTCGCAACTAGGTCACTGGAATTGAATTATAGTATATTGAACAATGAATGAAGCATGACCTAAGCCCCTTAAAATCTGCATTGTTGTCTAGTAAAGAATATCTTCTTTTTTCCATTCTCATTGTGTGAAGTAGGGAAATATTTTACATGTTTGTTTTCTTTCTATCATTAAAAAAACAAAGTTATTTGAAGGTGGGAACAAGATTACTCTTAGAATTGCTTACATTAATGCTCAATAATTACTTGAGTGAAATATTGTATCTTGTGCCAGCAGGGTACTTCTTGTTGTGTTGCCTAAATAACCAGTTTTCTTGCATTTTGCTAGGAGTATAGTCTCATGTCCTTTTACATAGAATAGATAGTTGTCCTAGTCCCTGCACATATAGTGTTAGTATCTCAAAGATTATGCCCAAGAATTGATGATTGTATGTTCAACAAACTGAGTTAATTAATTTTCCCAACAATGTGTATATTGAGATAATTAATTTTCCCAACAGTGTGTAGATTAAAATTAATGCACCGGTGCACACTTTACTTTTAGTGCCCCAATGTATATTTTAAACATGAGCACCATACAATTTTGAAATGATAAATATTATTATACGTTATATCTTTTACGAAACGATGTGTTTTCTTAGTAGTTCATACCGGTGCATTAATATAATTAATGTGTATCGGTGCATATGACTCCTCAAAATGAACCGAGTTCTATATTATTGCATGCATGTTCTAGTGATTTCAAAAGAATATGGTGCATTGATATGTATATATTTTAATTAATTTTGTTTTTACAAATTTCAATTAATCATTTCAAAATATTTTTTTTATAATAATATTGTTTTATATTTTTGTTATTGCATTAATGTGTTATACAATGAATGACACCTTTTTTATTTGTAACAATGTAAATCATCCACATATTAATTATTCGGGAACGTAACATTTTACAACATTCAACAATGCAGTGAAATAAGAAACCCATTTTATTATATATGATTAAGAGACCCATTGTCTTACAAAAAGAGACAACGTAAAGGTCCACAATCAAATTGCAGCCAATATGTAATTGTTACACTTATTGGTAACATGTCCTCATGCAATTGGGACAATATGTCAAGTGCATTAAACAAAATCCTTGATTTTCAGAGACAGAGATTTCAAAACATACAACTTGCAGTAACATTCAATTATATTGATAGACACAGTAGAGCGCAACATGGTTACCAAAGGGGGCGGTAACGAAACCTCCTCATACAAGTAGGTAGTGGTGGATGGGGGGAAAGGACCAAGAGCCGGAGGTTTCAAGGAACCAGTGATGAGCACCTCGGGTTCAGGACGGGAAAAAATTGAGCAAAGCAACCTGGAAAACGGGGATCGCATGGGGGGAGAAGCCAGAGAAACCCAGAATGAAGCGCAAGAACCAGAGAACCCCAATGGGGTAGAAGAGCACAACCCGTGTAAACATAAAACAACATTGATACCCAAGGTGATACTAGAAGACCCACAAACGCAACTCTTCCGGGACCAGATGAAGACGCATGCACTAATTTGCAAGTTCATGGGTATGTGACCCACAGAAAGAATGTTGCGCAGTTGGATAAAATATAATTGGAAGCCAAGTGGGGAAGTGGAACTCCACCTAGGTTCGAAAGGCTTCTTCACAATAATATTCATGAATTTGGGGGAAATGGATAAATTATTTGAGGGGGGGGAATATTTCCATGCCTTGACAGGACTGTACATGCGGCCATGGAAGGAAAACTTTTCCCCAGAGAAAGAAACCTTCAATAATGTTCTCATCTGGCTGCGACTTTACTCTTTGTCGCTAGACTATTGGCTACCCTCCACCTTCAAAGCAACCGGGAACAAACTTGGAAAATATGTGAAGACATCAGAAGCAACCCTAAAAGGGCGATATACCTCCTATGCAAGGATCTGCATAGAGATGGATGTCTCGAGGGCACTCCCAAAAGATATTAGCCTAGAATTCAAGGACGAGGAATGGATACAAAGCATCGATTACGAGCAGATCCCATTCAGATGCAAAAGATGCCATGAACATGGACACCTATTCAGATAATTCCTTCTCATTAAAAACAAAAAGCATAAAACACCAAAATACAATGGGATGAGGATGGGTTTATCAAACCGAACCACAAAAATAGAGAAAACAAGAAACCAAGTAAAACCCCAATGGGAAGTAATCTGGAAGCCAGGACCAGAACGGAAGGGCGTGACAAAACCTACAAAGGGGAAGAAAGAGGAAAGGAAAAGGAAAAATCTAAAGAAGCTAAGGACCAAGCCACAAATGAGAACATAAATAATCCAAGCAATAAGATGGAGCAGAAGGGTAGCACAACTCCTATGGATGGAGAAACCAGAGATGCCTACACACCCATGCAGGAGGTAGACGACGACGTGGAAATGACACCAAGTGAGGTAGGTACAGAAGATCCTGACCTCAAAGATATTGTGGAAAGGGAAGGAATCGATAGCCTAAACATACTGGAGCAATGGAAAATGCAGGTCATGGACAATGTACCAATGGAGCAACTAGACCGCATCCAATACCTATTCCTCCTAAGGCAGGAAGAAAAATCCAGAGGGCCCAAGGGCACCCATGGATAGATAGGACACCTAGGAATCAAAGAAGGTGAGGGACAACCACAACTCTCTCCCAAGCAAACACGGAGGAAGAAAGGAAGGAAATCAAACATCGTATCCCTACAAGAACTAGGAGATCTGCTGATAAATTCAGGTAAGATCAAGAATATATTTCCAAACTCCCCCCCCCCACATGTTTAAATGGACATTATAACATGGAATATTAGAGGCCTAAACAGCCCACGAAAACAAAGAATCCTTAAAAACAGACTGAGGAAGGAACAACCAGATCTCTATTTCATCCAAGAGACAAAATGTACAGTAGATAGAATGGAAACAATCAACAAAAAACAATGGAGCAAGTACAAGATGTTGGATGTCTAAGGATAGAAGATGGAAGGTGGTATTCTCACTCTGTGGAACCCACAAGTGATTAATCTACTAGCAGCCAAAGCCACCAGATACAAACTTTCGGTTAACATGAAAATCATAGGTAACATAGAGGTGATTCTATGCACTAATGTGTATGGTCCCTAGATGTTGGAAGAGAAGAGAAGAATTCTCCTAGACCTAGAACAACTAAAATCCCACTCTAGCAACCTCCACAGGATCCTGTCTGGGGACTTCAACATCATCACGACACTTACAGAGAAAAAAGGAGGTACCAGGAGACTGGATAGAGATGCGGAAGACTTTTCAACTTTCATAGACACAACGAAGATGGTGGACATCAAAACCAGTAATGGCCAGTTCACATGGAACAAAAAATGGATAAATAAACATCAGATAGCGATGAGGCTAGACAGATTCCTGATGTCAGAGTAGATCATTTTACAGGGTTTAACTTTAGACTGCAACATCCTTCTCTAGGGGGGTTCATACCACTGGCTAGTTCAACTAGAAGCAAACTTCCAAACCACAGCGAAAAACAAACCTTTCAGATTCGAGAAATTTTGGATTGAACATCCCACCTTCAAGGAGAACATCAGCCAATGGTGGCGGGGTCCACAACCTGAACAAGGGACAAGGATGTTCAAAGTATATAAGAAACTCAAGTACATCAAACATAGACTCAAGGAGTGGAACAAGGAAATCTTTGGAAACATAAACTAATAAAAAATAATTATTGAAGATAGAATGAGGAACCTCCAGGAAATATTCATAGACAGGGGTTACACAGAGGATCGAAAAAAGGAAGAGATCCAACTGACCTAGGTATGGGAAGAAACAAGCCAACAAGAAGATATCCTATGGCTCCAAAAGTCCAGAATCAGGTGGCTAAAGGAAGGAGAACGGAATACAAGGTTTTTTCATCGAACCACCATTGCTAGAAGAACCCACAACAAAATCCTAAAAATTCAGGATTAGGATGGGATCAAGAGAGAGTCCCACAAGGAGATCAAAAATATGTTGGTAAACCACTTCCATGGCATAGCCCGGGAACCCATCCTAGATTGAACGGAGACCATACAAAGGATAACTCAACACATCCCTAGGCTAGTTACCGAGGAACAAAATATCAACCTAAACAAACCCATCGCTAAGGAGGAAATTGACCAAGTGGTCTAGTAAATGCCCAATGGAAAGGCCCCAGGTCCAGATGGCTTCATAGTGGAATTCTTCAAAGCCTGTTGGGAAGTGGTCAAACATGACATCTATGGGGTGGTGGAAGACTCCAGACGCTCTACCTCCATATTGAAAGCGCTAAATGCGACAATGATCACTCTAATCCCCAAAGAAAATGAAGCCATGACCCCAGACCGCTACAGACCCATAGCATTATGCAATGTGGTTTACAATATAATCTCCAAAGTCATAGCCAACAGACTGAAACCTCTCCTACACTTACTGATTTCCTAGGAACATGCGGGTTTTGTAGAAGGGTGACAAATTTTGGACAACAATATCCATGCCCATGAACTAATACACACGATGAAAACCTAGAGGAGAGGGGGGATGATAATCCAACTTGACCTAGCAAAGGATTATGATAAAATCAATTTACACTATATGGTAGAGAATCTGGAAGCCTTTGGCTTTGCGCAACACTAGATCAACTGGATTCTCATCCTAGTGTCAATGACTAGTTACTCGTTTTTAATCAATGGAGCCCTAGACAAACCCTTTTGGCCCTCAAGAGGCATCAAACAAGGAGACCCTCTATCACCTTTCATGTTCATTCTGATGATGGAAGGACTCAGTAGGATCATAAAAAGTGCAACTGCAACAGGAGAAGTAACATGCATTAAATATTTCAAAAACTTCCCTACCTCCACGCACCAACAGTTCGTTGATGACACCTTACTCCATGGCACACCCACGGTCAAGGAAGCAAAAGCATATAAATGAATCTTAGAATATTTTGGGGAAGCCTCGGGAGCAGAGATCAATAATTCCAAGTCCATGGTATATTTCTTCAATACCAACCCAATAATTCAAAGGAACCTGGAAAATATTTTTGTGTTTGAACGCAAAACCCTTCCAACGAAATACTTGGGAATTCCCCTGATGAACAGAGCTTGCAAAATGGAAACATGGGAAGGAGTGATCAACAAGCTACAGGAGAGGGTGAAAAATTGGACTTAAATATCCCTCAACCTTGCGGGGAGACTTGTCTTGACCAAAGCAGCTTTGCAAACAATACCAACCTATATGATGTCAGTGTTTCCATCTCCCAAAGGAATACTCCAAAAACTAAGAGCCATCCAAAGGGACTTCCTATGGCATGGAGCGGAAAGCAAGAAAAAATGGGCGCTTGTGGCATGGGAGAAGGTTTGCAAACCAAAATGCAAAGGAGGCCTAGGGTTACAAGACCCATAAGTAACCAATGAAGCCTACGAGGCGAAACTCTGGTGGAGATGGTTCAAAGAAAAGTAAACACTGTGGGCAACCCTCTGGAATACCAAGTATGCCCCAGATACCAACGACCAGGATCTAATTCGCTTTATGACCACAAGAGAAGGATTAGACATCTAAATTCTAGCCTGGCGCAATAAAAGATGGATCCAGAAACATAGTTTCTAGGAAGTGAGGAATGGTAAAAGAACCCGATTCTGGGAGGACTCGTGGCAACAAGAACCCATATTGGAAAATCCGAACAGGGAGGAACTCCAACATAATATGATTGCGCAAGGAAAAATAAAAATCCATCACTACTAGAAACAAGAAAATGACCACGACAGATGGAGGATCTGGGACAAACTCAACCCACAAAATAGAGATCGGATCACAACAATAACAAAAGAGGTGGAGGAATTGTGGAAAAGGAAAATTATAGTCTCAGAAGAAGAGGACCAACTAAGATGGAGAAGGGAATATGCAAGGGAATTCAACTTAAAAGAATCCTGGAATTTCATTGCGGACCAGGACTAAGAAGCCCCGACGCAAAAGTGGGGTAAGATTTGGGGCAGTCCCTAGTGGCCAAAAATCAAAATTTTCAAATGGATAGTACTTCATAACCAAATTTTAACCTGGGAAAACCTAAGGAAAAGAGGTCTCATAGGCCCATCACGATTCCACCTCTTTCAATCTAAAGAAGAAACAATGAATCACCTCCTCGACGATTGTAACTACACAATAGAGATATGGGACTGGGAAGTAGGCATCTTCCACCAGTCCAATAGGACCCGAGGTAACATCAACGCAACCATCAGTAATTGGAATGAGAGTTATAGTGAAAAATGAAATGGTAAACCTCTGCTGGAACGTCATGCCAGGGATGATCATATGGGAAATATGGAAAGAAAGGAATAGGTGCATCTTCAGAAATGCAAGCCTCTCGGAAGAGAAACTCAAGGAAGAAATAATCTCACAAATCCGAGAAATGGTGCAGAGCCACAACTTCCCGGTTGAAAGAGCGCAACTCACAAGCCAAGACTCCCGAATCCTGGAGACTTTTCACCTAAAAGACGGGTGCAACAACACATAGGAAGGGCAGCCACCGCAACTCCAATTAGGAGAGTTTTGAGTCTCAGAAATGTCGTATTTCCATCCACCTTTCCCTTCATCATTATTCACATTTCATCACTCTATAAACCATTCATTAATACCATTTCATAATTAAATATGGGTTTAACCTTATTATTTTCCAAATCATTTATTTTAGTATTAAAAGGGAATTTGTGATTAAATATTAGAAAATTGACATGTTTTCATATATCTCAAAAATGTGTGAGATTTATCATGTGTAGGAATATGTGAAGTGTTAATTCAAAAGACTTCTCGAATACTTCCTCCACCATTTCAAAGATATGAGAAAATAATTCAATCCTAATCCAAAGAGAAGATCATGGAGATTTGGATTTCATATCTTATCCAAGATATATGAGAGATATGTGTGAAGATTTGAAGGGATTATATTTTGTAATAATGGGAAATGGGTTGAGAGAAAAGTGGATCTGTAATTATGAGATGTTTATCTCCTTTTCAAAGATCTCATGTATAAAAGAGAGTGCCTTCTCTTCATGAGAGGGGATGAGAATCAATATTATGTAGAGGGGATGAGAATCATTATTATGTAGATTGAAAAGAGGATTCATTATTATGTAGATTAAGGGAATTGTTATGAGATAGGTTCTTGAGGAGAATTGTTATGATGTAGATTGGATTCATGAAGAAACTCCTTTTCCAAACCTACCTGTTGAAGATTAATGGAAGTTTGGATTCAATGATTTTGTCTCTCTTTGAAGTTATCATCTGTTGATCTAAAGCTTCCATGTTGGCATCGACAAGGGCCACCGATCCAGCTTTGTAAACTTATTGTAAATTGTTAGTGTAGATTTTCATTTCATGTATTTGTTATTTCGATTTCATGTTATTTGTTTGATTTCACTATTTGAATGTGTTGCAAAGTGTGGTAATGCAGGAATGGTTGGATCTCCATATTTCACCATACATGAGCTTTAATGGAGCATCCTACTTGTTCGTTTAGTTTCTCCAGGAGATAGAATCAAATTTCATCTTTTCTTTTCATGAGCCATCAATGAACATGTCCATCACCTGAGCAAGAGTTTTGCTTGTTTATGAGTTTTTCTTTCCAGCTTTCGAATTGTGTGAAGATTGTCATTTTTAAAAGTGTGTTGGTTTTTAAATGGTTTTCTTATCTATACTAAACATACATAGGAACCTATCTGTTATCGGCACATATAGTGCATCAACTCTACTGATTACGAATCCTGGTTGATAATTTATGTTTGGTAATATATTATGCATATAATTGCACCAACATTTTGGAGTCGTTGTCGAGGAGTTGTAAACGGTAATAGGTAGCATTTTGAATTAGATTGCTTTAATGATTGGTTTTATGGACGATCTAATGGCGGAGAGAAGACGGTAAGACGAGAGGTAAGAACTTGTGCATCCACTTTAGTGGGGTTGCTCCAAAGTTAGGTCGTCCTCTACCTTTTATGCAAAAGTTTGTTTTTATTTATGCAAAATTAGTTTTTATTTATGATGGGATAACTTGTGCGAACTGATAACCTGGTGACAACAGGGTCCCAGTAACGCAAGGAGTTCAAGTTTGGCGTGTTTTATCTTTATAAATAGTTTTAATTCCTTAGTTTTAAAATTCAAATCTTTGATGATAAATCATTCTCCTTTTTCAATATGGTTTAACAATGAGTTTAAGCTTGGAACAACTCACTCAGATCCTAGCAAAAGTCGGGATCTCCTCTTCTCTAGAAGAGGAGATCTTGACAGCAGCCGAAAACTTAATTACTCCTCCAGAGGAAAATGAAGAAACAACATACAAGGAACCCTGCACATCTGATGACGAACAATTATGCGAGCAGGAGATCGAGGAGGATAACAAGGAGTTGCGACATGATCTGAGGAGTGAAAAATATGCCTACGAAAGAATTATCAAACGATGGTTTCAAGCAGGTACCAGGTTAGATCCATTTATTTTTTCTTTTTATTTCGTTAATTTATAGTTTCGACACTTAATTTCACACGTTTATGTATATTTTCGATTATCATTTGCGAAATTCACAGTGAACATATTCTTATTATTATTGCGCTTATGGTCACATTGGAAGTTTGATTACATGTGTTAAGCCCTAATATTGGCTCATTACCCCTTAATTGGGGCAGATTATATTATTAATGTTATTTTATTTATGTTGGCTTTAGGCCATTAGTTGTAATTATACCTCCTAGTCTCCTATATATACCAAGGAGACATTTTCATTTTGAATCATCTTGTACTTGAACATTTAATTGGGGTAAAAGGAGGTTGCCCCCTCGAAGAGGCTTATTATCTAAAATTATCTCTTTTTCAAGGCGTTGAGTACTTTTTCTGAGGTTTTTCTATGCTATATTGATATTTGGTTCTGAACATATGCTATCAGAGCTCAAGGTCTTGGGGTTTCACTGCTACATCTGAGACACCTTGGAATTTTCGCTATGAATTTTTTTCTACAACATTTCAGAAGGAACGGCTTGGAGGATATTTAGTAGACGGATCAAGGTACATTGGGTTGAAAATTAAGCTCCTGAGGCATTATAATTTCGGAGATACAGCCTATACAAGATAGGGTTCTGGAATCATCCTGAACTGAGTCATTGCGTAATTTTCGCTATAAATTTTTTCATGTAACGTTTCAGACCCTGAACTCTAGAGGCTATTTATAGAAATTAGTAAGGTATCTATGATAAAAATTCCATCTTCTGGGGCATCTTAAATTTGTATATACACCTTGTGTAAGATAGGGTATCTGACTAGTCCTATTGACTAGTCTCAAGAAGGTGTTCCAGGTAAAACAATCATAACATCTTCCTAGAGTATCCAAATTGAGTGGGACTGGTTTCATTGGATTGTGGACAGTTTTTAGTATTTATGGTGTGAGTTTCAGAATTTATATCAATTATTTTGTGCGGGGCACGCTATACAAGTGAGATATCCTGGAAAGGCCAAAAATATGCAAGTTGTGGGGAAGTTACCATAAATTCCACTTGGCACATCCAATTTTGATCAGACATGTGGCATTACAGAGAAGAAATATCAGAGAAGTACATAAAAGAAAGTTTCATACCTAGAAGGGCCGAAACTTGGGAGATAAAACAGAAGAAATTTTTTCTAGCAGAACCACCTCAAAATCAAGGTTCAAAAGTGATACGTGGCCAACATGCCACCCAAAAAGGGAACTTCTACACCAAATAAGCCTCCAGAAAATCCTACTTGGACTCTTGATGAAGGTGAAGAAATGTGTAGGGACATAAATGATTTACAAAAGAAGATAGTAACAAAAGATGAACTACAAGAGATGATGGAGGGTTTAAAAGGGGAGATCGTGGAAGTATTGAAAAAAATCGTAACAGAGAAGACAACTGAAAGTGAAAATGCATCCCATGAAATTCATTATGAGGACACAAGGAAGGCGAATCAATAATGGAGAAACTCCAACTTTGGTTTGAAGACCAACCATGTTCCTAAGATTGATATGAGGAAGTTTGATGGCAAGGACCCAATCACATGGATACTTCAGATGGAGCAATTATTTGATCTCCATAATGTGCCAAATACACAAAAGGTATGAATTGCTTCTTTATATTTAGAACCTAATCAATT
>ML787940.1:56924-94430 GCA_009831015.1 Picea engelmannii | reverse complement strand
GAAAATTGACATGTTTTCATATATCTCAAAAATGTGTGAGATTTATCATGTGTAGGAATATGTGAAGGATTAATTCAAAAGACTTCTCGAATACTTCCTCCACCATTTCAAAGATATGAGGAGATAATTCAATCCTAATCCAAAGAGAAGATCATGGAGATTTGGTTATCATATCTTATCCAAGATATATGAGAGATATGTGTGAGGATTTGAAGGGATTATATTTTGTAATAATGGGAAATGGGTTGACAGAAAAGTGGATCTGTAATTATGAGATGTTTATCTCCTTTTCAAATATCTCATGTATAAAAGAGAGTGCCTTCTCTTCATGAGAGGGGATGAGAATCAGTATTATGTAGAGGGGAGGAGAATCATTATTATGTAGATTGAAAAGAGGATTCATTATTATGTAGATTAAGGGAATTGTTATGAGATAGGTTCTTGAGGAGAATTGTTATGATGTAGATTGGATTCATGAAGAGACTCATTTTGTAAACCTACCTGTTGAAGATTAATGCAAGTTTGGATTCAGTGATTTTGTCTCTCTTCGAAGTTATCATCTGTTGATATAAAGCTTCCATGTTGGCATTGGCAAGGGCCACCGATCCATCTTGGTAAGCTTATTGTAAATTGTTAGTGTAGATTTTCATTGCATGTACTTGTTATTTCAATTTCATGTTATTTTGTTTGATTTCACTATTCGAATGTGTTGCAAAGTGTGGTAATGCAGGAACGGTTGGATCTCCATATTTCACCATACATGAGCTTTAATAGAGAATACTAATTGTTCGTTTAATTGCTCCAGGAGATAGAATCAAAGTTCATATTTTCTTTTCATGAGCCATCAATGAACATGTCCATCACCTGAGCAAGAGTTTTTCTTGTTTATGAGTTTTTCTTTCCAGCTTTCGAATTGTGTGAATATTGTCATTTTTAAAAGTGTGTTGGTTTCTAAATGGTTTTCTTATCTATAAAAAACAGACATAGGAACCTATCTGTTATCGGCACATATAGTGCATCAACTCTATTGATTACGAATCCCGATTGATAATTTGTGTTTGGTAATATATTATGCATATAATTGCACCAACAGAGAGCGCAACTGGACACCTCCTCTGGCAGGATTCCTCAAGTTAAATTTTGACGGGGCGGAAAAAGGTAACCCAGGAATGAAAACAATGGGAGGGGTGATCAGAGAAAGTGGGGGAAACATAATCTGGTTGTACGGTGGGAGCTTGGGAAACTCAACCAACAACGCAATGGAATTTGGAGCCCTGGAGCTCGGTCTCAAAATTCTAAGCCGAGAAAGGATGACCAACACTATCATGGAAGGTGACTCCACCCTGGTCATCAACATGGTGAAGAGACTCCAAAATGGCACCAGAGTGGGAAAGGTTCAGAAACACTAGCACTTGGCACACTCCCTCCAAAAAATCCAGGAGCATCTGCAAGTGATTAACACCGTGGAGTTGCGTTGGGTACGCAGGTCAGCAAATGGAATGGCGAACATAATTGCCAACGAGGGGGTTAGCAAGGACGGACCAGAAGTAGATACTACTTGGATCAACATTTCGTAAGGACAATTTAGAACTGACTGCACCCAACTAGCGATAAAAGATCAGGGCAACGACTTAAGCAAGGGAGGTCACATTGAGGAGGACAGCGAAAGGACCATAGGACCTAGGCAGGATATGACTTCCCAACACTCGACTACCAATCACAATGTCGGATCAAATTATACAATAGGCGAGGGTACGACAACAAGATCGTGTCAACAGTAAGATAGGTGGGGAAAGATCGTAGGAAAAGGCAGTTAATGATGTAAGGCAAGAGGAATTGAAACATACCAGTATTGATCCACCACACCAAGGACCGGGTACGGGGAGATGCCCAGTAGGATTTCAAGCCAGGAAGGGCAAGGGAAAGTACAGGGATAACGACCGAGTCATCATCAACATACGTACCGTGATGGGGAAAAATGACGAGAAGTTTCACCTCTATAGGAAGACCATGATTAGAAGGATGAGCCCGAAGCAGGGGAAGCTCAATAAGAGAACAAATAGCGGGAAGAGAGGAAAACAAAAGAGTGCAAGTGCAGAGGCTACCAATAGACACAAGGGAAGGGAAAGGAGGAACCCCCGGGTAGACAAAAACAAGTTGAGAGTGCAACAAAGGAGAAGCCATAGGCTAGACGGGATGGTGTGTATGAAGAGAACGAACAACAAAAGAAACCCCCAGGGGAAGGGAACTCAGAACAATCCTCAGTGAATTTCAAGGATGGAGCAGGTGGAAAAAGACATGGAAGGAACCTTTCATACTCCGGTTGCACCGAAAGGAAAGGAAACCATCACCCAGCCGGAGAAGGCAATCAACGAAAGGCACAATGGTAAAACATGGGATTCTCTAATCCAGGAAGTGGACTGGGTAACTGACCCAAGAGACACGCAGCCCAGGGAAACCCTCTATCACAAAATGATGGAGATGGCATGGAAACAAAGATGTTGATTGGAAAAGTGAGCTCGGAGAGGTAGGACGCCAGATGGGAGAACAACAAGGAACACACAAAACTGCTGAACGAAATCTTGAGATGCCTCAGCGGTCTGGAAACCATCACCAAATTTCTATCTGAGGTCGAGATGGACCAAAAAGCCAAGCTGGAGAAATTGGCTTCTCAATTCCACCTCTACCTACGCTACGTCCATCATGCCAGCCGACGGGAAAGGAGTGCTAGCACATATCATAAAGACTCGCACAGTCCCCCAAAAGAAGGAGAACAAGGGCCAGACAGATGAAGGGAAGAAACATATCATCATCCTGGACTAGTTTCTGGTTAGTCCATTATCAAGTCAGTCGGGTAAGTCTTGGGTCAATCTCAACTTTTGTTACTGTTGTTTTTTTTATCCTTTTCATGTCATTTGTGCTTATGCTGTCAAAACCTGGATATGGTAGGATTGGGCTGGTTTCCCATGGTGGCAGTCCAGTCCTACCCCCTACCTTTTTTTGAAAACGCAACTCGGGAACCTTTGGCCTGGTTTCCTTTTTGGAAGACCAAAGAGTTCCCCTTTTTTGTACCATAACCCCTCTTTAATAATACATGTTCTTAAACTCACAAAAAAAAAAAAAAACATTCAATTATATTGATTTTCATTCATTAGTTGAACTATTGTCATCACTCAAGTTGCGTGCATGCCTCATTTCTTCATCATTTGTATGCGATATTGTGCTTTGGTTTTTTAACATAATGTTTTATTTATCGGCTTGTTTTTAATGTTCCGCTCCTTCATCTTCCATCTACAAAATAGAAATAAATTGTAATAAGTATATCTACATTTATATATAGTAGAATATACATGATTGTGTAAATAAATAAATAAAAAATACCTTAGCACCACATCTTTTATAAACAATACACATTCTTTCGAAGCCATGCTTCATGCATTCTCTCAAAATCTCCTATGTTGGCTACATTCCATACTTTTTTTCTTGCATGTTTAATACAACATGACAAAGCACAGTCGATACAATCAATATTAAGTATTCATGTTTTTTCATTAATTATAAAACAAGGGAAGTTAAACAACATAGCTACTTACAAGTTGTTCAATTAAACTTGCATACTTCCACCTATACTCTCAACCCATACTTAATCTGATGTTTATCAATTCATGGGTTGGTTTCTTTTTGTATGTTAGCACGTACTAGAAGACATCCATGTACAAGTGTAAATTAATTATTTAAATATAAATATCACAACAAACATGAAATTTTAAGAAAGGTCGAAAATGTAAATACTCACAAATTTTTCGATCAACCCTTTTATTCCTCATCATCATGTCTTATGTGTTGAATGGATTCTATTTTATTTTCTTTTTTTCAACAAAAAAATTGAAAATTAATATTTCATGCAATAATTAAATTCGATGTAATAAAATAATAAATAAATGATTACATACCTCACTCTTCAGTGCTTCGCTCAATTAAATGCACCAATGTGTTTGGTTTATCCAGATGCACCAGTGTGTCTTTATATGATGAAGTTCATCATCAAGTTATAAAAGTTATTCGAAATTATTTTTGAAGTGATATTTTTCTATGCTTCCCAAGATGACAGTATTGTCTCAAATGCAGGAAAGAGGAATTATAATATCAAAGGCCAATTCTTCATATTCTAGCTCATTCTGTATCATTGGAATCCCTTCAAGTTCTCTCACACCAATTGAAAGGCGTTTATATTTTAATGATAATTCACTTATCTCATTGAATTTATGTTATGTATGAAGATGTAGTTGAATAATTGTTCATTGAATTTTGCAAGATAAAGATTCAAATCGAGTTCAGATGCTCAAAATATTCTCGTAGTCTCAAAATTTTTCAATCTCTTATCAAGAGAAATATACCACAAGAAGATGTTTGATGAAAATGGACAACTACTTTACTCTACCAATCCTAACATGCCATCTTCTAGAAACTATCCGGGGTCAACATAATTATACCATGAATTAGATCTCTTTTATGTAGGAAACATCATAAGGCATAAGAAAAAGATGATTGAGTAATTGTATTTTTTTATTTTCAATGGAACTAATGTAAATGTTTTGCTTAATTCGACATTTGTTTTATAAAGTGGTTGGTTTCATGTTTATTATTGAGAAACAAATGCCCATGATTTTAATAAGTGTTCAGTATAATGTTTGAACATATTAAATGCATTGTGTTACTAATATTATCGATGTAATGTTCAATATTTTTATAATCAGGATTTTGATGATGAATGACCTATCCACCATCTAGGATTCAAGTCGAGAGCTTGCTGTGAAATGAAAACATCTTAGAGAGGAAGCATACATAGAATGGTTGAAACAATCACCTATTCAATTCCCACTACATCCTGAGTCACCAATTGAAAACCTTGACAGTAACATTAGTTCTTCACATGTTGGGGATGAAGGCAATGATATAGAAGTTGGTGTGGATGATTTATTACGGGATACCCAAGGCATGGAGGGAATGTTATTAGATGCATTCCAAAAAAATGAACTAGGGGATGACGTTGTTGTTGTAGATACCTTCTTTGAAATCCTGAAATTTTCTTCCACCACCCCTCTATTTTGTCAAGTACAGGGGTTTGCAAGGTCTACCCAGCTAGGGACAACAATGTTACTGTACAACTTGAAAGAAATGTTGTGAATTTCCCAGAAATTTTGAGGTAACTAACCATTAAGTCCCTAAAGTTTTAAGGAATCTTGTCACACAATAAAGAAAGAAACGGGTTGATTATATTCATGCCTAATGATAGTTTACATTTTTATTTCCCACTAATTGCAGGTTACTCAAAGATAAGGCACTTCCAAGTGATAATATATTTCTCGATAGCTGCGTAGAGGCAAAGAAAATGTTGAAAATGTTAGGTGTTGAGTACATATCATACCACGCATGTCTGAATGGTTGTATTCTATACAAAAAAACATATGCGGACAAAGAGACATGTCCAAAATGTGGCATGAGAGGTACCATCAATAAAAAAAACAAGGGTAAGGCACATGGTCCTCCTTATAATATATTGAGGCACATGCCTATAATTCCAAGGATTCAAAGGCTCTTTTGTTGAAATCAATTAGTCATGTTGCAGGGGTGGCCTGCCTCACACAGAAGTGAGATAGGAGTTATGTGAATCCCAGTAGATACAATATCCATGATCGTTAAGATCGAGGAGAATATGAACCGTCGGATCACTCTATGTCGAGAACATATCAGGATCGTTGGATTTCGTAACTACAAATGCATACTAATGCCTACTAAAGAAACACACTTTTACCTAACGACACATTACACCAAGTAGATATTAACTAAATACTAAGTGTCTAAATATCCTAACAAGATTCAATATCCATGAAGCATATAGAGGATACATGACCCGATAAATTCAAAGATGAAATACAAATCCTAAAATTGAGCATAGTTATGGATGGAGTTAACTCATATTCCCTCCAAAACACCAACTATTTTGTTTGGCCAGTGGTATTGATCAATAAAAATACCCCCCCATGATTCATGGTTTTCCATGAAGAATGAACATCTTATGTTTGCTCTTATAGTCCTGAGTAGAAGATAAGTGAAGAGAATGGATGTATACCTCCAACCATTGATCAATGAATTTAAGCAATTATGGGAAGGGATACATGTATATGTGTATCAAGACCCATCCCAATGGAGAGGTATTTTACATTGTATGGCATATGTGTGTACACCATGCACGATTATCCAGGACAAGGAGTTTTCTCTGGTAAGCATGTTCATGGATTTGTTTATATTTGTAATGTTATTTGGCATACTTCATTTGGTGCAACTATTTTTTTTGACACTAACATGATCTGTATATGACAACATCAAAAGTCTTGTAACAAAATGGTATCATGGATGTAAATGTTGTGGACCTTCTATAAATCCTAGGTGGTCCAACCATCTATGAAAGTTGGTGTACGACTATTCGAGGTATTCCTCCCAAAATACCACCCTGATAAAAGAGTTGCATCTTTATTCAATGATAAACCAGAGAGAACACAGAGACCTGAAATAATGACATCGATAGATTGGATTAGGGCATACGACACAAAGAAAGAGAAGGAAATCGAAGAATTGTTTGATTAAATGGGGAAACTATGTTCGATGATCCTGCATTTTTTGACACCTATGTTGAGAAAATTCCTATTGGGATGAAAATGAAATATGTATTTTTTGAGATTTCGTATTGGGAGCATCTTAATATTGGCCAGTTAAAAGATCCCATGCATATATTAAAAAATGTTTCATCTTCTAATTTATAGGGGCACATATCATGGAATAAAATTGACACATTGGCTATTGGCAGAGATCGTATTGCTTAAAATATTAACAAGAGACATTGGCCAATAAAAGAAACTAGAGGGAAGGTTGGTCCATCTTGGTCTTTTAAAGAAGGTGATGTCCAATGGATTTTGAAGAAAGATGATATTTCTATGGCAAAGGATGTTGTATTGGGTGTGAAGGAACCTTCTTTATATGGGTCGACTCTACGACATTGCTTCACTGTAGAAGGGAATTTTTCGAGGTTAAAATCACATGACCATATGAAACTTTTAAGGGTGTGTATGTTGAGTACATGATTCTTCTTCTATACTGACATTGGTAAAAATATGTTATGCACTCATAGTTTTATGGAAGTTAACGATGTTTGTGTCTATTTTGTAGTGTCATTATCCTTTGTTCGTGTTTTTTTGTGTGAACCATGACTTCCCTTAGGACCTATGACATCCCATATCAAAATTATCGTCATTTGTATGTTGGATCACATCAAGGGAGATTCATATGGTTAACATTGTTGACGCAAAAGTGGTCAGACCAGGGTCCTCTTATAGTTACCCACAAAAGGTACCAAAGTAGTCTAGAGTGTTGGCATTTTAATCTTGCTGGGAGAGAAGAAATATCACCCAAAGCACAACCAAGACAAGAAAGAGAGGGAAAGGTAAGGAGAATACTTAGAAAAATATCTGAAGTATAAAGATTCATGTTAGTCTTGTGTAATATAGATTAAACCTGTGGCAGTTTTGAACATTTCCTAACTGAGAATAAAGAAACATAGTTGTGTCACCATTCACAAGGAAACAATTAATCCTATCGGACATAAACGATAATACAGAGTAGCATTCAATACATTCAGAAGACTAAATACACAAGATATATTCAAAAGTTGGGTCTCCAATTGTATTAGCATATATCCGGTTCTTATCACATCTTGAGTCACATATGACAGAAATCAGTAGATACTCCACAATTAGTGTGAGACAAGGTTATCTCAGCCCCTTGTTGTTTCCAACTCTACAATAATATATAACTCTATTACATTGACAGTTTGGTTCTTACCCAAATCTCAAGACTCAGCTAAGCTAACAACATGAATGATAACAACAATGACTATAGAAACAACAACAACCCCAGAAACCCTTTTACAATCATATTGATCTCATATATATAATCTGATCTAGGTTTTTTGGTTGAGAACCCGAGATTTCTCTCCTCTTCTTGATCTTTTTGCAGCTTCTTTCTTCAAAACTAATGTTGTATTGTCCTTCTAGCCACTTTTTGTTTCTTCCTTTAGTCTATTGTCCAGCTCCTAAGTAGATTGTGCAACTTGTGTTCACAAAAATGAAGATGCAACATAAATTGTGCAACTTCTATTCATCAAAACGAAGGTCCTAACAGGCCCCGACCACAATCCTTGACTCATCCCGAGTCAAATATTCGGCTCTTATGTGGTATATGGGTTGGCCTATTGTTTACCTTTATCTTATGTCTCTAATTTTCTTCCACTTCCAGCTTGAGTGATTTCTTCTTTCACTTCTTCAAACAAAGGGCCCAACTCAGGTACTAGTTCTACGACTTTCTTCTTGACTTCTTGGAAGTTTCCAACCTTATCTTGCCACTTTCTGGCAAGCAGTGAAGCTTCAACAACAAACTATTGGGTGGCGTCTGTAGTGCATTCTTTTGTCTTGGACACAACTATAGAGTTACATTCTATATTAGCTACGACATCCACTTGGTGCATCTGTAGATACATTGTCTGGAATATGGGTCGAAATTCTCTTAGTTCTTTCTTAGCCACTGTTTGAGCTTCAAATAGTGCATTCAGATCATTGTCCACCTGTTGGATCTTGTCAATTTTTTCTTGTTGTTCCAGCGAATTTAGAGTATTGGTTGCTTCTTCATTGAGCGATTGGATCTCCAAGCGTAGGTCCTCCAATTTTTGGTTGTGCCTCAAAATAATTCCCATCCAATCACTAACCTATTTGAAAATTGTTGTGCATTCTGTAGTACTTTTATGCAAGGTTGCTCTTTCATTGTTTCCTTTCAAAACCACTTTTCCCATTTGGTCTTGTAGGTTTCTGGGTTGTAGTTTGGATTCTTGCTTACTTTCCCGCAACTATTCTTTGAGATATTCCACTCGTTTTTCCATCTCATACCGGGATACCTGAATTAATTCGATCTGTTCCGCAAGCTCACTTGTTGTGTTGGATTTTGGAAGCTGATGCGTTGTATTTCTAATCATTTTCAAAGACTTTGTTAGTTTTTCCTTCACCTTCTCTACTTTATACTCTTCCTAAATCTTTAAATATTCCTCATGCGTTCTTCATGTCTGTGCTAGAAGTCCTTCTTGATTCTGGAGGTCGTCTTCCCTTTCTACCTACTGGATCCTCTGCTCCAATTGCTCAGTCGAGGCTCTGATTCATCCCACTAGTTGCGTTGTCGAAAACTGAGGGAGGTTGTCAAATGAAGTAGTGGCATCTAGGGGTAATTGAAATTGTAGTGGAAATCCACTAGCCATCGAATATTCTGAGGGTGTCTCCACTTCTTCTTCCCCTGGGGATGGACCTTATAGTCCATGTGTAAGTCTAGTCTTCAGATTCATTGGAATTATAGGGAGAACCTTTGTCTTTTCCAGGCAAAGTTTTAACAGTTCTGCGCATTGTTGTGGATTCTGGAGTATTGACTCCATTTGCGCTTTCAACTATGCGATGCTTTATTCTGATTCTGTTGATTGATCTTGTTATGTTTCTATCCTTAATGGTATAGACAACTTCTAGAGTCTCACTTCTATTTGTGGGGATATGAACACTAACTATTGTAATGGGAACTTCTGATTCTGGGGTGACTAAGGGGATTTCTTGTTGTTGAATTTCTGTTGAAGGCATAGTGATCAAAAAGGGTACCAACAGAGTGGTTGGCTGGCTCAAGGTTTTGGTAGTTAATTTAATGGGTACTTCCACATTCTCGGAAGTGTCAGGGATATCCAACTACATTTTCTCAGGGGATGTGGTTTGGGAGGGAACAATGGTCTCTTGTGGTGGCGATGGGGCTTGTGGTGGTGATGGGGATTTCTCAGTAATGACAGTTGAGAATGCATTGGCATCCAGATCAGGATCATCTGTCATGTTAATCACAGTCTGGGCACCACGAGTGGTTGCTCTGGTATAAGGTACAACCGCGGATATTGGTTGTGGGTTCAATATTTTTACAGTGGAAATACATGTTTGGGGTTTCTTAATTGAGATAGTCCCTATAAACACAACAACTATGATCTCATTTACATCCTTCCTTGATAGCACGGTCTATTCTGGGAGCTACGGAAACATTGTAAATTTCCTCTTCTTCCTCTCTAGAGGTTTATCTTCCTCTTTTGCTTCTAATTCTATTGGCATTTGAGCTTTCTATTTCACCTATGTTGTGTTGGAACTTGGTTCTGCTTCTTCGATTTGCCCCCTTTTCTTTAAAATATGTGGTGGAAAGAGGTAGTGCATACCTGACTTGTGAGGGTTGTGCTTGATGTTCTTCCATGACATGACCTCTTTTTCAAATGCTTCCTCATCCAGGTAGAAAGGTAGCAACCTTGAGTGGAATTCCTTGGGCCTCATGTGCCTCGACCAGACAAGGGTATTGTGGCAGTTTAGTCCAAATGTGATGTTCCAGGTGTTGATATTCAACAACTCTTGTTCTATGCGCCACCACTGAGTTGTGTCAATAAGATGATTGTACCACTTTAAAAAGGCCGCATTGTTGAACTCTAGGTTCTCATGATCCACCCTTGCATGCCACGGTTCAAACATTTTCGCAAGGAGACCTTTGTCCGCTGGTGCCAACTATCTTCCCATGGGTGGACTCAATTTCCACATTGCAAGTGATACTAACACATATCCATATGTGAATGTTCCTCCTTTCTCCTGAGATTCCTCACAAGCAATTAAGAGTTCCTCTAGTAGGTAGTTGCGCCAATTGAACACAACCCCATTTGCGCAGAAGTATGCTACTGAAAGAGTATCTTAGGTGCATTCTCCCTTATAGTAGGAGTTCATGACCTTACTTGCAATGACATAGTAGGATGTTCGGACCATTTTTGCAATAATCGTCTCAATCATCATTGTGTGTCCTCCTCTCTGAGTGTGGAATTTATCGTACAGGCTGAATTCACCCTTCCTTTTCCCGTTCTTGCTCGGGCCTTGAAATCCTTTGGACACATCCTCACCCTCAAGAATAATCTGGTGAGTTGGTGGATGTTGTCTGCGTGAATCAGATATCTTCTCTCGATCCATAGGATCCTATCATGAACTGCATTGATCAGAAATTTTGTGCACCGCGCAACCTCACCAGTGGTCCTAAAGATCGGTAAATCCTTGAGGTGCATAATTGTGGAATTAAAAATATTGATGAATTATATTTTTGGGAAAAATTACATGCCTCCCATTGCATCTAGAGATAATTCCCATAACAAACTAATATTCATCTACGGGAACAATACTTGGTCCATCAGGTCAAGGTCCAAGAGTTTTATGTGCTTAGTATTCCCCTTGACATTTCCTATGACCTTGATCTTGGGATCATGCATCTCATCTGGAATTGCTTATTTGGGATCCGAACTCTGACCTCCTGTTTCTCTCGGCATGTTGGCTCTAAAGCGCTAGTAAATTGTGTGAGTTGGGGTCAGGGTTGTGACTAGGGAGTGAAACACTTCTCAGAGTATGCTCGGGTGTAGATAATTCAAAACCAAAGGGTAGCTAACAACAAGTGAGTCTCACTCCTCGAGTTTATGGGATCTTATAAACTGGATAACTGGAAATCTTTGTAGTCTCTCATAAAGACACTCGTACTTAGGCCAACAATGCAATCTCATGCTTTGGTGTCCGACGAGACTAGTAACAGGGTAAAACCTATCGGGTGATTCTGGCTTTAATGTACAGGATAACAGGGATGTGGTCGATATGAGGGGGATATATGTTTCAACGGTTGAAAATTCTGGCGGGGATATCGATGGAATCTACGTATATTGTGCCTTTATGGCTTAACGAAAAGTTCTGATGGGATATTGTAGCAACCATAAAGGGTATGACTGGATATGACACGGATGGTACTTGGACTTAGATACAGTTCGAAATTACTCCTCCCCGACCATAATGATGGTCTCTGTCATGTTTAATGACATCCTTTAATATGATGGTGACTCATCTAAAACTGTGCGGCTGAGTAAGGAGTTATGTATAGAAGAAACACTTAGACTGAAAAATAAACATATGTCATGGCGCAACTATGCACACTCCAATGTTATTAAATGAATTAAATAAATTGGAGAAAATTAAAATCTAACTATTGTACATGCTCCTTTGGACTGGAGCAACACTCCTTTGTCTCAATCATGAGAAATGTTTGGTTTCAGGCAAGCACCATTCACCCAACATGGTCAAAGGATACCATCCAGTTGCTCTAGCTTCATTGCACCAAAGTGTTGGATTTCCACAACTATGAATGGGACCAACCAATGCATGCACAATTTGCCGAGATGCTTATGATATCGGTTGTCGTAGAGTAGTATCTTATCCCCTTGCACAAATATTTTGGCCTTAATGTGCCTGGCATGCCAAGCTTTTTATCTAGCTTTCTCAACTGCCTGAAGAAAATTTGCTAGAAATCTTGCTTCCTCAAGTTCTTTCAAGTTTGCAATCCTATGCACAACTGATTCATCCTATGTCATGTGTGTAGCATGTGCTATATATATACTAGGGATGATAAACTCTGCAGGTACAATGAATTATTTCCCATAAACCAATTGAAATGGAGTATACCTATGTAGCTTCTTTGCGGTAGTCCTGTAAGCCCACAAGACTCCTGGAACTCTATCATCCCAGTCTTCCATGTTTGCGCAACATACTTTGGTTAGTCCTCTTTCCATAATTTTATTGAATGCCTCCATTGTATCGTTAGCTTGTGGATGATAGGGACTTCTCTTATGGTGTTGCATAAGGAATTTTGTTGTCAACGTTTTTATTGCACTGCTAATAAAGTGACTACCTTGATCACTGGTCAAACTTCTAGGGAATCCAAACTAAGTAATGGCATTTTCAAAGATGAATCTAGCAGTTGTACTTGTCAAACAATCTTGAACTTCCTCTTCTTCAACCCATCTCGTGAGGTAATATGTTGCAGTAATGATGTATTTGGCCTTTGAATGCTTAGTTGGCATGTTGATTAGTCCAATAAATTCAACAACCCACTTCTCAAAATCTTGAAGTGCTCTGACTGGCTGAAGAGGTAATGCATCTCTGCATGATGTCTTCCCTACTCTTTGGCAGGTGTCACAAGATCTAGCATACTCTTTAGCGTCTTTAAATAATGTATCCCACCATAATCCAGCTTGAAGCACCTTATGTGCAGTAGCTTTACCTCCAACATGTCCTCTCGCAAATCCACTGTGGAATTCCCACAGAATATCTTGCCTCTGGTAGTTCAAGACATATCTTCTGAGGATGTTGTCGAGTCCCAATTTGTACAGTTATCCCGCAATCAGTTGATAGTCGGTCGCGTGAACCACCATATGTCATTTTTGGGTTGCGGAGTAAGTTTCTGGGTAGGTCCTTGTACTGAGGAATATAAAAATGTATTCAAGATACTCTGGGATGGAATCAATTCAGAACAATTCTGCATCTGGGAGCTGATCATCCACTGCTCCACCACTTTCCCCTAACTTCAACCTAGAAAGGTGATATGGAACCACATTGCATCTTCCTGGTTTGACAACTACTTCGAAAGAAAACTCTTGAAATAGGAGTAGACACCTGCAAATCCTTCCTTCAAGTATTGGCTTATTAACTAGGTACTTCAATATAGAGTGGTCAGTAAAAAAATTGAAATGAGAGCCTAACAAATAGTGTCTAAACTTTTTTAATGCATAAATCATAGCTAGACCTTCCCTTTTAGTGGTTTCATAGTTGTGTTCATCTTGCGAAAGTTTTCTGCTGGAAAAATAGATAGGGTGGTCCATATTTCCTTCCCCTGGTTGTGCTAATATGGCTCCCAGGGAAATGAACGATGCATCTGTACATGGAATTCAATTTCCCAATTGGGAAATATCAAGATAAGTGCAGTACTTAGTTTTTCTTTGAGAAAGTTGAATGCTTTGTCACACTCTAGTGTCCACCGAAATATTTTGGACTTCTTCAATAATGTTTCTAGAGGTGTGGTGATAGTTGCATATATTCTGATAAACCTATGGTAATATCCTGTATGTCCTAGCGTAGAGAGCAACATTTTAGCACTTGTAGGTGGTGACATATTCAGAATGACTGCAACTTTAGTTGGGTCTACCAAGACTCCTTGTTTGCATACAATATGGCCTAGAAGATTTCCATGTGGTACACATAAGATGCACTTTCTTAGATTCATAGATATTTGTAATTCACGACATCTATCAAACATTAGTCGAAGTCGCGCTACATTTTCTTTTAGTAGGATGTATATTGTCCAATCATCCATGTAGAACTCTACAAACTTGTGGATGAACTCTCAAAATGTTGCTATTATGATGTGAGAGAAGACTACATTAGCATTCTTTAAGCCAAAGGGAATTACGTTGTATGCAAATGACCCCCATTCAGTTATGAATGTGGTCTTCTTCTTGTCTTCTCTGCAATTCTGACTTGGTGATATCCTGAGAATTCGTCTATAAATGAATAAGATTATTTTCCTGCAACCTGATCTAACACTTTGTCACTAAAAGGTGTTGGAAACGGATTGTGCACACATGCAAAATTAAGACTTCTATAGTCCACACAGACCCAAATGACTTATGTATCCTTCTTTATATAGATAACTATGGGGCTAACCCACTCGGCTTCTTTGATTGGAAAGATAAGTCTTGTCGCAATCATTTTTTCTACTTCCTTCTTGACCTTCTCTTTTATTTTAGGATTAAGGCGGTATGGTCTGTGCTTCACAGGTTTTTAGCAGAGTTTCAACTCGATTTTCATTTCTCCCATGGCTCCTTTTATACCTTTCAGTTCTAATAATGTTTTCGGAAACAAGTCTGCATACTCCTGCAACAGTTTGTGTACTTCATTCATAGTTTGTTCATCCCAGTAATATCCTATAGAAGCTATCTTAGGATGCTTTGTACTCCCTATATTAACTTTTCACAAATTTAGTGGATGGTTATAAGAGCTACATGTGTGACTAGGTATAGTATCTTGAATCTCTCTGCTACCTTTTATTTTCTTGATAGTTAAGTTTCTAAGTTCTTCTAAGTCATCAGGTTTTTCCATGTCTTTCTCAACTTTACAGCAAGGTACAATTATCTTATCATATTCAAGACTCAGACTAGGATGAAGCAATTGAACTCGGTCAACACATAATAATGGACTTGATATCTTTTTGCAAATGTCAATAAAAGTAATTTCTTTGATTCTTTGAATAACTGTGTTGAGCTCAGGGTACTTACTTGTAAAGGAGAATTCCCTGCAAGACTAGTCTTGTAAGGTCTTCCAAAAATTTGTTTGTCTTATGGTCTCTTCATGTATGTACCAAGATTTTGGGATTGGACCCAGCAAATGGAGAAATACCTAAACCTACAGGTGAGAGGGTACTTCTGCAACTTGCCACGGCTTCAAGCAATGCTCAATATGCATCAATATGCACTTTAGGGTCATACCGCCCATCAAACAGTTGTGTATATTGAACATATATATTCATCTCTTATTTTAGATGATCCCTACTTTGGAATCGACATTGGATGGATTTCTTCACGTCTTCCCACTCCATAATCAAGGCTTTATGAGTGGCCCACCATCTAGTAGGGTTATGTTGCAAGGCTAAGTCAAGAACATAGATCCTTTGATCGATCACTATTTTCTCTTCCATGCTGGCAAGAAAAATGTGTACCTCTGACGTACCATCATATGTTGGGTGTTCTCTAATCTCGGTTCCAATCTATCTTGTTTCTATGATAGTTTCACATCATCTTGAGAATCATTCATATGATCCCTATCGCCAACTGTCAAATGTTAATTTTGAATCCTCGTCAACGGATTGTATGCTTCTCCAACTTATCGATCCATATGTAGTGGGATTTATGTAACTTGGTCTCGTTCCTACTGTTATGGTGTATTATTGGTCAAGAGGATCTGATTCCATATTGTTACCCATTGGTTAAGTGTATCTAGGCCCTAAATATGGATTCAAGGGATGAACTACTTTTATCTCATCCACCTCAAATGTCATCGTGCCCCTCTTTAGATCAATGATAACATAGTTGTTGTATTCCCAATAAATTCTGAGTAGAGCAGGGTAGGGATCCTTATCTCCCATGATTTCAATTACCTCAAAATCAGTTGTGGTTTTAACTCCTGCAACATCTATTTCCACATTTTCCAGTCTTCCTAGTGGGAAAATGCAGTATTGGTTTTCCATTCTCAACTGGATGGGGGAATATACTAACTAAGGTTTTCCCAAATATTCCCAGGTATTTTTGGGTAGGATGTTGACATCGGATCCCAAATCTCACATGACATCTTTAGTCTCAAAATCATCTAGCTGGGATTCTAACTTAAATTATTTTCTTGTGCGCACCTTTCTTCTTTGTATTATCTGGGTATTCTTCTCAGGGAGGTTGGTCCTTACTATGGCTTCTGGGGTTCCCTCATTTCCCAGTATTAGGTACAGGGTGTTGCACAAATTTTCCGTAAGTTGATCATCCTCTAGAATATCAAAGAACAATTGAAACCAGATATTGATTACGTTTTGAGACTGTTCATGGTGTCTCTATAGAGTTTCTAGGTGTCGGTGGTGAGGTAGGGGCTTGCAAAATTTTAGGTTGAGAGGTGAATTTAGGGGAACTCTCTATTATCTCTGGAGTGGGGTTACTCTTTAATATTTCTATTTCATTTTTGAAGAACAACTTTTGTTTCAAAGGGTCATACCTATCATCCTTAAGAGTTGCTTACTTAATCTTGGGCTAACTGTCTGGATCTTCCCCATTTTTTTATCCTCCATGAGTAATGATGTTGATCTTAGGTAGTTGTCCCTCGATTCCCCTTTTCATTTATAAGCTTATGAGGTCATCTCCTCGTTGATGACTCTGATATTCCCATTTCATGATCAGTTCTTGCCAATCTTCAATTGCATGCTCATTATTTCTGTAGTGAGAGCACCATGGTCGTCTTGGGTGAGGGTAGTCTCTGGCCAAGTGACCTTGTTCATTACAGTTGTAACATCGACTCGGCCCTCTTCCTCCATTTCTTCCTCCTATGAATCCACCGCCAGTCCCACCTCCCTGGCCTCTTCCAGGTCCTTGGGGGGTTTCGTTTATTCTGAATGTTGTCCGACCTAATATGTTAGCAAGCGTTTCCAACGCTCTACATTGATTTGTAGCATGTTTCATAGATGTGCATAAATCACAATGTATTTTATCGGGCGCAGTCGTGTACTTCTGCATAATAGGACATTGTCTTAGTGCATTCCCATGTGTCCAAAAAATATCACAATACTTAGTTGGTTGAGATGTTTGAGTTCTTGGAAAGGTCTGGTATAGCCCTGGTACATGGAATAGTGGAGTCGCAGATACTTGCGCAACTCCTCACATTGGTCCTGGAGAGGGTCCCATCGGATTTTGAGGATGTCCCATTCCCCTCATGCACATACATTCAATTTCCATATGCCCCTCTGTGTAGCATCATGTGAACCAAACCTGAGGTCGTCCTGGTCTTGGTATGGTTAATTATTGAATCTTCTCCATTAGCGTGGATATTTTTCCCTGGAGTTGCGAAAAATTTGCATCCACTGGAGGCATGGTCACCCTCAGACTCCCTGGATAACCTTCCATGGCTTTGATCTTCATCGATTATTCCAAGGCATCTATTAAGGTGGCTATATGTTGTTGTGTTAGAGGAATTCTCGTCAGAGGTATTAATCCTTGGATGTACCATTCCCTCTGATGATCTTTGTGAATTGGATGTGCTAACCTCCCAATAACATCTTTAAATTTTTTATTGTACTCCCAGACAGATTCTTCTTCCCTTTGTTGAATCTCCCACAACTTAGAGAGAGATTGTTTCTCTAACTAAGGTAGTTTGAATTCGGCGATGAAATTCAAGAAAAATTGGGCAAGGGTGAACGCTTTTCCTTCCACTCCTGGTTCAATATCCTTCATGTACCATTTGAGGGCACAACCCCTCAAGGTAGTCTACAATTATACTAATTTTTTTTCATCAAGATTCCCTCTGGATCTCCAGATGGCTTCACATGAGAACCAATGTTTCTCTACATCCTCATCCCTTTTACCCTAGAACTATGGGTATCGAGCGATCGATCCTCCCATATTTCCATCCATTCTAGGTATTACTATTCTTATTAGAATGAAACCTAATGGTCCTGGTTTCGATATGCATGGGGATCCCAATATCATCCTAGTGTTTACAGTTACAGACTGCAACTGACTAACTGGATGCGATGGAATAAAACTGGCTTAAGTATGCGATGTAGAATTTACCACGGGTATAGAGGACACCTGGGGAACGGTTCATTCGGTGATGGTTCCACTAACTTCTGGGAGATTTTCTTTGATGTGGGGGGTCTCATTTTATTCCTCTGGAGTATCCTTCTCGGCCTAATTCCTGATGTTTCCTGTTATCAGGGCTGAATCTTCTTGGTCTCTTGCAAGATCCAGACATGCTTCATCTGCCCTTGCTTCTCCACACTCCTCTTTTCATCCACCCATCTGGGGACTCCTTCCTCTCTGCGCTTCTCTCTGCTATAATCTTATACTGGCCAATTTTTATTGTCTTCTCACCTTCCTCAACTCTTCTTTCTTTCTTTCATTTGTTCCTCTTGATCTGATTTATTTTCGTAACACCTCAGACTACTTTGTTTCTTTCTTTACCTTTCCACACCACCACTTCTCAACTATGGAGACTCTCCTCAAGGTTCGCTTGTTTCTTGAATTTGTTTCTTGATCTTACCCCATATGTCAAAGAACCCTTTCCCCTTCTCAGGTCACGATCCTACCCCAAAATAACCCTACCCCAAGCGTAGGTGTTTAGGCTACCATCTCAATCGAGGGAATAATTATCATCCCCTCCTCCATCAAGAATTCTTTGATCCATAAAGGAATTTCCCTCAATAGTCTTCCACGTGCACCTTTCCTGAAAATTTCTTATGCCCATCAAAAAGATTGGTGATTCTCGGCTGCGAATTCAATGATATATCCTTCTAGAGTCATGTTAACCCAAAAATCGAATGCTCAGGTAATCTGGTGATCAAACCGATGAAGTGTTTCGATCTTCTCTATATCCCAAGTACATGTCTTCTTGATGCATTCTTTGAATTCTATATCTTCTTGTAGTCGATCTATCCAATGGAATAGTTCTTCTGGGAATTTTACCCAGAATATCTCATACTGGTCACTCGATATTTCTGAGTAAAAGATAAAATCTCTTGTAGCCTTCTCACTTTTACCTCGCAACTCTGGTTCCTTACATATAAATACATCACAATTTCATTCCCACCATTGGTGAATATCACATATATAGATCCATGGAAGCATCATCCTTACATGTTCCCTTTTAAATCACAGGTCCCGACAACAAAACCATTTTGTTGGCGCAAAAGTGATCAGACTAGGGTCCTCTTACAGTTACCAAAAAAGGTACCGAAGTAGTCTAGAGCATTGGAATTTTCATATTTCCGGGAGGGAAGAAGTCTCACCCGAAGCGCAACCGAGACAAGAAAGAAAGGGAAGGGTAAGGAGAATACTTAGAAAAATATATGAAGTATCAAGATTCATGTTAGTCTCGCACAAGATATATTAAACCTGTAGCAGTACTGAACATTTCCTAACTGAGAATAAAGAAACAGATTTGTGTCATCATTCACAAGGAAGCAATTAATCATATCAGACATAAAATATAATACAGAGTAGCATTCAATACATTCATAAGACTAGATACACAAGATATATTCAAAATTTGGGTCTCCAATTGTATTAGCATATATCAGGTTCTTCTCATAGCTTGAGTCGCATATACAAGAAATCAATAGATACTCCCCAACCAGTGTGAGACAAGGTTATCTCAGTCCCTTACTCTTTCCAACTCTACAATAATACATAACTCTATTACATTAATAGTCTGGTTCTTACCCACATCTCAAGACTCAACTAAGCTAGCAACATGAACGATAACAACAATGACTCTAGAAACAACAACAAACCCACCAATCCTTTTACAATAGTATTGATCTCATATATATAATCCAATCTAGGTTTTATGGTTGAGAACCCAAGAGTTCTCTCTTCTTATTGATCTTGTTGTAACTTCTTTCTTCAAAACTGATGTTGTGTTATCCTTCCAACCGCTTTTTGTTTCTTCCTTTATTCTGTTGTCCAACTCCTAAGCAGCTTGTGCAACTTCTGTTCACCAAAATGAAGCTGCAACATAACTTGTGTAACTTCTATTCATCAAAACGAAGGGCCCAACAAACATTCCATGGTGGCATCGAGAGATCGTTGAGATTGTTTGTATGTTTGAGAAGGAATTGCCCACGATTTTTATGGACTTGAAATTCCATCTTCTAATTCACCTATCTAATGAGGTTGAATTATCTGGGGTGCTCTCATGTCATTGGATTTTCTTCTTAGAGAGGTACATGAAAAAAATGAAGGGGTTTGTTTGACAAATGGAAAAACCAGAGGGCTCTATGTAAGATGGGTACATAGTATACAAGTCATTCTATTATGCAATGAGTACCTCAAGAAAATTGACGACACAATAGGGGCGGTCATTTGGGACAAACATCAAGATGAGGAAAAAAAGGGAAGGGGAGCTACTCCAAACGAATGGAAAAAGGAACTTGATAAAGAATAAGTCAATTATATTTTGTCAATATAGTACAGAGAAATTATTTGCATTGAAGTTGATAATATATATTTCATCCCATGCTATTCATTTTGAATTCTTGTATACATCAGCAAATTCAGAAATTGATGTCATAAATAAATTCGTTCTTTAAGTTGATAATATATAATTGATCTCATGTTATTCATTTTTAATTTTTGTATACATCAACGAATTTAGAAATCGATGTCATCAATAAATTCGTTCTTCACAACGCGGAGGCAACATGACCATGTGTTGGGTTGTATGAAGATAAAATAAGGAAATGAGAGAGTGAAAAGAAATCATTCAGATGATTGAATGGTAGAAGCATGCCTTATCCTCATCATTTATAGAAAATATGCCAAACATATGTCCCAATAGTTGGGTGGTTGACCAGATACAAGAGAAATATGTGGTGTCTAGTCGTAACCCACATGGAGAATATATGGATGCACTAAACATAGGGATCAAGTGCAACAACTTTGTAATAACCTCTCTTAGTACTACATTTTATTTATAATATTTCACATTTGAATTGTAACATGTATCATTTTTTTATTAATGCTTCGGTTATTAGGAATATGGCATTGCCCTTTGTTCGCATTTTTACAGGTGCATTTGTTCCCATCTATGTGGGAATATGTAAATAATTTTCACACTGAGTATGCTAATTGTGGGGTGGAGGTCGATTTTGACCAATCTAGTCATGCTAGCCACCATGATCAAAACCTAATATAGGGGAAGTTAGGTTACATTGGAAATATACAAGAGATCATACAAGTGGACTTCTCATCATTTCAATGTGTTATTTTTTGTTGCAAGTGGACTTCTCATCATTTCAATGTGTTATTTGTTGTTGCAAGTGGTGGGATAATTTCGACCATAGAAATGTGAAGGAAGATCGTGATAGTGGGATAATATGTATTAACTCCAAAAAGAATTGAGTTGAAAGTAAGGAGCCTTATGTTTACCCAAAACATTGCAATCAAGTGTTTTTCTACCCAGATGTGTTGGATGGGGATTGGCGGTTTGTACTGAGACATGATCCAAGGTCTAAACATATTTTTTAGAACAACAATGTTACAATGCCAATCAAGGAAGATAATCAAGGTGATGACAACAAAGATTGATTTGTAAATGATTTGTTTGGACATTTATATTGTGGATGTGTCATTTTATTATGGGTATCTATAATGGCCATTTATGTTTTTTTTCTTCATTTTATAATTATATTGGATATGAAAAGTTAATAACCATTTACAACCACCATATTAAAAACACATTAAATAGTACAAACATAAGATGTGGTTTTGATATATTTTTATTGTCATATTTATTGTTTATTATAACAAATTTATGTTGTAATTTATTAACATATGTTTATGTTAACCTTTGAATTATTAAGCATTAATTGAGATATCAAAAAGTTGGTGATGTACAATAGTAAATGTTTATTTTAAATTATATTTTATTTAACAAAAAATTGAAGATATTAAAAAATATTCATACCTCAAAAAAAATTGTTGTTTGAAAAAATCAAAATTCAAATAAATATATACTTACTTTGATGGAACTTCTAAGGACAACTCCAACAAAATAATTGTGTGCAACATCTATGAGTTTCAGAATCACACTTGTGGTGTTGGCATTACCAACTTTGATGGCATTCCCAACCTTAACTAGTGCAACTAACATGGCCTTCACCTATTCCACTCCATCCTTTAGTTTTATAATCATATAAACTTATATTAATCATTATTTTTGCATTCTACTTGAAATAAGTGTCAATATAGGAAGGACATGGAAATTCTAACAGAGTCTTTTTCTAGAGCCTAGTTAGAATTAAGGAAAATTTTAATGATCCATACTTATCTAAAAGTAGAAACCTTTGTCAATTTTACTAATTCTTAAATTATTAATTATAAAATGTTGGGTGATATTATTTTTTTAACAGAAGATTCATAAAGTTTGTATTAGAGTAAAAATGTATGAAACCATTTCATCAAAAGTGTATAGATCAAATTGTATTACTATTATCTATATTTAGTATTTTAAATTTAATTGAATAAATTTCATGTATTATAATAGTTGGATAATATAAATGAATAAAATCTTTGGAAACATTAAATATTAATAAAATATAATAATTGTGATTTTAGTAAACAATTGTATTATAACTTTGTCATGTACTCTTTAAATAACAAAAATTAAAAAAAAAAAAATAGCATTATTATTATTGTTGTTGTTGGAAATATTGTTATCATTAATGTCAAAGATAGGGGGAGCCTACAGATGTCCAAGATAAATATTACAAGCCTATAGATGTCCAATATAAAGACTGCAAGACGGATATTGTTGTTTGGATTTTTTATGATTAGTTTGGATACCCTATCTTTGAATGAATTTTTACCCTAAATATATAGCTCAAATGGGAGCACAAGTTATATGGTTGGAAAGCTTATTCTAAGACCTTTCCAAAAGTATATGACATTCCTTCTAACTCCCTAGGGTGCACTAAGGAGGGCTAAAGGTTTGTGGTGTTTCCGTGTGCATGTTGTCGTTAGTGGATATTGTTGTTAGTGGATGTTGTCATCAATGGATGTTTCTGTCAGTGGATTTTGTCATCAATGGATGTTTTCTTTAGTGATTTCATTTTGGTAATGATACTATGATGTTTGCTAGGGTTTGAAGGATTATCTATGGAATAAAGCATGCAAGTGAAGTTAGAAGTATTTTGTGTATGAAGATCTTGGCTTGGTGTCTACACATATCTTATTGATTTGGTGCTCAGTTGAGGAGATTGGTGTCTCCAGTAGGTTGGTGCCTACATCTTGTTGAGTTAGTACTTAGTTGAGGAGATTGGTGTCTTAAGTAGGTTGGTGCCTACAACTTGTTGATTTGGTTCTCAGTTAAGGATATTTGTGTCTCTGGTAAATTAGTGCATAAACTATTTGTAACAGTAGGTTGGTGCCTACAGACATTTATAAAGATAATTTTTTGGTTTTCTCCTGATTGGTTTTCCATGTTAAACTATATGCATTATGATTTGAGTTTATATGTGATTATTGTTTCTCGGTTAATGAATGATTGATGAATGGTTAAATAAAGTAAAAACTATCTTATGTTGATTCACCCCCCCCCCTCTCAGTATAAGAATAAGTTCAACAATTAGTTTCAAAGAAGGTTCCTTCAAAAACAATTTAACCACTGGAAGGAAGATATTGAGCACATATGGATTTCAAACAAGGTATCCCTATAAACATAGCTCCTTTGTTCGATGGAAAAAACTATGCATCATGGAGTATAAGAATGAAGATATATTTGCAAGCAATTGGGTTTGGTATTTGGGAATCAATCACAATAGGTTATATAGATGAAGTTGGGAAGGAGTCACGTGAAAATAATGCAAACGAAATAGATGTCATCTTGAGCAACCTATCAAATTTTGAGACTTTCAAGGTAATGAAGTGTACATTAGCTAAACAAATTTGGGACAAGTTACAAAACATTGATGAAGAGAGATCTAGTGATTGTTCCAGCTGTGAGTCGGGAACAGAAGAAACACAATTTGTGAGAAAGCTAAAAGGAGGTCCTGGAAAATACAAGGGTAATCCACCCATCAAATGCTTTAATTGTGGTAGAATAGGAAAATTTTCTACTAAGTGTATATATGTGGAAAGGGAAGATATTAATGATGAAGAAGAATCTATATCTGTAACCATGGAAACAAAGCTTGTTGATCAGAAATAAAAGTGAGATTCATAAGAAGAAGATCTTGAAGCAGAAATCATTAGTTCCCTAGAAGAAATATATAGGATTAGAAAAAGGAATATAAAGTTGAAGGAGAAATTGCATAAGAATAAAAATAAGGATCATGATCTTGAAGAAATAGAGAAGATAATTATCATCTTGAAGATTAAGCTAGAATAAGCAAAAGGAATAGAATAAGTAGTGAAAAGTCAGCTCAAAGAAAAGGAAGAAACCTATGAGAAGTTAGATTCTAAAGTTGTCTCATTAAAGGAGAAATTGAAGAAGTCAAGTAATCAGTTGAAGTTTGAAAAGAGAACTGAAACTTTAAATGAGAATCTCAGTTGCCAAAGGTCACCATTCATAAAGAATGGTCTTGGCTATCCTGAGAATCAAAATACTCCTAAAAAAAATCCTAAAAGATATGCTAATATTATCAAAGGCTCCATCAATAATGAAAGAAGCAGTAAGAAAGGAAATGATGACCAACATATTCAAGATTCTTCTCACAAGAACAACAAGAATGAGTCTATAAGAGTTGTTCCACCAAGAAGGCCTTTCACCAACCGGTATCAAAATCTCTTTCTTGTCTATTGTTTTTCTTGAAATAATTTTGGCCATAAGGAAATAAATTGTATAGTGTATGCAATAAGTGATCATGTGAGAGATAGAAATAGAGGTTCTTATAAGACCTCAAAGGATGATTATGTGAGAAAAAAAACCATAAGCTCTCATGGGTTTGCTAACATAAAATACAATTCATTTTCTCCTCTACTTGATTACAATATTTAATTCTATAAGTGAAATAACTATGGGAAAATAGCACGTTACTGTAGAAGCAGTATAGTCATACATCCTAAACAAAACAAGGAAGAAAATGTTCTTACCACACATAGAGAAGGATACTCAAAGGTTTGGAAAAGGAAGCAAAAACAAGAAACAAGGAAAGATATTTTTTTTTGTTATGAGAAGGGATGTGATAAGCTACATGAAGATGGCAAGGAGATTCTTTGCTTTGATTCTCATTTGAGACATGTACACCCCATTTCTAGAAAAGGTAAGGCTGGTACATTTCCTTGCGAAAATAGAAATTCAAGTTTACATTACTCTTTTGGAAAAGAGAAGTCATTTCATTGGTCCTTGTCATAAATGAATGAGGAAAAAACATATTCAAATAAAGTCAATACTAAAGCTTCATCCCATTCATAAGATCAATTTAATGACTTTGGAGTGGAAGGTTTGATAAATAAAAACAATCAAATAGAAGGATCAGTGTTGGATACTTGTAGGAGAGACATCTTGGATAATGATCAATTAGAGATATACTTTTAAATTTCACATTGGAGTGCTTTAAGGGAAGCACAAGCTCAGGGTGAGCATCCATTTTCCATTGATATCAAAGGGGGAGAAGTTGCATACAAAGGAAGAGTTGCATACACAAGGAGAGTTGCATATAGGGGGAGTATTATAGAATTGACTAAGGGTTGCCATCAATGACAAGGGGGGATATTGTTGGAAATATTGTTTTCATTAATGTCAAAGAGAGGGGGAGCCTACAGATGTTCAAGATAAATATTACAATCCTACATATGTCCAAGATAAATACTGCAATATGGAGATTGTTGAAAGTATTACTTTTGAATTTTTGATGATCAATTTGGATACCATATCTTTGAAGGAATTTTTACCCTACATACCTAGCTCAAATGGGAGAAAAATTTATATGGTTCAAAAGCTTATTCTGAGACCTTTCCAACAATATATGGAATTCCTTATAACTCCCTAGGGTGCACTATGAAGGACTGAAGGTTTGTGATGATGTTGTGTGCACTGTTTTGAAGTTGTGATGTTGTCATCGATGGATGTTATCGTTAGCGGATGTTTCCATTAGTGGATGTTTCCATCAATGGATGTCACGATCATCGATTACATTATGGTAATGATGTTATGAGGCATGATGGGGTTTGAAGGATTGTTTGTGGAATGAAGCATGTAGGTGAATTCAGAACTACTTTGTGTTTGAAGACATTGTATTGGTGTCTACACATTGAGTTGGTGCTCAATTGAGGAGATTGGTGTCTCCAATATGTTGGTTCCTAGATCTTTTTGAGTTGGTTCTCAGTTGAGGAGATTGGTGTCTCTAGTAGGTTGGTTCCTACATATTTTTGATTTGGTGCTCAGTAAAGGAGAATGGTGTCTCCAGTAAGTTGGTGCCTACAATATTTTTAATAGTAGGTTGGTGCCTACATACATTTATAAATATAAGTTTATGGTTTTCTCCCGATTAGGTTTCCATGTTAAACTCTATGCATTAATATTTGAGTTTATATGTGATTATTGTTTCTCAGCTAATGAATGATTGATGAATGGTTAAATAAAGTAAAATTTATCTTATATTGATTCACCACCCCCCNCAATATAAGCATAAGTTCAACAATTATTATTATTATAATATATGAAAAAGACATAAAGATTCAAATCACAATAATTTCTATCATCATATTTAAGTATTTTTGTTTCTAAACACATTTAATCATCATAGTGTATCTGTTGGACAACAAAAAATTCACCTTGAAGATCAGTTGAACATTAATATATGGAATTAATGGTTATAATGTTTTGCAATCACAATACAAATTAAATGATTTCATAAAAGTAAAGTTAAAAATTATATGACAATTGTAAATTTAAATGAGTGATACATCTCAAATTTAACTTAAAAACAAAGAAACCATTAACAATGTTTGTCATTATCATACTCATAATACATTTTATAAATCAAACAAAAACAAAACATAACATTATATGAAAAACATAATATACATGAGTGATATACATATGAATATGCATGTCAAACATACATCTCAACAAAATTTACAATAACCATGTCATATATAGATCTCAAGTCAAATATAAAACAATCAATACACATGTCAATAAGTACCACTACTAGCTAGGTCCACCACTAGAGCCATATGCATCAGTGTCTCTGCTACCAAAGGTAGATCCTCTAGCAAGACCAACTATGTCGAAAAAAATGTCGAAAAAAGTGCACTATCATATGTCTCTCTATAAAGATCATCAAGATGTGCAACACTACCGGATGTGAACATAGTGTCCAAAGAATCAAAATATTGTGACACATGTGGAGGAAAAAGAGGGGGAGGGGGTTCGAAGGATGATGACACCTGTGGAGGAGAAGGACAAGGATCGATGGATGGTGACACAAGTGGAGGAGGAGGAGGAGGATTAGTGGAGTATGGTGATGCATGTGGAGGAGACGTGGAAGGAGGAGGATCCAATGTGGATGTAGGTTTAGTAACATGTGGAGGGGAAGAAACAAGAGGTTGAGGAGGAGGAGGAGGATCGAACGTCGATGTAGGTTCAGACACATATGGAAGGGAAGAATGAGGAGGAGGAGGAGGAGGAATAGACGTGGATGTAGGTTCAAACATGTGTGGAGGGGAAGCAAGAGGATTGGTATATGGTGCAACCAACTCATGTGGAGGAGAATCAATAGAAGGAGGAGGAGGAGGACCATGTGTTGGAGTAAAGGATGTGGATGGCTCTGCTAATGAGATAGATGGAGTGGTATCGTGAGTAGCACCCCTCAATGTCTCAATGTGTTTTATGGCACAAGAAATATGATACATAAACAACATAATGTCACAAGGAAAACTCCTTCATATTGTAGAGAGGTGTTTTACTCATAATATGTCTCTAACGGGTTGGGCTACCACTTTTTTACCAGTCATGACACCGCAAAGTTAATATGCCACCTCTATCCGGACTCTCTGATATAGGATACATAACATGTGGGATATCTGTATTGGAGGTTGGTGCTCTGCCTTATCCATCACTTCATCCTCATGTTGGGCAGGCTCATCCCCAACATATGTGCCAATATATGCAAAAAAATAGATAATAATAATCAGATAATTTAAAAAAAAAATGTTACAATAAATTGCATGTGCATTAAATAAAACATAAAAATATGCAACTAGATTTATCAAAACATAAAAATATTATTACCTCTCCCATCTGTTGGCTCGGATTCTATAAATCGGATGTTTGGACATCCTCTCCAATACATCCCCACATTTGGGTACTCTATGATATCGAGGACAGGATTTCCCTCGCTAGTCATTAAATCATATACATCCCTACCGACCGAAGAGATGGAAAACTTGAACTGGCCCTTCTTGGGCATCAACTACCCCCACATGTGCATACGCACATCAAGCATAGTCCTAGCAGGAAAGAAGGTACTATTGGATAAGTGGCATGAACCCTCTCAAAAAATAGTGTAAATAACTTTGATGTGAATGGGAAGAATCTCATCCCATGTAAAACAACGCGACGATGATCTAATGCATAATAAAACTATCTCAAAAGATTTCTTGACCACCTAATCAATTGGAGCATATGCAATAAACTATATACATAATTATAAAACATAGAGAAATTAATTCTCTTCCCATAAAATATATGATGTGACAGTGTCGAGAGAATAAGACACGAGAACCTAACATCATCTCTACCAAATGAACTTATCTGCAGTTGACCACCATGAACCCGGAACTCCTAAGAGGAATGAAACTTTGGATGGACATATCTTTGCACATATGTTAGTTGGGTATCTCTTGCAACACCATGCGGTAGCACAGGGAAATGGGGCAAAGCCTCCCCCCTCCTAGCGATAACCCAGTGATGAAATAGAGAACCTCCTCCATGGTATGATACCACATATCAGGACCAACCCTGAACCCCTATTTCCCATGATCCCAGTAATGGGTCAATTGTTGTAACAACAAAGAGTTCCCCCTGAGGAATGTTCCCTCCAGATAAAATTTCAGGAGGCCAACATCCATCGAAATATCATGTGTCGGATGTGAAATAGGGCAAGGGAACATCTCCCTCTCCCTCTCCTTGGGCTCCCATTGACGCACAATTGTGTGTGTCTTGACCTATTGTTGCTACTACTTCTCTTCCTCTCGTCATTGTCATCTTTGATTCATTTAAAAATATTGTTAGGAACATATATATAGATAAAATAAACTTAAATTATAAAAAAAACACATATACAAATGATGTGTATTTAAAAAAATATAAAAATAATTTTTTTTACAAAAAAAATCTAAAATAGTAACCAATGTGCCTCAAACAGAACATATGTCGTACTGATGGTGCCCGATATCAGACAACACATTGGTGTCATGTTTCTTGTCACACCACCGCGTATGTTAGTGGTGCATCCCATAAGATGCAGCGCACCAGTGAATTTTGAAATAATCGACCCAGTTCCATGCTCTTTACACCACCACTGCATTGTTTATACCTAGATGCACCACTAGGTTAAATTGTTTCATCGCAAATTAAGTTGTGCGATGTGTTAATATGAATGCACTCATACAACCATGTTATTATAGAACTAGCATTATGTTTCTTGGTACGTTGTCTTGTATAGAGAATCGACAGTGGGGCATCCAATGAAACACCCTGACACACGAAATGGTATAATATTTTCTTGGTGCAATTCTTTTATTCGAACTCATTCATTTTGCTAATAAAGACGCATCACAACACTAAAATGTATGGTGCACAAAATCATTGTTTCCCTTTGTTAAGTTAAAACCACCAATGCGTCAATTTTACTAGAGCACCGGCATGATGTCTAGCAATGCATTGTATTACTAACGCACCACAAGCTTGGCCTTATGAAAGACAAACCATGATGCTTATTTTTCAAAACCTGTCGCAGTGTGTACTTTTAGATTTTACACACCAGTGCTCCATGCTTATTGTCAAACCACCATGGATTGCAGCAGTCTGTCTAATAAGTCGCACTGCTCTTTACAATGTCGGTGCATTTGTTGGAATGATGGGCACGACTAGGTTAAATTTTTTTATCGCAACTGAAGTGGTGCAATGTGTTACTATTAATGCATCGGTGCTATCATGATAGTGGAGCACCAGTGTTTTTTTCAATGGTGTGTTGTAAAGAATAGAGCATCATGAACGAGGCTTCCAATGAGACGCCTTGCTATGCAAACTTAGGCAATATATGTCTTGGTGTGATTTTGTAAACAACACCGGTGCATTTGGTTAAAATGGTTGCACGGCTATGTTAAATTTTATAAATCGTTAATTTAGTGGTGTGGTTAATTAAGTGAAATGTATCGATGTTGGTCGAAGCCAATTATGTGTCGGTTGTAGGGAATTCCAAAGGATGCATCGCTTTGTTTTTAAAAATTATCATGGTGCTCTTGCTTGAGTGGCAATGATGTGTACATGCATATGATATTCACCAAGGGAGGTTCTTACTATGAATTTAACATAGGACACACCATGCTGGGGTGAGCCGAAGCATTCAAGCAAACCACGCGAATTGGAAAAAAAATGAAAAAAATGTCAAATTTCAAGCTAAATTAAAATTTTAATTGGATGAAAATGCAAATAGAAAGGTAATAAAAAATTTACCTGGCTTCTTATGTCCTGAAGAGGCATGGTTTCACCATTGAGAGAAAATGAAAATTCGTGGGAATTTCCAAAATTTGGAAATGCATGGAATCTACCAATGGAGCTATCCAAGTCACTGTAGATCATTGGAAACAAGGAATCTTTGGAAGGAGGGTGAGAATTGGTGCTTGCTTGAGAGTTTGGAAGCATGATATGCACTACAACAATGAAAATTGGTTTGGTAATATTTTTTATTTACCCTACCGTAGTGCACCTGGTGACAAAGAGGCACACCAGTGTGATTTATTTGGTTCATGTAATTTTTTATTATAAAGTATGACGATGATTTTGAACATTGAAGCATTGGTGCTTTATTTTTTATGTACGCACATGTGTGTATATACCTTAAAGGCACACTGATACAAAAACCTTCGTCTGCCCGCCTCTGCTACCAACCTCTACTATAAATAAAAAAATGGATATATTTTTTGGGGAGATTCCATAAAAACCTCTACAAGAAGGTTTTGTCCTTGTAGTGTAATATGGTTAAGTACTTATCTTACTTGCTAAGAATTTACGTTACATGTTGATGGCTTATACAAGCATTATAGTTTCTGTGATTCTTATTATTAGGATGTTCTTTAATTCGTGATGATTAAGATGGTGCCACATATGTATTAGTATTATTGGAAAAGTTAATCTATTACAGTCTTAAACATTAATAGATATGTGGGGAATCAAATCTAAGAGAAAGGGGCTCATGTTCCATGTGCATGAACACTTTTTCATAGTCCATAAGAAGCCTTGGGAAAGGGAAATGAATTGAAAAATTCCTACTAAAGTTAACTAGGGTAAAAATCCCCAAGGGGAATGAGTTGTAGTTTACTCTTTCCCACTTCTTGACACTTGTAATTTCACTCATAAGCCTAATTTTTCTCAACATGAGATCTGGAAGGGAGGATGGAAGGTCAAAATACAATCTTGAGATATATTAGAAAAGAGATATATGCCTTGAGAAGAAGGCCATCCTAAGAGGACATGTTTAGAAATTTTACCCAAGTAAGAAATATATATTGTGATATTAGGGATCATACTAATTTCTACTCTAATCTATTCTAAGAAGATTTATGAGGCTAAAAGTGTACTTGACCAACCATGGGTACTAATGCTCATTTGTGCCTGGTAATTATTATTTTGGGCCCTTGGGGTACCCCAATAAATTATGTTTCTTAACCAACTAGGGGTATGCATTATGGACTTTAGGTAGTAGTAAGATCATTTCACAGGAATCCCCAAGGATTTTTTGGGAGCACTAGAAGACTAGGTGCATATCCACGACACTATGGTTGATCCTTGGAATTTTTTTATTCGAGTGAGACATATACTAGGTTTTTTTTACTTCCCACTCCTCACCTCATTTCATGGTTTTATCCTCATAAACTCATTCTTATATTGATTTGGATTGGATCATTATATAATTTTTCATCTATCTTGGTACTTTCTAGGTGAACCAAATTGGAGGAATTAACTTGCAGTGCTCATTTTAGTGGCAGGTTCCAGTTTGGAAAATTGGGGTATGGAACCTTCCAGAGCCGTTTTGAGGCATTAAGAATAATTTTTGGGGGTTATAGTTTCTATAACTTGTGCTCACACCATTTTTTTTTATATCCACACCAATACCTTTCCAACGGTGCAAAAATCACCTCAATCAAAGCTCATATACAGAAGTTATGCCACCTCCAAGTTGACCTACCTTGTTGACCACCATGGTACAAGTGGATGCCATGTCATCCCCCATTACTTACATTTGTGGTGATAGACACGTGTGGAATTTAAAGAATATTCTAGAAGCTCCAAACCTTATCAATAATTCAGGGTTGGGGATGGAAAAACCTTAACTCTAGACGATTGTCAATCTATGTTAAATATTAGGCCGCTAGGATGAGAAAGGGTTCCATTCTTTAGCATTGCATTTGTTCCATAGTTGAGCATGGAATCTAGTAGTAGTATTTTGAGAGCATAACAAAGGAGTAAAATATTTTATAGCAACCATACAAGCCACAATGTTAAAGGAAACTCCACAATGAGTGCCTCTTTCTTTTTATTTGCATTTCCATAACTGAAGAAAAGAGATCAAAGCATAGGCCTCGCCTTCTAGCTTAGTTTTCTCCCATATTGGGTTTCTGGGGATATATCTTGTGTTCCTTTGTGTGTGCATGGTGTGTTATTTTTCTCATTTCTTTCATTTTTTTATTTCAATTATTTCATAAATTCAAGCAAAGCTAGTAATCAATTATTATGGGATCTAAGGGAAATTAGTTTACATAGTCTAAGATTTCATAATATTATAAGATCCGTCATGATGAACTATTATAGTGGAATATCCACGGTAGTTTATAGATCATATTGGTATCAGATCCGGGTTTCTTTGGGGTATTTTTGGAAATTTGCTAGATCCGAGAATTGGTTTAAGAATAAAGTCACATAGCCATAACCATGGTAGATGAGTCCATTCACAACAACCCTTGAGATAAAAAAAAAAGAGATATTTGTGAGGATGTAAGAGAAATTAGTTGATATCTCTCACAATATGATCCTCCTCATGGAAACTCTAGCAAACAAACTCGGCTTGTTTGTGGAGGTTGGAGGTGCTAACTCATAGATCATATTAGAGGGGAAACTAGGAGATAATGAAAACCCAGAAAATGAGTTGAGGAAAGATCCCAAGAAAGAGCAACCAAGTTTCAGTGCCATTACCCCTTTGCATTATTTATTTAAAATGGAAGAAAAAGTGGATAAAAATCCATACCAAGGTACGATCGATGATGTAAAGTTGAATCATTGTTTGCAACAACTAGAGGTCTATTTTAGTGTTCACAATATAGATGAGGAGCAAAATATTTCATTTTCTTGACTGAAATTAGAAGGCCATGCATTAACCTGATGGGAAAGACACATGGAGACACTTAGGCTTGATGGTGATCCTCTAGTATCTAAGTGGGAGGATTTAAAAACCCTCATTAAGTTCCAATTCTACCCCATATGGTATGTAGAGGACCAATGGATATGTTGGCATTAATTCAGGCAAAGGAAAGGGTAGAGTATATAGGAGTACACCATCAAATTCAGGGAGATGGCTATCATGTTGGGTATCTCTCCTAAGAACCCAGATGTACTCCTCAAGTATTTGGGGGGTCTACATAATAATTTGCAAAAAAAAGTGATGTTATTCAATCCTAGGACATTTGATGAGGCATGTGTGCAAGAACAGTATCTGGAAAATATAAGCCACAAAAAAGGACATCCAAGTGGTCTAAACAAAAAGAGCACCAATACGCTTCCAAGAAGGGAAAGAAGAAGTGGAAATGGAAATACATGAAGATGACAATTATTGCACATCAATGCAAGGATCCAAGTAACCACTATAACCAAAGAAATATCAATGGTCACACTAAATAAAAGTGTTGAAAACTACATCCAAAGTTGAACCCTAAGAACCGTAAGAAGGATGTCAAAAAGAAGAACCTTCCAGACATGGATTCAAGGAATCAGGTAGAGAGAAGCTCAGATGTGGATGAGAAGTTTGTCTGCAATTTAGTGTAGAAAGAGGTGAATCTGAGTATCCTCCATCACAATGAAGAGAAGGATATGGAAAAACTCTTCCATATCAAGAGCTAGGTCAAGAATTCTAAGGTAGATGCTCTATTCGATTCTGGTTCACAGGCCAATCTCATAACAATCGATCTAGTAAAATATATTGGGTTGGAGGTTCATGATCATCCTAGCCCATATCCATTGGGGTGGGTAAACAAAGATGCAAATATCAAGGTCATGAATTTAATAGTATAAGATCAAATTTGATGTAAGTGTAGATTTGATTGATGAATTGGATTTATATTTAGTACCCCTTGATGTTTGTAGAGTAGTGTTTGGAAAATATTATATGTATATGAGGGATGCAATATTCATGAGGAGAGAAAACCAGTAGCTCATGATCAAGGATGGGAAGAGTTTCATCATCAATTCACATAATGGTAAATCAAAGATCTTTCTAGTAAGTTCCAACCAAGACAAAAAGTTGATTAGTTCGAGTAATAATTATGTTCTTCTTTTCTTATAAGAGAATTAGTCGGGTGAAGAATCAGTAAGAGTAAAAGCATCCCTGGAGGGATGTACTAAAAATAAGAAACAATGTTTGGAGAATTTTTTGCAGGAATACAAAGGATTGTTCTGGGAACCTAAAGGGATTCCACCTAAGAGAGAAGTGGAGCATGAGATAAAATTGTTTCCTAACTCCCCATTACCCAATATGTTTCCTAACTCCCCATTACCCAATATTAGGTATTATAGATAGTCCATTTTGGAAGATGAAGTGAAAAACAGTTGTAGAAGTTGCTAGAGAAGGGAGTAATTAGACCAAGCACCTCAACTTGTGGTTCACCTATTATAATAATACCCAAGAAGGATGGGACTTGGTGGATGTGTATCGACTACATAGATTTGAACAAGATTTCCCTCAAGAATTGGTACCTCTATACCCAAGATAGATGATTTGTTAGACCACTTGTGACATGCCAAGTACTTTACCAAGTTGGATCTCAAAGTGGGATACCACTAGGTACATGTCAAAGAAGAAGATAAATGGAAGACTTCCTTTAATACAAGGCAAGGTTTGTATGAATGGTTGGTCATACCATTTGGCTTATGTAATGCACCATCTATGTTTATGAGATTAACTAATGATGTATTACACCCATATTTAGATTCATTTTTAATAGTGTATTTGGATTATATATTGGTTTATATCTCTACCTAGAAGGATCACATATCACATCTCATGCAAGTATTAGATAATATGAAAATGCACCAACTACTGGCTAACCTAAAAAAAAGTGAGTTTTATCAGTAGTCATTGGTGTATTTGAGGTACATGATCGGTGGAGGGGAGCTCACGATAGATCCCACAAATATGGAGGCCATCATAAAATGTCCATCTCCTACTAATGTCATTGAGGTTAGAATCTTTGTTGTGATAGTACAGTACCTACGAAAGTTCATAGCATCCTTTTCAGTAGTAGCTACACCAACCCACACCATAACAATGATCAGTAAGAGTTTCCATATTTTCAAGCTAAAATGAAAGATTAGTCAAGCACCAGTTCTTGGATTGGATAACTTGTAGAATCCTTTTGAAGTGGATACAAATGTAAGTGGGTATGTTATGGGAGTTGTTTTGATGCATGGAGGAAAGCCAATATGCTATCATTCTGAGAAGTTTCATGGGGGAGTTTTGAACTACCCTACATATGATAAGGAACTCTATGACTTGATTCAAGTTTTTAATAAGTGGAAGCACTATATGATGGGTGAGGAAACCATTATATACATTGATCACCAAACACTGCAATATTTGTAGGGCTAGATTAACCTACAACAAACCAAACATTACAAGTGGATGGTGTTTTTGCAAAAAAATCATTTATTCATCATGTATAAGAAGGGTGACACTATTAATTTGGTATACATGCTTTCAAGACCACCCACATCCAATATTACAACTTTGGTAACTCTTATGTGCATGGATCCTTTTACCCATGATGCATACAAAGAGGCATACACATAAAATGAGGACTTAAAGGAGGTGTTTCAATAGCTACATGGAAAAATTCATGTAGAATAAGGTGATGAAAAGGTTGAATATAATATTTGGAATAGGTTACTCTACAATCTAGACAAAATATATGTTCTTAAAGGTGAAATATTGTAGCTTATTAGAGAGGCTCACACCTCCAAGGTTGCAAGACCTTTCGATGTTGGGAATATAGTTGCTAACTTGCAAAGGTAAGTGTGTTTTCAAAAAATGCAAGAAGATGTAGCTTGGTATATTAGAGGATGCATACTTTGTTGTACCAACAAGCCCAATAATATAAATCAAGGTCTATACCATCTCTTACTTGTACCCACTCGATCTTGGGAAATGATTTCCATGGATTTTGTGGGTGGTTTTCTAACAACTGGGAAGGGACATGACTATCTTTTTTTGGTAATTGACAGGTTCATCAAGATGTGCATTCTTATGCATTGTAAAAAGACCATCAGAGGACAAGAAGAAGAAAACATGTTCTTTGAACAGGTCTAGGTTCACTTTGGGATAATAAGGAGCATCATCTCATACAATGATACCATATTTTTCAGTGCCTTTTGGACTAAACTTTGGGAGAAGATGGACATGAAGTTGAAGAGATATACAACATTCCATCCATAAACATATGGGTAGACAAAAGTAGTCAACGGGACGTTGGTACAAATTTTGAGGGATTACAATTAGAAGCATCCAAAGACCTGGGATGAAAATATGATCTACATTCAACACTCTTATAAAAAATCAATTCATACTTCTACCGGTAAGCCCCCTTTTGGAACTTGCTTTGGATATTTATCACCTTCACCCTTGGATGTTGTTTATGGACATCAAGGAGGAGTGAGGTAAGACATCACCAAAGAAGCATTGAAAAGAGATAAATTCATTTAAAATATTAGATAGATCCATTTCTAATTACATGATAAGTTTAAGAAATCA
>ML787940.1:18363-56824 GCA_009831015.1 Picea engelmannii | reverse complement strand
CATGGTGTATTGTGGTGTATTGGTGTAACTCTTATACTATTGTTCATTACTCATTGGATATAATTGAATGGTTTAAGTATAAGTTGAAAAAGGTTTTCAAATTGTACTGGATACTGATTCACCCCCCCTCTCAGTATCAACAAAGATTACTTCACCTCATTCAGTAAGTAATTTTTGGGAACAAAATCCTCCCTAAATGGGGAGGTATGATCCAGATTGGATCATTATATAATTTTTCATCTATCTTGGTACTTTCTAGGTGAAAGAAATTGGAATAATTGGCTTGTAGGGTCCATTTTATTAGCATTTCCCAGTTTGGAAAATTGGGGTCTGGAACTTTCCGAAGTCATTTTGAGGCATTAAATAGCATTTTGGGGGGTTACAATGTCTATGAATTATGCACACATGAGCGATGTTGATATACACACCTAAAATTTCCAATAGTGCAAAAATCACCTCAATCAGAGCTCGTGTGCGTAAGTTATGCCTCCTGCAAGTTAACCACCATGGCATGAGTGGATGCCAAGTCAGTCCCCATTACTTACACATGTGGTGCTAGCCACATGTGGACTTTAAAAAATATTTCAGAAGGTCAAAACCTTATCACTAATTGATGGTTGATGATGCAAAAACCATAACCCTAGACGGTTATTAAGTTGTGTTAAATACTGATCCGCTAGGAGGAGAAAGGGTTCTTGTAAAATCCCCAAGTGGGTTGTGCTAGAATATTATTAAATTTAAAGTGTTTTCTGATTTATAATTATGTCTAACAATTTTCATTCACCTTCCCTTAAGAAAGATTCTTGGTAGACTATTTTCAAGAAACATTTGCAAGTACTTCCATGGTAGTTATCTCATTAAACAAATGGCATGAAAATCAAGTACACATCAAATGGAAGAGATCACATTGGAATATTTATTAAGGATAGAAAAACCAGTGCAAAAATCAAGTCTCTAGAGGTTGTTGTACCATATACACAACTTAAATCAACATACAATAATAAGTAAAACATGAGAATGATGCGAATAACCCTCCAAAATTGTTGCCCATTGCTAGACTACACTCCAAACAGTTCATTGCCTCCTATAGTCTCCTCTACTCTACTTCTATGGACATCGACCCACCTTATCTACTCTATTCCTATGATCCCATAACTTCTCTCTCTACCCTCAACCTGTAGAATACCCCTGCGGACATCCAATCACCTTTGCACAACAAATGAGGGTCTCGAATCCTAGATCTTTGGCTCAATCAATGAGGCTTGTGACCTTCTCTGAGTTCGATGGCTCCTCCAAGGGGTTGTGTCCATGCTCTGGTGCCTTTATGGCACTCTACAACCCATGATCCAGTAGATATGGAAGGGTTGTGGCCCTCCCAAACCTCCCAACAATATGCCTAGGTACCACGACCTCCACCAAGTGCCACTTGTTGTTGCAAATACCTCCACGACTTGCAAAATAAAAAAAATCATCCCTCCCAAGAGTCTCTATGAATATTCCAAGGAGATCGATTCTCCTCCAATCTTAAGACAAAACCATAAACTGGAACTCCAATGGGAATCCTGAATGAATTCCCCTCATGTCTAACTAGGATGGGTGTCTCACCACCAAAACAATACCAACATTGGAAGGGTTCTAAAAAAAACCTAATGAAAACCTTATCTCCAAGAGCACTCAATAAATAGATCAAATCATAATGCTAAGGTGAAGGGATACCCCTCATTTTATTATTCCTCTAATCCCTCTAGATATTTCTCTTTTTTTTTACCAAATCAAACCTTACCCTTATTTCTCCTTTAAAATTTACTTTTTAATGTTTAAGTAATTAATAATTTATCTTTTTATCTAATATGACTTTATTAACATAAGATCTTTCCCCCCAAGTGACACTAAATAAATCCCTGTGAATCCCTTTTTTCTGTTGACTATATCCTATGGGAGTTGTATAGGCTACTAAGTCATCCTATTTTATGATCAATTGTAAGGGGACATTACAATCCTCCCTTCCCGAGATTGTTTGTCCTCAAGAAACTCCAAATAGAGGTGTTGTAAGATCTGCTCTCCTTCCCAAGTAGCATCCATTACGAGCAAACCTCTCCATATGACCAGGTACTCTCAGATGACTCTGCTCCTCGGCCTCTTCTCTCTGGTATCAACAATCCATTGTGGAGTCAGAGCCAACTATCCCTCCTCGCCTAGTGGTTGAAGATACATCGAAGTGGTAACCTGTTATCCTAATGCCTTCTTGAGGAAAGATACATGGAAGATGTTGTGGATCCTGCTACCCTCTGGCAAGTCCAACGCATATGCTACATCTCTGACTTTCTTGATTACTTTGTAGGGTCCATAGAAGTCAGGCTTCAACTTCTCTGCACCACTCTTCTTCAAAAAATACTATTTGTATGGTTGCAACCTAAGAAATACTAGGTCCCCAACCTCAAAATTGCACTCCACCCTATTCCTATCTGCATACATCTTATGTTGATTATGGGTGACCTACAAATTCTCCTTCAGGATTCTCAAGATGTCCTGGCTCTCCTATAACCAATATTTGGCCTTAGAGGCACTTCTCTCCCCAAATTTCGAATCCAAAAATGATGGTGCATTGTAGCCATACAATGCCTTGAATGGGTTCATCCCAATGGACATGTGATGAGTGGTGTTGTAACAATTCCCCCCGAGATGTAACCATTTTATCCACGTCTTCTGCTACCATGACACATAGTTCCTCAAGTACCCCTTAATCCACCTGTTTACTATCTCGGTCTGCCCATCCATCTGGGGGTGATAATTAGTACTAGGTATCAATTCTATCCCGAATAGCCTAAACAACTCTTGTCATAATGCATTGAGAAACCTATTAGCTCGGTCACTGACTATGTTTCTCATAAGACCATGTAGTATGAACACCTCCTCGAAGAATATATCTGCTACCTGAGATGCATTGTACTATGAAGGTATGTAAAATAAGTGTGCATATTTGTTCAACCTTTCCACCACCACATAGATACAATCCCTGCCTTATACCTTTGGAAACCCTGTAATGAAATCCATGGAAATTCTCTCCCACTTTTGGTCTGGAATTGGAAATGGTTGAAGCAGTCCTATAGGGTGTGTAAGCTCTTACTTGTTCTACTGATAGTTCATGCACTCTCTCACCTATCGAAGCACATCCTCCTTGATACCATTCCAAGAGAATCTCTCCCTCACCTTCCTATAGGTATTCATATACCCAAGGTGCCCTGCTAGTGGTGCGTCATGTACTATCCTCAAAATATTATCCTTGAGTGTGGACTTAGGGACAAGATAAATCTTGTCTTTGTAGTATATTATGTCATCCACTACCCTGTATCTGAAATCCTGGATAATTTCCTCCATCAACTCACAGGCGAAGGTATTCTTGGATTAATCCACCAAGAGAATGGACTTTCAGTCCGTTGAGATCTTCATCGTGGAGAAGGATGCAGGTCTCCTAGATAGGGCGTCAACAACTATGTTCTTATTACCCTTTACCTACTCAATGTTAAAATCATATGCCTGCAACTTACTCACCCATTTCTTCTACCTCTCGTTCAGGTCTCGTTGCTCCAAGAAGTACCTCAAGTTGTTGTGGTCAGTTCTAACCATGAAACATCCTCCCACTGGGTATTGTCTAAACTAGGCCAATGCATGCATGATGACCAACATATCCTTATCATAGATAGGACATATCTTCTCTGGATCCCTCAACCTCCTACTCTCGAAATATATGGGGTGTTTATTATGCATTAACACTGCTCATATCCCTTTACAAGATGCGTCAAGCTCTATTACAAATGGTTGTGAGAAATATGAAAGTGCTAACACTGGGAAAGTGCTCATCACCTTCTTCATTATGTTGAATGTTACATTCACTTCCTTTGGCCATCTAAACGCTCCCTTCTTAGTGAGGTCTCACAGTGGTGCACCCAACTGTGAAAATCCCTTCACAAAGCACCTGTAATAGCTACATATCCCGAAGAACCCTTGTATATCTATAAGTGATCTGGGGGTGGGCCAATATAAGATCATACAGATCTTCTCCTGATGCACCTTCACTCCCTCGACACCAATCACATTCCATAAATAGATAATTTTTTTCAACCCAAAATTGCACTTTTCCTCCTTGGAAAACAATGGCTACTCCTCCATAATGTTGAGAATATCATCCATGTGCCTCAGATGTTCCTCCCAAGTCCTACTATAGATAATTAGATTTTCAAAGAATACTAGTAATAATTTCCTCAATTGCTTATTGAATATATGGTTCATACATGACTGGAAGGTGGTTGATCCATTAGTCAACCCAAAGGGAATAACTAGAAACTCATAATTTCCATAGTGACTTTTGAATGTTGTATTATGGATGTCCTCCTCTCTGAACTGGATCTGATGGTGCCCCGATCGAAGATCAATCTTCGAGAAGTACACTTCCCCATGAAACTCATCAATCCTGGGTAATGAATACCGTTTCTTGATGGTCTTCTTATTCAATGCCTTGTAGTTGATACACATTCTCATTGTGACATCCTTATTATTTACCAATATTGTTGAAGAAGCGAAGGGACTAGAGCTAGGCCTGATGTGCCCCATCTCCAATAACTCTTTTATGGCCTTATGTATCTCATCCTTAAACTTCTTTGGATTCGTGTATGATGTGGTGATCATGGGCATTACACCCTCCTCTAACTCAATGACATGCTCAAATCCCCTATCAGGCGGTCTCCCTACTGGTAGTGGCCCGAACAATTTTTTATGTTTCCCAATTAGCTCTTGTATGTCCACATGATAATGTTGATGGTCCTCGGGATGGATTTTGTGTGGTGATAAAACATTTATTTGCGTGAGCCACATCCACGTGTCTAAAAATTCCCTCCATACATTTGTTTGACACAATCCTAGAAACTCCAATGGAAATACCTCTTAGAAAAACCCTCCAACCTTGCTTGTCCCTGAACTCCATCCTCATCTTCTGATAGTTCATGTGGATATCTCCCAGGGAGTATATCCTTTGGAAACCTAATACCATATGAGTGTCCTCCAAATCAACAACATAAAATTCATCGTTCAATGTGTAGTTTCCCAATGTCACATCCAATCCCTTGATCCTTTGAGTACATGTCATGTTGTACCCATTTGCCACTACCACATTGAAACCCTTGAAATCCTCTACAGGGATGTGTCTCCTAGTGACAAGTGCTACATCAATGAAGTTGTGGGTGGCCCCACCATTTATTAATGTTGTAACTCTTTACCCCTGCAAAATTCCTCTAATCCTAAAGGTGTAATACTTGGGAATTAATGAAAGTATGGAAATGGTCAATTTCTTGACACCTTCCTGCAATTGTGCCTACGTTGTAACCTCAGGGTGTGATGGATCTGCCTCACTACTTTTTTTCCCGCTATCCTATGCGTGAACTACCTCGTCCTTGTAGTCATTCTCCTCGTCAGAAAGTACCTCTATGTAGTGTACCTTCCCTTTTCCCATGCATCTGTGACCCAACTCCCATGGTTCTTTGCAACTAAAGGAAATTTTATTCCTTGTTATCTCCCTCCGCGTTTCCTCATCCACCCTATCCTTCCCTGTCCATGGATTCTTGAGAAACTTCATCTCCTTACCCCCTAAGGAATGAATGGTTTTGTTGGTACGTTCTTGGAGGTTGTACCCCTCTTATCATGGGTCCTCATGATGGCATCTTGCAATGTGGTTGGCCTAAATCCCTTTACCCATCTTCTCAAGGGATCAGCTAGAAACTCTATGAATAGCATCACCAACTGCTGCTAAAAATTGTTTGCCACCATGACTACCATCCTCTAAAAATACATTGTGTACCCATCTGGTGTACATGTCTATCTCAATTGTGCCAACTCCCTGAATTTTATTTCAGGATCCTTCTTGTCAAACCTATCCATAAAACTCTAAGTGAATCTCACATATGAAGTGATGATGGCATGATCTAATGTCACTAGCCGATGGTACCACCACTCATGAGCTTCTCCCTCCAAGTGAAGGGTGGAAAATTTGATTGTATCTATCTCTGTCATTGGGTTAATTTGGAAGTAGGTTTCCAACTTCTACACCCATGCGCTGGTCATTCCTTTGGTGAATCCATCAAAATATGGGATAGTCAACCTACCCACCTTGCACATGAGATCAAAGTTCTATTGGTTATGAATTGATTTGTTCCACTCCCTAGTCATGTTCCTCTGGTTGAGTTTGTATAAGTCCTGATAGGACAAGGCCTCCCAAATATCTTCATCTAACACCTTGTACTCCATGTAGGTGAAGGTAACATCAAGCTCTTGATCTGAATGCTCATGTGTTCTTGTAGGATGCTCTACAAGAAACTGTGGTAATAGGGGCCTATGAATCATGATGCTCCCACTATGAGCTGGGGTATGGGTATTGCTACCCTCTGCATGAGTCCTATCTCCTTTATAGATACACTCTAAATGGTTCCCATTGGAACCCCCATGGTTTTGATTCATCTGGGTGATGGTAATGCACGGTGTTAGGAACTGTATGAATTGTTGTTTCTCATTGGTCATATGTTGCTTCCCCTTGACTAAGGCCTCTAGTAGTTGTAAAGTCCTGTCCTCACCATGGTCCCCCATGTTTCCTTATTTCTTTGGCTTTGGTTGGCTTGTTTATCCTTCTGGTGACTCTGGAAAGGGTTGTCCTCCATGCCCTCTTCTTTTAGGAATCAATGCAGTCATAGGCTGGCAAGATCACCATTTCTGACACCACTGTAAAATACCCAAGTGGGTTGTGCTAGAATATTATAAAATTTAAAGTGTTTTCTAATTTATAATTATGTCGAATAGTTTTCATTCACCTGCCCTTAAGCAGAATTCTCAGTAGACTATTTTCAACAAACATTTGCAAGTACTTCCATGGCATGATTTATCTCATTAAACAAATGCCATGAAAATCAAGTATAGATCAAATGGAAGAGATCACATTAGAATATTTAATATGGATAGAAACACCAATGCAACAATCAAGTCTCTAGAGGTTGTTATATCATCTACACTACTTAAATCAACACACAATAATAAGTAAAACCTGAGAATGATTCCAATAACCCTCTAAAAATTTTGCCCACTGCTAGACTACACTCCAAATAGTTTTTCGCCTCCTCTAGTCTCCTCTACTATGTTGCTACAGAAATTTACCCTCCTTATTTGCTCGATTCCTATGAGCACATGACTTCTCTCTCTGCCCTCGACCTGTAGAATACCCCTATAGACCTCCAATCACCTTTTCACAATAGATGAGGGTCATATACCTCCCGTAAAACCTTGGTTTGGGCTCCTAGATCTATGGCTCAGTCAATGAGGCCCACAACCTTCTTTGAGTTCGCGTGGTTCCTCCAAGGGGATATGGCCCTACTCTAGTGCCTTTAAGGCACTCTATAACCCATTATCCAACATATATGGAAGGCTTGTGGCCCTCCCAAACCTCTCATCGATTTTCCTAGGTACCACAACCTCCACCAAGTGCCACTCGTTGCTACAAATACCTCCACGGCCTGAAAAATAATAAATCGACCCTCTCAATATTCTCTATGAATATTCCAAGGAGATTGATTCTCCTCCAAGTTGAAGACAAAACCATAAATTGGAACTCCAATGGGAATCCTATATGAATTCCCCTCCTGACTATCTAGGGTGGGTGTGTCACTACCGAAACAAGACCAACAGTGGAAAGGTTTTGAAAAACACCTAATGAAAACATTATCTCCAAGGGAACTCAATCAATATATCAAATCATAATGTTAAGGTGAAGGGCTACCCCTACTTTTATTCTTCCTCTGAGCCCTCTAGATATTTCTTCTTTTTTTACCAAATCAAACCTTACCCTTATTTATCCTTTTAAAATTACTTTTAAATGTTTAAGTGATTAATAATTTACCTTTTTATCTAATGTCACTTTATGAACATAACATCTTCCCCCCCAAGTGACACTAAATAAATCCCCTTGACTCCCTTTTTTCTGTTGACTATAACCTACGAGAGTCGTATAGACTACTAATTCATCCTCTATTATGATCCATTGGAAGGGGACATTATAGTTCCACTCTTTAGCATTGGATTTGTTCCATAGTTGGGTGGAGCATTTAGGAATGGTATTTTGAGAGAATAACAGAGGAGGAAAATATTTTTTACTAGCCATACAAGACACGATGTTAAAGGAAACTCCACAACGGGTGCCTCTTTCTTTGTATTTGCATTTCCATAACTGAAGAAAAGAGAGAAGAGCATAGGCCTCACCTTCTAGCTGGGTTTTCTCCTGTATTGGGTTTCCCAAGATATATCTTGTGTTCCTTTATGTGTGCATGCTGTGTTATTTTGCTCATTTCTTTCATTTTCGTATTTCATTTATTTCATAAATTCAAGCAAAAATAGTAATTAATTAATCTGGAATCTAAGGAAAATTAGTTTTCATAATATAATATTTGAGAATATTATAAGATTTTTTGTGACAAACTATTCCAATGGAATATCCACGACAGTTTATAGATCATATATAATATTATACTAACGTATATTATTTTAAAGTGTCTAATATCATATTTTAGTTCAATTGCAACTCATTTCTTGGGTTGGAAGAAAGAGAAGTTCAAACATATAATATTAGTGACCTTAATTGAGAAGGGATTCATTAAACTTCAAGGGTGTATCCTATTACTCGATATTTCCAAGTGTAAAAAATATAATGAGTTTCACTGCTTAGTCTGCAAAAGTGTACATACCCTACCATCCTCTAGGTTTGAATCTATGACCTAAAAATAGGAAAAACATGCTCTTAACCATTATGCCCACTTAATTCTATGTATTTCACCCAATAAGTTTATGCCCTATTTTCTTTCTATCATATGATTAATAGGTTGGGAGTTGATATAGTTATATGCAATGTAAATTTAGTTTATATTGCCTACTTGATACACAACCTCGGGTTTTTTTTAAATTTGATGCTCTCCTTTGTCTTCTAGCGGTTTTATATTTCATTTTATTTTATTGGAGAGACATTAATATGGCATGTTTGGTTTTTATTGATTTATTGAGGATTCATTAAGAGATGATCTCCACATTAGTATAATTTCACTATTTTTTTTATTCTAAACTTTATTTTTAAATGGAAACATTTTAATGCATTTCTTGTTCCAAACAATATGAAAATTTTCCTTTGGCCCAAGACATATTGTATCATCATCAACAAGCTTTGAATCTATGAGTAGGGAAAAAATACAATGTATAAACAACCACTAACAACATGATTTTTTCTAAACAATATGAAAAATTCCCAATGGTCTAAAATGATTTATATTTGGCATATGAACAAAGTGCAATAACATTAGCAAGCTTTCAATCCACTAGTAGGGAAAATATACTATGGATAAAAAAACTATTAATGGTGTGAAATAAAAATAATACAGAGAGATTTTTGTAACATGAAAGGTGAAAATAACATGAAAATGAGCATTACCTCTAATGTTATCATTACAACTACAATGTTTCATGGTCCTGGAGTTGTGATTCTAATACATTATTCAGCTTACTTCCTATACCATAAATATGCATCTTTTTTTTGCACATATAGTCTCATTAGTGATTTATCAAATGAATCATAACCTAGATCCATCCCAACAATCAATCTATCAAATCAAATACCTATTACAGATCAAGATTTATTAAAAAGATCCATCTAACTTTTGATTTCAGATACTTAAAAAACAAATCCAAAACCTCCCTTGTCAAGCTTCTTCTCTACTTCAAAATTGGAAGCAACCACTCTCATAATTCCATACTTGTTTTCCCAAAGGGTTTGGACCCATTGGTGAGGAGCAAAGAGATTTTTACTAGTGGATAAGGTTAAGTTCATGTGAAGGTTGTTCTTGGAAACATGGGATTACCTTGAGGTAGTGATCGAACATGTGGTTGCACCTAGAGAGATTATATTAAATGATCTCATCACTATGCACATATAAGTGGATTAAATCCCACCCCCATGTCAGGAGATAGACTTGAGATCTCACCCCTAAAATTCAAGATTTCATGGGTTCGATTCTCTCAAGATTAAATTCTTGGAACTTAGAGACTAATGGTTTACCCAATTTACCATATGTGGATCATTGGGGAATACTTGAAGGGTTTATAGTATTGTTATGTGTATTTATGAAACATTATGGTATTTGTATCATTTGTTTGGATATTAATTTTATAAAAATTATAAAAGGTTTAATATATATTGTTTAATTTTACTTTAGATTATGAATGTAAAAAATATAAAAAAAATTCTTACAATTTTATTTAGCTAAATGTTATTTTGTTTTATAGAATATAAAAATTATATTGAAAATTTTAATATTAGTTATGTTTTATGATTTACTTTGTGTATTTTGTATTTATATTGAAGGAATAATTCATACTTGTGATAATTATATGGTGGCATTATAATAAGTGAAAATGAATATAATGCACAAAGGTGTACTTATGAATTGAAGATGGAGACAAAGAGAGAAGTTAGGGATGATGATATCATGAAGATCACTTGAGATATTTATGGATATACTCATAGATGATATTGTGGAGATAGTTATGGAGATGGTTGAACAAACACTCCTATTATGACATGGTTGTTATGGTCAACTATTCTTATATAAGGGACTTCATTGTACTCTATTGTATCATGAGAGAATGCTAGATTAATACAATGTGATCATTCAAGTATATTGTTTTTGTTATGGTCTGATTTTTGTGTTAATGTATTTGTGTTTGTTGCGCCATTTACCAACATATATTTATATTGAAAATGTGTTTTTCATTATTTAATTCTACTACATCACATTTAATAAAAATCATTAATCTGTATTTTTTTTTAAATGACAATTTATTAATATTTAAGAATATAAATGTTAAGAATTAGAGAGAGCGAGACAAGACAAGAAATGGTGGAAAAGGATTTATGCCATTCTATATTACACATTGAATTGATCTCATGATTTTAATTTATAGTACATAGATAGGACCACTTATTGGTGTTGTCATAATCAATGGATCATGACAACACCTCATCAACAGATAATGTTTACAATTCATACCAATGTGGTATCAGAGCTTGTGATTATCTAGGGACTCACGGTCTAACATTCCCCCCCTTATAGAGATCATGGATCCCTTAAAAAGAGTTATCTATGGTCTATAAAATCACAACAAAATTGGCATCTCGAGACTCCCCTTCTCCTCAACAAATCCATAAGAAAATATTACCTTCCAGTTGAGAAATCCTTTGTAAAATGTATGTAATTTTCTATGCAAAAACTACTTTTCTTTATCAAATGGTAGACGCATATACGGTATGGTTTGAAGCCATTATTCACATTAACTGTGGTATTATTTTTCCATTGTGGTTCACACAAGTTTTTTCTGACACTAGGGTATTTCAAGATCTTCATCTCACAGTGCATTCACGCTCAACTTAGCACCTTAACATCAAGATCTTACACCATTTTTTTTTCATATCAAAACTCTCATGGACCACTACCATAGATGAGCTACCAGGCCCTTAAGACCAAAGGGGATTTGTACCATGTTAAGAATTAGAGCAAGCGAGACAAGACAAGAATTGGAGGAAAAGACTTTATGTCATTTTATATTACACATTAAATTGATCTCATGATCTGAATTTACAGTACATAGATAGGACCACTTCTATATCTAGATCTAGATCTCACTGACAACCCATCAGTGGATCATGGCAACACCTCATAAATAGATAAGGTTTACAACTCATATCAATGTGGTCTCAGAATTTGTGATTGTCTATAAACTCATAGTCTAACAATAAAATCAACACTTTATATATTTATATGAACTTAATTTTTATGAACTAAAAATTTACATTTGTATTTTTTTATCAACTAAAAATTAACACTCACGTGAATGTAAATTGAAAGAAGATATTATGTGCAGAAGATGATTAGGGTTGAATATTTTCAGCGAGAGGAGAGTGATCTGAAATCGAATATGGTTTATTGGTTTACTAGAGGCTAACAGACAAGCATTTTTTCTAATTGCTACACAATACAAGTTAGAAGTTGATTTTCTATCCTTCAAGCTTAGGTTCATTTTTATCTTGAGTAACCATCATCACAATGATCATTTTGCAGAAATAAAACAACAACAAAACATCTCATGGTAAATATAGAGTTCGATTCTCACTACTTCCAATATATAGTCCAATCCCAATCCTTTTAGAATCGTCGTGTCTTTTAGCATCGGGGTTCATTCATCCATGGTTTATTCATAGGCTCACACATTGTATGTGGTATTTTTTCCAAGATGTATGCACAAGCATGGGGGGAAATAGAAAGCTACGTCTCACATAGTCTACATATTTATTTCCAAATATTTCTCAACTACTATGAACTGTATAGATTGCAGGACTTATGAAGACATTGTGAATAAGTTTTATGAGCATATTTGGTGGGTTATAGAATGATGGATTGGATTGGGGTTTTCAGAGGGTTTAGGATTTACGATCTAGAGTTTTCACACTAGGAGTCTATAACTGCAAGATAATGGAAGAAGACCTCATTGGTTTCACAGACGACCCACTAGAGGACCAACAAATCTTATCCAATCAAGTGGATAATCCTTCTAGTATTGAATCCCCCACAATATGACCCATGACAACATGGACTAGTCCTTTGGAGGAAGACATGGTCGTAATTTTGGATGAGTTATCAAAGGCTTATGTTGATAGTCATATCTCTAAATTGTCACCCCAGTGTGGTGATTTTTTGGCTAGAGTCACATCAACCCTACCTGGCATTCAAGAACGATATAAATCAAAGTTAGGTAAGTACATATTTGAAGATATTGTGTTGGGTATGTGTTATATTCTTTGCAAGATTGTGGATCCCCTTATTAGGGGTTTTGGGGGTGGAGCCCCCGAAAAAAAATTGGAGGGTTTATTTGCCAAAGTTTTTGGTGGTCTTTCACCTTTGGCAGGGGCAATTTTTCTCCTTTCACAGTTTAGTGCAACATGGTATTTCATCCCATGGTTTTATAATTTCTATTAAGGAATTAATGTTATAATCTAATCTGGGTCAATGGATTAAGGGATTTTTGGATGTTGTGGGATCCTATATATTATATTGTAAACAATGAAGGTGAATTATGAATAGAATTAGAGGTGTGGCTCTAAACCAGGTTGTTGGTTTTCCTGGTTGGGTTTCCAGGGTAAATCTTTGTGTATATGTATGATTGCAATTGTTTTATTTTATATGTTAATAATCTATATGCATTGCATTAATGTAAAAGGTTTACAACTTACATTCGGTATCAGAGCAGTTATTGGCTCTAGGGAGGGTGCCTTTGTGGCTAAAGGTTTGGCTCGAGTCTGTGATAAACCTTTTTACAGTGGGAGCTCTATGGTATTGATTCTTGTGGTGAAAATAAATGGTGAGAAGTTCAAAAATAGAGATCAAAAAAAGTTAATGGGCAAAGTTTTAAGCATTGGAATCTCAAGATGGAAGATATTTTGGTAGACAAAGATCAATGGGTTGTTGTAGATCCAGGTACTACACCTACATGAATGTGAACAAAAGACTAAAAAAATTTGGATTGAAGGAAAAGAGCACAATATGGTTGTGTCTCTCAGATTCAATATTACTGAATGTGTTAGGGGAAGCTACAACCAAGGCATTATAGAATAATTTAGGGGCTTTGTATCGGTCTAAGTGCTTGGTAAACAAACTTTTATTATGGGAGAATTTGTACAACATGAGCATGAAAGATGGAGACTCGATAACGGAGCATATGAATGCCTTCAATATTGTGGTACGTTAGTTATTTTCTATTGATATTAAGATTTCTGAGGAATATAAGTGTATCAGTTTATTGTTCTCTTTACTACACTCGTGGGATAGTCTGGTTGTGGACATAGGCAGTAATGCAACTACTTTAAGTTTCGATGATGTAGTCTCATCCTTGTTGTCAAAGGAGAATGAGGCAAAAAAATAAAGAAATATAGAGCATAGATTCCTTATTTGTAAGAGGATGTTCCCGGGAAAGAAATAAAATTAAGTTCTCAAGTGTGAGATCTAAATCTATAGGAAGATATAAATCTCCATGAAAATTCATAAAGGTATGTTGGAGATGTGGAAAATAATGGCATTACAAGAAACAATGTAGATCCAAAAGTGTTGAGAGAGGTAATGGATTTGATGATTCCCCATCTAAAGAATAAAAAACCTTTGCAGATGGAGGGGATGTGTACTTGGATTTTTCAAGCACACATGCAAATCATGAGGTATGGTTGGTCGACTCAGGTGCATATTTTCATATGACTCCTCATAGGGAGTGGTTTTGTGAGTGTGAAAGGTATGATGGGGGTGATTTTTTCCTATGAGATGACTCAACAACCAAAATCGTAGGACGAGGAAAATTCAAGTTCAAGCTCATGGATGGTAGTATTAGAACACTCCCTAGTGTTTTACACATCTCATGATTGGCCAGGAATTTGATTCATGTAAGCAATATGGAAAATGCAGGTGTAAAAACAGTGATTGAAAAGGAAACATGCAGGATTCTTCAAGGAGAAATGGTGTTGCTGAGGGGAGTTTGGATTGGAACTATGTATAAGATATTGGGAAGCACCATTAGTGATGGGTTAAACAGTTTTGTTGTTCCTAAGATTGGATTTGAAGAAGAAAAAACTATTGCAGCCTCTGGAGAAAAGACTGTGTTGTGGCACCAAAGACTGGGGCATATTGGAGAGAAGGGGATTTGAGTACTACATGGTAAAGGTATGGTTGAAGGTATGTCGAATTGCTCTTTGTATCTTGATTTCTATGAACTTTTCTTGTATGGGAAGAAAAAATGGGTAAGATTCTCCTCTTGTGCTACGAGGGAAGACAAAATTTTGCAGTTGGTGCACAATGATGTGTTTGAACCTAAGAAAATTCCATCACTAGGTAAATTTGTGTACTATGTCTCATTTATAGATGAATTCTTGAGGAATAAATGGATTTGTTTTCTCAAGAAGAAATCCAAAAAATTTGACAAATTTAAAGAGTTTAAGGCTCTTGTGGAAAATCAAACAGAGAAGAAAATTAAGGTGTTGAGGATAGATGATGGTGGAGAATTCTACAGGAATGAATTCAAGGAATTATGTAAGAATTGTGGTATAGAAAGGAAGAATAATACTTCATACATACCTCAACATAATGGAGTTGAAGAAAATATGAACAAGACACTGATAAAAAGAGAAAGGAGCATGATCAATGGTGTTGGGTTGGGATAGGAATTTTGGGTAGAGGAAGTGGAAAATGCATGTTACCTGGTAAATCGGTCACCCTCATCAACATTAGATGACATGACTCCACACAAGGTATGGACTAGTAAGAAACCCTCTCTGACAATCTGAGGGTTGTGGCCGGTTGTGATGCTTATGTACACGTTCCAAAGGAAAACAAGAGTAAGTTGAATGATAAAAAGTATGAAAAGGGTATCTTTATTGGCTATAAAGATGGTCTAAAAGGTTATAAGATTTGGAACCCAAAATCTAAGAAGGTAGTGTATAGCCGAGATGTGGTATTTAGAGAAATCAAATATGTTCTCAAATATGAAGTCCTACCGAGGGAGGAAGCACCAAAGAAAATAGAGTTTGAATTGAAGGATAATGAAATAGACTCTACAGAAGAAAAGGAATTAGAAGAAGAAGAACCTCATACTCCAATATTGAGGTGATTGGTTCAGGAAAGAAGACAACTAGAAATTTATACTCCACCTAATTTCCGTTCAAATTTTTCTTTGTTAATTATTGATGATGATCTTAAAACAGTTAGGGAGGCAGTGGATTCATAGGATGACAAACTCTGGAAAAAGGACATGGTTGAATAAATGGCATCCTTGGACAAGAATGATGCTTGGGATCTATTGGAGTTGTCGACTAGAAGAAATCCCATTGGTAGAAAATGGGTGTTTAAGAAGAAGTTAAATACAGAAGGCAACGTGGAGAAATACAAAGCTCGGTTACTAGAGAAAGGTTATCCCCAGGTAGAGGGAATTGAATTTGGTGAAATTTTTCTCATGTTGCTAAGTTAACTTTTATTAGATTTATTTTATCTATTGTTGTTTCTTTTTATTTTGAATTAGAATAGATGGATGTGAAGACAACAATCCTACATGGGGCTCTGAAAGAAGAGATCTACATGAAGCAGTCAAAAGGATTTGCAGTGAAGGGAAAGAAAGAACTATTATGCAAGATGAAAAATTCCATGTATGGGTTAAAGAAATCACCAAGGATGTGGCATCAAAAATTTGATACTTATATATTGAGACTTGTCTTCACAAGAAGCAAAGTTTATCACGATGTGTATTTCAAATTTGTAGGTGATCATCTTATTTATTTGGTATTGTATGTGTATGATATGTTGTTGATAGAAAACAACAAGAAAATTGTCCAGGAAATGAAAAATCAGTTGTCCTTTAAATTTGACATGAAATATCTTGGTGCTGAAAATTTTTTTTTTGGCATGGAAATTAAAAGAAATCAAGCAAATAGGAAAATCTAGTTGAACCAGAGAAAATATGTTGAGTCAATATTACAAAGGTTTTATATGCAAGAATTTAAATCTATCAAGGTTATGATTCCTATAGGTGTAAAGTTGTTCGTAGATCAATGTTCGGAGACACAGGAAGAGGAAGTGGACATGTCACATGTTTCATATGCTAGTGTGGTTGGCAGTTTAATGTATGCAATGATATGTATTGGATTGAGAATTGCACATGCAGTGGGCATTTTGTGCAGGTATATGTCAAAACCATGGAAGGAGAATTGGGTAGCAGTAAAGAGGGTTTTCAAGTCTTTGCGTGGCACTAATACTTATGGATTTTGTTACCAAGGAAGACCAGGATTTGATAGAGTGTTGGACATACATGGCTTTATTGATGAAAATTAGGTTGGATATCTAGATCGCAGAATATTTACAAGTGTGTATGTGTTTAACCTATTTAGAGGATCAATTAGTTGGATGAGCAAAAGACATACTATAGTGGCACTCTCAACAACTGAATCTGAATACGTGGTAGCCACTCATGCAAGCAAGGAAACACTATGGCTAGAGATATTGTGTTCAGGTTTTGGGTTGGTACAACAAGATTTAAGGACAGATTGTGATAGTCAGAGTGAAATCTTCCTAGTGAGGAACCCAACTTATCACTCGAAGACAAAGAATATTGAATATCAGTATCAGTTTTTCAGAGACATAGTTGAAGAGAATTAGAAGGTGCTACTGGCGAAGGTGGAAACTTTGGAGAATGTTGTAGATTCATTAACAAAGTCTGTGAGCATTGAGAAGCTCTCTTGGTGTAGAGGATCAATGGGCATTTATGCCCTAGATTTTTTATCATGAAAGTCTTTGAACCCTGTATGCAAAGAAAAAAACAAGTGGTAGAATGTTGGGTATGTGTTATATTCTTTGTACGATTATGGGTCCCCCTACTAGGGGTTTCAGGGGTTTATTCGCCAAATTTTTGGGCAGTCTTTCACCTTTGGCGAGGGTGGTTTTTGCCTTTGGCAGTTTAGTGGTGCATGGTATTTAAGCCCGTGGTTTTCTAGTTTTGGTTAAGGAACTAGGGTTATAATCTAATCTACGTCAATGGATTAAGGGGTTTTTGGATGTCATGGGATCCTATATATTGTATTGTAAACAATGAAGTTATATTATGAATAGAATTACATGTGCAGCTCTAAAACAAGTTGATGGTTTTCTTGACTGAGTTTCCAGGGTAAATCTCTATGTATATGTGTGATTGCATTTTTTTTCTTTTCTGTGTTAAGAAATTGTGTGTGCATTGCATTAATGTAAAAGGTTTAAAACTTACAATTTCTAGCTAAGGGGATTTTTCTCTACATATGAAACCATTAGAGCCTTTAAATTTGACAAAATGGCATTTACCCCATGCATTCACTCTCGATAATCTAATACCATTGGATTTGATGTCTAGTTTTCTCAAACCTAAGTTTGGTGGAAGGAATAATGATGAAGGATTTATCGAGGATCAAGGCTTCATTAGTAACATGTTAACTGATGACCCCATGAGCAACATATCCTCCTCTAATCCTATGGATCTATAATAGGAAGGCTTGGGACTGACAGGACTAGAGAACCCTCAAAAATGAAGGAAATGCATTAAATGTAATCCAGAATCCATTAATTTTCAACTTAGTGGCAATATTAAGCTACATGAGATCATGGCGTTGGAGGACTCTTCACAAGTCAGTCATTTTTCAAGAAAAAGAATGGGAGGGAACTCTATAAGAACTTGGTTGGAAGAAAATTTAGGTTCCTTGCTTGGATACATGCCATGAAGTATGGTCCTTGTGAAGGGTTGGTTGGTTTGGACATTAAGGACCACAAAGGATGCAAAAATGATCTTCTAAGACAGGTGGAAGTGGGCTTCATAGGAATTATATCTTAAGAAATGGCATCTAGACATCAATGCCCCTTCAACCCGCCTTGAATTCACTCTAGTTTGGGTAAGGATGTTAGGGCTCCCCTTGATTCTGTGGTCTAAGGAAGTATTTAAAGAAATTGGAAATTATATATGTCTCTTCTATGAATTGAATACCTGGTTCCATGACTCTGGCTATATGGGGATGGCTAGGATTCATGCGAGACTTTCCCTGTTCAAACGTTTGGCAAATTCCATAATAATTTGAAAGGGCCCTGCAATTTTCTACGAATCCCTTGACTATCAAGGGATCCCTTTTAAATTTGGTTGATTTCATAAATATGGGCATGGCTAAGGATTTATCTCTTTGGTTCAAAAGGAAAGTTTGGGTATGTAAAGCTATCAAAATCACAAAAGACTCATCCCAATCTCCCCTGAAGAAGGATCCCTCTTAGGATTCTCATCAAACTTCCTCTGAAGGAATTTTGGCATCGACTACATCAGAAAAGGATTTAAAATACCTAAAACAAGAGCATCCCTTGGGTCATTTTCAAATGTCCAACCACTAGATTGTCTCGAGTAAGCGATATTCACCTCCTCCCCCTAAATGTGAAAATTCTTCTGGCCACTTTCTATTTGGGTCTAAGGAGGTGGTACTCGAGAAAAAATTCTCAAATTTACCTAGTGATTTATTTCCCATCTTTTCAGGTATCCTTATCCCCCAACCCCTTCCTCTCATTCCTTTGGATGGATTTGGAAGGGCCTCCTATGTTGATCCCAAGCCTCTAGGTTTTATTGTCCCCTCCCTTGAGAAGATTTTGTGCCTAGAATCACTTAGTGATTCCCAAACCTTTGAGGCAACCAAATACAACCTCAAACCTAGGAGCATTGGATTAGGTATTTTCTCAGGATAGATTGAGGGAGGATTGGGACACCTAGAAGAGAAAGTCTCTAAAGCAGTATAGAGAGGAAAAAAATAATTCATTTCTCTAGCACAAAAGCAAGCATATTCTGAAGTTAGAAATGGAAAACAACAATGATTGATTGGGTCCCTTAAACAAAATGTCCCTAGGGATGTTTCCAAATGATCTTCCTAACCCTAAATTGTAGAGGACTGGCCAATTCCTGAAAGAAATCGACTATAAAAAGGTTAATTGAGATTCATAATCCCCTATCATTTTCTTACAAGAACTGATGACATATGGGGAGAAGGTAATTCAATATTTATCCAAGCTCTTAGGCAGGTAGGATTTTAGCTTTACTAGTGATTTAGGAAGATCTAGGGGAAATGTAATAGGGTGGAAGATATGATTATTCTCATATTCTAAATCTTGGTCTTTTACATTAGGGTTGGGGACTTCTCTCCTTTCTCTGGATCTTGGGAAAGAAATTTATTTCTTGAATATTTATGGTCCTTACTCTGAGAGGAAGGAATACTGGGAAAAAGGGCTAGTGGTGGTTGGAGGATATTTTAATTTCTCCCTTGGTATATCAGAGATTTTGGGGCCAGCGACCCAGGTGGATAGTCTATATGATTTCTTCATAAGAAATTTGGAAAGGGTGGGTCTGCTAGACATAGAATCGATAAAAATATCCCTGACTTAGACCAATAGGAGGACATGGAAGGAAATAATAGAAAAGAATTTAGATCAATTTATGGTTTTGGTAGATTTCCTTGAAAAGGCACTCAAAATACGACAGTGGGTTTCCTCATGAAAATAATATGATCATAATATAATGATCTTAGAGGTGGGACTTGACCAAGGGAAGCCACCCATCCCTTTCAAGATGAACCCGGAATGGCTAAAGGACTAAAACTTTGTGAAAAAAATTAAAGATTATTGGAAACCCTTTAATGACTCTCTTAATGAATCAACACCCATCCAATTCCACCAAAACTTGAAAAAGGTCAAACATGTAGCAATCTTATGGCCTAGGGAGAAAAAATAAAAGGATGATAGAACGTTAAATGAGGTTGAAGAGCTTTTACCTCCAGCTACACCAAGGATGGATTTGGATTTTTGACAGAAAATCAAAAATATAAGATAAGTCAACTTGAAAAAAGAAGAAGAAAAATACTTCTAGATAGAGAGAAAGAATGGCACTTGATCATTAAGGTAATTTGGCTTCAGGCGGGAGATGACAACACAAAAAAATTCTACAAATTTTCCAACTGTAGGAAAAACATAAGTTTATCTACAAGATTGAAAAATATGATGGATCTTTGGAAACTCACTTCCCTAAAATCATTTCTTAAGGGGTAAAGTATTTTCAATCCTTATTCAAATATGACTCCCAAGCTACCATTGCAACAATTATCTAGTTATCTAGCTTATTCCCTAGATTTTTGAACCAAAGGATAATCAATCCCTTCTAGCGAAGGTGGGGAAAGAAGGGATCCTCAAAACCCTCCAAAGCTTCCAAAAGAACAAAATCCATGGAACCGATGACATCCCTATTGAATTATTTCTTATTTTTTATGATTTTATTGAAGAAGATCTTAAAATAGTAATGGAGGCTTCAAGATCCATCAAAAGAACTTTGGAAACCGTCTATACCACCTTTATAACAATTCTTCCTAAGGTTCATAATTCCTCTTGCTATGAAAACTTCTTCCCAATTTCCCTGTCCAAATGCATTTACAAAATAATCTCAAAGATTATCTCAAGAATAGTGAAAGAGGTTCTTTCTCACAATATCTCCCCTAAGTAGTTTGGTTTCCTGTAAGGGAAACAAATCCATGAGGCGATGGGGATTTCCCAAGAAGGCCTCCACTCTATAAAGACCAATAATTTAAGGGTGATGACTATAAAAGTAGACCTCTCCAAATATTTCAATAAAGTGAGTCATCTCTTCTTAAGGATAATCCTCATCCACCTAGGTTTCATTCATCTATTTGTTATGTGAGTCATGAGCTATATCATTTTAGTCTCATTTTCTATTCTTATTAACGGAGCTCTCCTATGGTGGTAGACTAATTCTAGTTAAATCAGTCCTCAAGGCTATCCTAGTTTACTGGATGTCCATCTCCTTGATTTTGAAAGGTGTCCTAGATCGGATTAGACAATTATGTTATTGCTTCATTTGGTTTGGAGAAAGAGAGAAGAAGGGAATGAATATGGTCTCCTAGAGGAAAATTGGAATTCCAAAAGGTCAAGGAGGATGGGGTCTCGAGAATATCTTTAAGTTCTCAAAGGCACTTGCCTCAAAAAAACTTTGGAGGCTTCTACAAGGTGTTGGTCTATAGGTGTAGGTCATAAAGGAAAAATATCTAGCCCCAAACTCCATTGTGGACTTGGTAAGAATCCCCATCAAAAAATCGTTGAATGCCTCAATCATTTGAAAAATAGCTACTTTGACTTGCCCCTTGATAGGAAAGTAGTTGGTATGGTCTGTTGGAAAGTGAGAAAAGTTCAAGTAGGAATGGACCCATGGATTGGAATCAAATACTCCTACAAGTTGCTAGATCCCCTCATGCATGATCTTAGGTTTAGAGGATACCACACTCTAAGGCATATAAAAAAGGTAACCTTTGCAACCAATTGACAATACCAATGGCTCGATTTGAGGGAATTGGGTCTCAAGAAAGAATGTGCAGATAGTTGGAATGCCTATTCCAACAGTCTTAGAACGTGTTTTATCAAACGAATTGGAGAGGAAGAAGATATTATTTGGGCTCTTAACCCCTTTTGGGGTTACAAACCAAAGTTTGGCTACAAGGCTCTTACATCAAAAGGCATTGAGAACTCGTTGATCTGGCGGTGGAAGGAAATTTGGAAGTTCAAATGTCATGCAAAATCTAAAATCATTATGTGGCTCCTTCTCAACAACAAGTCCCTAACTTGGGACTTTCTACATAAATGAACCTTTGAAGGACCTAATAGATGGTGTCTCTGTGAAGTTGATATAGAACCCAATTTCCATCTGATCATTTCTTGTCCGTACTTGAAACAAAACTTCTGGAAAGAGATAGAAGGATTAACATGTCTCCATAATACTTGGGAAGGGGACACCATTGAAGAAGCTTTCAGACGATGGTGTCAAAATAAGGACACAAAGAAGTAGAAATCCCTCCCTCTCACTTATTCTTAGGGAATCTAGCTAGCCAAAAATGCCAAAAAAACTTACGGTGTGGACACCCTTCCTCTTAAATGTGTCACTCAAAGTCTCAATATCCTCTATGCTTTCCCCCAAATTTCAATTTATCTTCCTCACAAACAAGGTACAACAAAACTCGTAAACAAATAAATCCCCTCGACTTTGTTTAATGGAGACTCACAAGGTACTCCTACTAGAGGTGGGATAGTGAGGATTATATGTATTTCCCAAAGCCATGCCATCTCCTTCCAAGTTGGAATCAGTCTTGCAAAAAACAATTTATGTGAACTTATGGCTCTCAAATTGGTTCTTTTGATGGCTCGTGAAAGATGAGTTACATAAATTTAATTTTTTGAGACTCGCTTCTAGTCGTTCAATGGATGAAATGATACTTCACCTTGAGAAATTTCACCCTACAACCATTATTTCTTGACATCAAGAGTATGCAATCATCCTTCACTCATCTTTCTTTTTCTCATGTCTATAGGGACAAAAATGAAGAAGCAAACATGTTTTCCAAAGAAGGATTGGAATTGCAAGTGGACACTTGGGAAATCCTTGAATCCAATAAAGGACAATCTTCTTCTTATTTTCATGATACCTTGTTTTAATTTCTTCACTTTCTCAGAGATTATGGAACAATGGTCCTTGCAACTGAAATTTTCTAAAATCTTCTTGGGAAGACTGCGTACATATGTTTTAGGAATACTAGAGCTGAAAAATTTTGGAAGTTTCTATGTAAAGAATACAAACTAGTGCTAGAAATAAGAAAAAGTTTTGAAACTATGTCCAGATGAGCAAGCCCTATTCTTGCTGGAATATATTCAAACAAAGTAAGCATTTGGTGAAGACGGTTTAAGTCTTTTTGTATTTGGCTTCATGAGGCAATCTAGAATACTACTCAGTATGTGTTGTTGTATTTTGTTAACTTTAATAAGATCGCTTAACTTTTTTCCTTAGAAAAGAAAAAAAATGAAAGATCATAAAAATATATAAGCATACAAAATTTGTATTTCACCAAAAACAATGAATATCACATTCCAACACTAATTTTAACATTATTGAGGAGACTTTAATGCTAGAACTGCAACCAATCAAGCTATTATTTTAAGTAATGACTCCAATCCTAATCCTCTTTGGCTAGATGAGAACCTTGTTTTATCCAACAATTACAAAACAAACTCTAAACACCTAATCGAAAATTTGTTTGGTATTGAGTTAATCAAGCTATGTGGTTCTCAAGATTTAATAAATTGCAATGGTCCAAGGAAGTGGCCAAATTCTAACATGATAACTTACATCCATGGGTTGGGTAGCAGTGTCCTCGATTATGCAATATCAGATATCTCCATATACAATCAAATAGTAAACTTTGATTTTTTATATAACCACGAACCTCACTCTCATCATAGACCTCTAACCCTAACTCTTATGCTCAAAAGCTCTGTTGAAGAGCACCTTGACAACCAAAGACACTTACTTTTTGACAAATAGAAAGTCAATATTTTCTTAAAAGACTTAAGCAATGCTTTAAAACTCATATCATATCAGAACAATATTGAAGTTGACTATCAGAATTTTACAACAACTCTCTCTACTTCCATTAACAAATTCTCTATTGAGGTGCTACGTAAAAAGAAAAGTAGTACAACCGACCCTTGGTACGATAATGAATGTAAAGTTGCTATAAAATCCATTATGGATGTTTTCAATGCATATTTAAAATCTGATAAGATAAATAAATACAAAACCTTAATTAAACGGGGGAAAAAGACTATATAAATAGAAAGCAAGACTATTATCCCGATGGGTTAGCTCAAGTGGATGATTGTTATGGTTATTATGAACGAGGTCTTGGGGTCAAGTCCACGACCAACTATTATTTACATTTGTTTAAATTGTTGGGCCTCACTCGATGTCCCCACCAGGTTAGGATCCACGAAATGTAGTGAAGTACTTGGAGGGTTTCCCGCGATTTCTTCCATTCGAAAAAAAATTTTAAAAAAATAAAAAATAAAAAAAATAATATATATATATATATATATATATAAGATATATCCTAAGAAATTCTGGAGGAAAATTCTAATTTGTAAAACTAAAGAAAATAATAGGATTCCCTTAAAGGATTGGAATTTCTACCTTAAAAATTTGTACGAATCCCCTAATGTCATCAACAACATGCCAAATATCTCTATAAAGGATGAAGTGCTTTCTATAGAAGACATTAAGTTTTGGGTTAAGTGGCTCTCAAAAGGAAAAGCTAAGGACATCGAAGGTTACCAAGCTGAAATATTAAAAATTGGAGAACATATCCTCATCCCTCACATACATAGGTTGTTCAATTTATCTATCCAACAAGGCTTCCCAAAACCTTGGACTAAAAGCCTCATTGTACCCATTTTTAAAAGAGGGGATAAAATAAATCCCTCTAATTATAGGACCATTATGATTAGCCCCATTTTAGCTACTCTATACGAAAGTATTTTAGAACAAAATATCAGTGCATGGCTAGAAAGCCATGGAAAAAGAGCTAGAGGCCAAGCTGGGTCTAGAGGCTACCATTCCACTGTGGACCACCTTGTTATCTTTAAGATCATTGCAGAGGAGTGTCATAATGATAAAACTAATCTCCTTTGTTGTTTCGTTGATTTTAGAAAATATTTTGACATTGTGCCCAAGACTAACCTCTGGAATAGGTTAGAAGAGCTTAAAGTGCCTTTTGAGTTAAGAGTTGTTGCAATAAGGTTATATGAGAAATGTATTGCCAATTTTAGGAACACCGATGGCTGGTTGAAGGAAATTAACTGTAATGTAGGAGTCAAGCAAGGTTTTCCCCTATCCCCTACCCTTTTCAGCATCTATATTGATAAGATAGAAGATTGTTTGGTGGGTGCAACCTATGTTGGCCCGACTCTTGCTAGTATAGTCATCATCCTCCTTCTTTATGTTGATGATATTGTTCTTATGGTGAACAGTCATCCCTATGACCTAGGTAAGCAACTAATAATCCTCAAATATGTATGCTTTAGCATGGGCATGACTGTGAACACTGATAAAACAAAGGTTGTGATAATTAAACCCAAAAGGATAACCTACGATACTTTTTTTTATGACACCAATATCTTGGAGGAAGTGCCTTCATACAAATATATTGGAATCGATATCCACCACAAGCTCAATTGGAACTATAGCATTGAAAAGGGGATAAATGGAGCGTGGAAATCTTATTATGGGCTTGAAAACAATTGTAAATCAATAGACCTTTGGCTTTGGGATAAAAGAAAAACTCCTCTTTAAAACTCTCTTCACTCTGGTTATCTTATATGGATGTGAAGTTCGGGGTTATAGTATATCTAGAGAATCCTGGAGAAAGATAGAAAAAATCCAAAATAATTTTATAACTTATAATCTCAAAATTAAGGGAAATACACCCTATCCTATCCTCCTCATAGAAGAAAGACTCTCCCCCATTTAGAGCATTTCCATTATTAGATACCTAACTTACAAGAACAAGATAAACAATATGGATGACAATAGGCTCCCCAAAATTGCTTCAAACTCTAGCCAAAACCACCAATGGCGCAAGTGTGGATGGCATAAAGATGTCAAATCTTGGCTAATCATTGGGTATACAAGAAGAAGCCATCATGCAAAATACTGATAATATTACAAATCTTATCACTTCTAAATTTAAGGAGAATATGTGGTGTGATAAAGAATTAGTGGATAAAAGGAAATTAAGATACTATAAGGAGGTGGTCAGCCCTAATTTAGAAGATCAAAAGTACCTCTGAGTTTTGAGAAATGCGAAGAAGAAAAACGACATTGCGAAAATAAGAACAATCTCTCACGAGCTACATGGTGAAACTGGGCGTTGGACAATTCCCAAAACATCATGGGATCAAAGAATTTGTCATGTCTTTGTGACACTATGAGGGTGGAAGATGAAAAACAGTTCCTCTTATATTTCCCTACATATACCTATATTAGATCCCAATTTAAAAATATTAGCCACGATTGACCCAGATTTTATGAGCAGAATGAAATGAATACAGATTATTAACAGGTGTTTAACACAGAATAACAAAGATACAGTAAAACTGGTTTTCTATTCAATAATGAAATAAGCTAAAACTGTAAAATGCAATGGAAACAAGCTTATTGGAATGGTGGCGGCTTATCTTTGAGAAGAGATGTGACGGTTGCACTCATTCACAAGAAGATGATTACAATGAGGCTCTGAAGGCCTTTTTACCATAAGAAGGAATGCCAAAATCCCTAGACATCCAAAATCCTAACCCTAGGAGATGAAGCACCAAAAGTCATGTGGGCCCCGTTTGGGTAAGTTAGTACATCAAATTCCTAGGGTCGTAACTTTTGCATACGATCTTTGTTTTAGGCATATGATAGTACGTTGGAAAGGTATCTTCAAGGAGATTCATTTTAGGTACAATATTGAAGGGGCTTACATATTGCAAACCTATTTTCCCAAAAAAACATCGTTTAGGGTCTCAAAACGGCTCTGGAAGTGAAAACTGCTAAAAATAGTAAATTACCAAAATTGCCAGAAAATTGTTTTGAGCCAGTTGGAAAAGGTGGGTTGCCACCGATATTCACCTGGTTAAATCCTCCCTCCTTAGGAATCAATGGTCTCCATTGCATTGAGGTCCCCCATCAGATGAGAAAATTTCTGTTGAATTTGGCCCCGGGTGAGCCACTTGCCTTAGTGCAGGAGTTGCCATGCTTTGACAACTCGATAAAGCTGGATCCTTTGTTGTCGAGTGCCCTTGATTTGTGTGTCCACAATATGATCATTGGATGTCTTTTGTATGCAGTCAGTGTTGAGCTCTGTTGGTGTCAATTGTTCTGCTACTTCTGAGGTGTCCAATAATGGTGGGAAATAAGGGCGAAGGAGATCCACATTGAACACTGGGTGCAAAACAAGGAAAGGAGGAATGTTGAGCTCAAAAGAATTATCCCCCATGGCCTTGGTGATGGTGTATGACCCATAATGGAGTGGGTGAAGCTTCTGATGGGGTCATGTAAGGCGTTCTTTCTGCAAGTGCAACCAAACTTTGTCCCCCACCTGAAACTTATGTGGCACCTGATGTTGATCATGACGTTGTTTGTACTTGTTATTGGACTTCTGTAGGATATACTGAACCTGTTGGCAGATGTGTTGGATCCGCTCAATGAACCAGGTGGCTTTGTCAGCTTCAATTGGAGCAGGATATGATTCGGTCGAGGTGACCGCAAGGGGAAGTGCAACATCTATGGGACCCAATGGTTGGAATCCCAACCCCACCTGAAAGGGGTTGTGGTCGGTTGAGCTATGCAGGGCTTGGTTGTAGCTATGTTGGACATAGGGAAGGCTCTCGTCCCATGTGCGAGGGTTCTTTCACTTATACATGTGAAGGATATGCACAATCATTCGATTTACGACCTCGGTTTGGCCATCTGTCTGGGGGTGGAAGGTCATGGATTTGGCGAGCTTGGTGTCCAGCAGTGACCAGAGGCTCGACCAGAATATGCTGAGAAATTGACTGTCCCAATCTGAGACAATGGTTTGTGGGAGTCCAAAATGTACCCAGACTCGTTCAAAGAAGAGCTTGGCAGTGGCCTATGTTGTGATTCTCTTCTTGTAGGCAACCAAAATCGTCATCTTAGAAAAGCGATCAACAACCACAAAAACATAGTCATTTCCCCGCTTGGTGGACGAGAGGCCTGTCATGTAGTCCAATGAGATGGATTCCCATGGCCTGTAAGGAGTAGGAAGAGGGGTGTACAGGCCTTGTTTCTTAGTGGTCGGTTTGGCAATAGCGTAGGCAATGCAGGATCTAATATACTTGTTGATCTCCTGTCGAAGTTTCGGCCAGTAGAAATGTTTTTGTAGCATCACCACTATCTTTTCGACACCGAAGTGTCCTGCCACCCGGTTGTAGTGGGCTTCCCAGATCAGTTTTTCTCGCTCGCTTGATGGAACACAGATATGGCCCAGACGAAACAACAACCCATCCTGAAGATGGAAATTATCGACAACTACGTGTGCGCCCAACATTTGGTAGGTGGTGGTGAAGTCTAGGTCTGTCTCATAGAGTTGGGGCCATCCAGAGGTATCATGGTCGCAAGAGTCTAGCACCGTGGTGAGTGCCACGACTGGCGGTCTGCTGAGGAAATCAACGACGCGATTGGTGCTTCCTGTTTTATACTTGATGTTGAGGTGGAATTGTTGCAAGTATGTGGACCACTTTTGATGGCGGTAATTCTGCAATTTCCCTTGTGTCTGCATGAACTATAGTGGCTTATGATCAGTGTGGATGACTGTCTCCTTCCCAAGAATATAATGTCTCCACTGGAGGCAGGCTTGCACAATGGAGTACATTTCTTTGTCGTAAGTAGGGTACTTACAGACATCATCGGATAGTGTCTCACTATGATAGGCCACGGGGTGGTCGTGTTGAGTGAGACCGACGACCACAACATAGTTTGAAGCATATGTCTCGATCTCAAAGGGATGTTGCAGGTCTGGTAGTGAAAGTACTGGGGATGAGCAAGATTTACTTCAAATCATTGAATGCTTGTTGTTGGGACCGTCCCCACGCAATTTTTTCCTTACCACCACCCCTAGTTATTTGGCTAAGGGCCCATGCAATATGGGAGAATCCCAACACGAACCTACGGTAGAAATTGGCAAGGCCTAAGAAGATCTGAAACTCAGTGAGTGTGGTTGGGGCTGGCCAATCACTAATGACTTGGATGTTGGTTGGATCCACATGTATGCCATGTTGATCAATGATGTAACCCAGGTAATGGACCATGCCCATGCCAAAGGAGCATTTTTCCAAGTTGATGTATAGCTTGTGTTGCCGCAGGGTGTGCAGAACCTGTTGAATATGCTGCAAGTGTTCGACCCAAGTCTTGTTGTAAATGAGAATGTCATCCAAATACACCACTACAAAATTATTGGTGAATGGTCGCGGGATATCATCCATCATCCTCATGAAAGTGGTTGGAGCATTTGTCAAACCAAAGGGCATGACCAACCATTCAAAAATGCCTTCCTTTTACTTGAAGGCGGTCTTCCATACATCTATCTGTTCTATCGGGACCTGGTGGTAGCCAAAATTCATATCAATCTTACTGAAGTATTTATCCCCCATGATTTGATCAAGGAGGTCATCGATTCGGGGAATCGGGTACCGGTTTCTGACTGTGATTTTATTCAGAGCCCGGTAATCAATGCAGAGTCGCCAGGTTCCATCTTTCTTCTGTACCAGCACGATTGGGCTCCTGCAAGGTGATGAGTTGGGATGGATGTGCCCCTTGTGGAGAAGTTCTTAGATTTGTCACTTGATCTCCTCATTCTCTAATAGAGAGCGCCGATAGACTGGCCCATTGGGCAGTGGTGCGTCGGGGGTCAGATCGATGGGGTGCTTGACCTGGTAGTGCAGAGGTACCCTGGTAGGTGAGGAGAAGATATCTGAGTATTCTTCCACGACCTTATCTACTTTCTTCTGCTGTGTGGAGAGGTCAACTGCAGAGACCCTGGATGTGGTTGTGATCTTTCGCTTATTCTGAGAGCGAATCACGAAGAAGACAAACTTCCCCGTCTGAGAGATGACCTTCCTACATTTCTTAGCAGAGCTCAAGGAAATAGCACTAGGTGGGACTGCCTCGAGTATCCTATACAATTTCCTGTTCAAAGTAATAATAGAACTACGAGGCCTAGACTCATATACAACATGAAGTTTCCATAAATAAGGTTAGCCCAAAAGAACATCACAAACTTCGAGAGGAGAAACATCACACAATACCTTGTCTTTGAAGGGCTTGATGTCATACAATAGTCATCACTGTTGGCTGACGCGAAGATCTCTTCCTTGGCGGAGCCATCCAATGGTGTAGTGTTGTGGGTGTCGCATTGTCGACAGGGCCAGCCGCTTGACGACCTCTGCTGAGATGAGATTCTTCTGGCTACCACTATCAACGATGAAGTGCAGCAGGGTGCCTTTTACCCACATCTTTGAATGGAAGAGGTGCTCTCCTTCTTCTGGCTCGTTTGGTTCACCGGGCTGGAGCTGGGTGGTAGCAACGGTGGCACTGGGTTCTGCGTCAATGATCTGTCTTCCCCTTTCTAGTTCTGGTTCAGAGTCAGAATCCGCATCTGATTAAGAGGCTTTCACTTCGTCCACCAGCGACTGCTTTGAGCGACAATCAACAATGTTATGCCAAGGGCTCTTATGGAAGTCGCATCACTTCCCGGTATCTTTCTTTGTCTTTCCGATGTCCTTCTTTGCTTGCGGCTTGGACTGGTTGTCCTGATACTGTCTATATTTTCTCTGTCCTTTGTTCTGTGGGTTGGGGTCGCCCTTTCTTGGCTTTTGTTGTGAGGGGTTCGCAGGCCCAAATTGCCGCGTCTTTTGTTTGAGCGTCTGCTCGATTTTGACGGCATATCAGTAGGCCGCACCCAAGGATGAGATGTCCAAAAATTCCATTTCGGTCTGGATGTATATATGCAGATAACCGTGATACTTGAGCACCAGATGTCACTCTGAATCTTTGATACCCAGCTGGGTGCGCAAGGTATGGAAGATATTTGTGAAATCTGGCACTGCTTGGTCTCTTTCTTGTCGTGGTGTGGTCCATTTAGTATACAAGTCGTCATAACTTTAGACAGGGTAGTATTGTTCCTTAATAGCATCCATGAAGGATTCTCAGGTGCCTATGACTATAAATAATGAGGGTTCATATGTTTCCTTTTGCTCACAGAACGTTTCCCACCAATCTTTGACATGGGGAATGGCTGAGGAGCGCAAAAGTAATATTTTCTCTATTCGAAAAGTTATGGACAGAAAAATACCCTTCTAGCAGATTTAACCACTTATTTACATCATCTGCGTCTATCTGACCTTCAAATATAGGAATATCGAAGTTTATTTGTACCTTGAAGGGGGTGGCGCCTCCACTCGAAGAAGATGCATCGTTTGTTGGTAGCCGCCGAAGGATTTGCGTGAAACTATCCATCATCTCGTTCCTTTGTTGTGTGAGGGCTTCCTCAATCAACAATTTGAAAGGATCTCTTGTCCCGTCATCTTTCTTTTCACCTACCATGAGAGGTCGTTTGGGCGTGCGAGAGCTTTTGTCCTCAAGAGAAACAAGCTCAAGACCCAACTCTTTGTACTTCGACCTCATTGGGGACATGCATTAAGACGACAAGGAGCAGACCGCTCTAATACCACTGATCTGGATTTTATGAGAAGAACGAAATGAATACAGATTATTAACAAGTGTTTAACATAGAATAACAGAGATACAGTAAAACTAGTTTTCTATTCAATAATGAAATAAGTTGAAACTGTAAAATGCAGTGGAAACAAACTTGTTGGAATGGTGGCGGCTTATCTATGAGAAGAGATGTGACGGTTGCGCTCATTCGCAAGAAGATGATTACAATGAGGCTTTGAAGGCCTTTTTACCATAAGTAGGAATGCCAAAAATCCTAGACATCCAAAAACCTAACCCTAGGAGATGAAGCGCCAAAAGTCACGTGGGCCCCGTATGGGTAAGTTAGTACATCAACTTCTCGAGGTCGTAACTTTTGCATATGATCTCCGTTTTAGGCATATGATAGCCCGTTGAAAAGGTATAGTCGAGGAGATTCATTTTAGGCACAATATCAAAGGAGCTTCCATATTTCAAACCCGTTTTCCCAAAAAAACATCGTTTAGGGCCTCAAAACGGCTCCGGAAGTGAAAACTGCTAAAAATAGTAAATTACCAAAATTGCCAGAAAACTATTTTGAGCTAGTTGGAAAAGGTGGGTGGCCACTGATATCCACCTGGATCAACGATACATACCTTCCTAACCTCCTCAGTTATCAAAACTATGGTGATATTTGAACGCTTCTCTCAATGCTTTTTTAGCATAGAAATACAATTTTAAAGAAATCAAAGTATTTTCTTATCTTCTTAAGGTATGATAGACCAATTGGTCTTAATGAACATTAATCATCCTCATCGTCAATTATATATTGTTCTATTTACGAATACAAATACTATCTTTATAAAATTGAATATATAGATTTTAAAACAACCACATATTCTTAGCTATTAAACCTACTCATATTATACTTAATAATAAATTTTTAAACTTTAATCTTTGAAATATTGCTCACAACCTTTAACATTATTCTATCTTTGTTGTACATTATTCTATCCGTGTTTTTCCATACTACATGTGGTACGAAGTCACTTGGTGGTACTCACAAAACTTAAGAGTAAGACAACTTTTGATTTTGCACATGAACATGGAAGATAATCTACGAAAATCTACATAGGTTATTATTATTAATCTTGGTTGAAGTAGTTAGTAATTGATAAACACATATTTTTAAGTATTGTTATCTTTGTGATATTATGTGGGTCAAAATAATTTGTTAACTTTGTGATACTAAGAGGATTAAGAATAAAAAAGCATTTTATTTCCACATGTTTTGTATACACTTACATTAAATCACAATTATAAAATATTTGTTACCATATCCACCTTCCTAACTTTTTAGCTTATCAAAATTATGATGATCCTCTCTTAAAGATTTTCCTCAATAATTCCTTACTTTTCTTAATGTCAAATAAACTAAATTTAACATTGGATGTTAACTACCATCATCATTACATTCATAAATAAAATAATTTAAAAAATCATGTAAAAAAATTAAATTTTAAAATACTAATTAATAAATTAATTACTTAATTTTAAAATACTAATTACTTAATATATAACATATTACAATGTAACATGTTATAACATATAACATATATTACATTGTAATATGTTATAACATATTACAATGTATAACATATATTACATTGTAATATGTTATATGACCATGGCGGGTGGGTTATTTAAATAAAAATACATTTGACAATATTAATTCAATATAACTAAAAAGAATTACACTTCTACAAATAGGTCAAATGGGTGTATGTTAACCCAGTATGCATATACTTGAATTTTTTTTAGCTTACTAAGAGAAATGACAATGTGTAAATGAACAACTATGCAATAAGTAAAGTGTGGTATAAGATACTTAGTATTCACGATGTTGATCCACCATACCCATAATTGAAAAGAAAGTGAAAACAATGATACTTGAACTATAGAAGATAGCCAAAGATTACAAGTTAAAGGTGTCTTCTTGCACTTGAATGCTCATTCTTCCAATTGTTTGTCTTACATTATCATTTGAGGAAATGTAGAGAATGTGCATTTTTTCCAAGGAAAGCACAGTATGATTAAGTTCTTGGAATTTGATTTAGAGGTTTATACTTACATCATAAGTTATTTGATTTGGAGAATGATGCAAAGTTATTGATTCATAATAATGTTGAGAATATTATCTAAAGACAAGTTATTTATGGGTTGAAAAGTAGCTTTACATGCTAAATGTTGATTAGTGGGGGACTAGAAATGAATTTTGAAAAGCATGCCCAAGTGAGAGAGGAGATTGGTAGTACATGAGCACTTACTGTTAAACTTGTTCAGAGTCAGATTTCGAAGCTTTAACATAGATAGCTCAAGATGCAATTAGGTAAGTTGATTGGACATGGCTACTAAGGTAGTTTCAAAGTACTCAAAAGGGTGGTCACTGGTTTCATGTAAAATCCCATGCATTTGTTCTATAATGGAGGGCTCTTGAAGATAGGTGCTAGTGGTGGCAATTGCAGTTGTATATGTCTTTGAATTTGGTTATAGAAAGGTCATTGGCAAATCATTGGCAATGGACTCAATTAATGGGTCCTTAGGTACACCAAATTTTGGGTATTGCATTATGGAGTATATCAAAGTTTTGGTCTTGCAAAGTGGAGCAAAAAGAATAATAAACCTTAAAGAGAAATGGATTAAACTTATGAAAAAAATCCATTACCACTAAGTATAATGGCCAAAATGGAAGAGCTAATAACCACCGAACCAAGATCCAAATGCAAAGTGTCTACATTTACCTTGATGAATATCCAAATAATATCCAAATGTAAAGGTATCTACATTCACCTTGATAAATATCCAAATAAAATTGAAACAAAGATAAACATATCACTCTCAAAACTAGTTGCAACCTTGATAAATATCCAAATAAAATTGAAACAAAAATAAACATGTTACTCTAAAAACTTGTTGCAAAGCACAAGGATACACCCTAATGTGTACATACACCCACCAAATTCTGATAATAGAGCCACAAAACATGGGAAGACGCCAAAAAATAACCATATTCTAAGCCAAATAAGAATTCCCCAATCGTATTATAGAAAAAGATTGTAACTTATCAACACACAAGTAAGAGTCCAAAAATTCTACTCTTTTTTGAACTTAGACTATTTTAGATAATTAAAATAAAATATAAAAATACAATAAAAATACATTTCATAATATATACTCTAAAAATAAATATACAATATTACATGTATTGCATATCTAACCATATATACATTAATATATATCATTAAATATACTTATATTATTATTATATAAATCATTAAATATACTTATATTATTATTATTATATAAATCATTAAATATATCTATATTATTATTACATAAATAAAAACCATAACTATAATATATATAAACTTTGCATCTGTTTCAACACACTTTTGGTTGACTCTTGGATTTGACATGACCATTGACTCAAGGGTGCAACCTCAAGGACATCAATACTTATACAAAGTCTGCATGATGTATGATCTTTGGTATATGTACTTAACCCTAGACTTTTTAGAAATATATCAAATGTATGAGATTGTCCTCTAATGAACGTATGACATGACAAAAGCTGGTACACCAAATAGAGTAGAATAGGCCAGAGGTACAGCAAGAGGGTAGCGTGATGTCATGAACTCCTTAAGATACCTTGGGAATATTAGTTGCATTGCTTATAAATTTTGGATGAGAATATTCGTCTAGTGATAGTGATATGATGCTCAATTTAACATGAGCTTCTTGACATGCAAGTTGTCTTAATTTGTTAATGTCATGATTTTTGGTACTTTTTAAATGGGGACAAATTAGTGCATTTGTATGAAAAGTTGTTAACCATATGTATAATTATAACATTAGGGATATAGGGTATGTATAAAAGAGTGTAGTTTAAATGTTAAATTTTTTTAGTGGTTAATTTTGCTTGAATTTTGTGATTGAGTTTATATAAGTGTTTGGATTTTTTAGGAAGTTGAATTTATTCATGTATTCAAAAATACAATTTAATCAATAAAAATTGGGATTTCGCTCAAATTTATATGATTGAATTTGGTGAAAATCATGAAAAGTATAACATTTAAACAATTCTTTTTGAGTTTTTCAAGAAATTGAATTTATTCATGTATTCAAAAATACAATTTAACCAATAAAAATTTGGGATTTCACCCAAATTTATATGATCAGATTCTTTGAAAATCACAAAAAAAAAATGAACATTTAGACAATTACTTTTATAAAAGAGTAATAACTACAATGTTTTAAGATTTCTTTTGGAATATAATTTAAAACAGTGATAAAAAAAAAATCTCACCAATTAACTACTATGTTAGTTAACATTTATTGATTAATGTTTTCTTTATCAAATATTTTTTAGGCGTAATCTATATTTTTTTATGTTTGGATTTTTTTTCCAATTCCAGATATTGGATAGTTAGTGAAATAACATTTTTTTTGTTATTTAAATTGCATTTTTTTAATGTATAAATTCATTTAACTCTTGAAAAACCCTTTCCCAATTCCAGATATTGGATAGTTACTGATTTTGTTATTTAAATTGGATTTTTTAATGTATAAATCCATTTAGCCCACCATTCAAATTGTATTGACTCAACAATCCAAATCTGCAATTCCAACAATTCCTCACTAGATTTAAAGGGAAATTGATCTAAAAAAATTTCAAAAAAATCCAAATCTGAGAGTAAATCAATTTACCATAGCAATGTCACTCCATGAGAATCAGCATGGTCCTCTGTAGTGAGAGCATTGATATTATCAGCATGGTTTAATGTATAAATCCATGTAGCCCTTGAAAAACCCTTACCCAATTCCAAATATTGGATAGTTACTGAAATAACATTTTTTTTGTTATTTAAATTGTATTTTTTTAATGTATAAATCCATTTAGCCCATGAAAAACCCTACACCATTTAAATTGTATAGAGGCAACAATCTACATCTGCAATTCCAACAATTCCTCACTAGATTTTAAGCAAAATTGATCTAAAAATTTTCCAAAAAAAATCCAAATCTGAGAGTAAATCAACTTATTATAGCAATGCCACTCGATGAGAATCAGCCTGGTCAACCTCTGTAGTGCGAGCATTGATATTACAAATAGGGAGTGGGCTAACTCTGGAGCAATCTTCCCTCCTGCAGGTCAATCCAGAACTCTGGTCGATTTTCTGAGCATTTGGATTGGTTTAAAATGGGGCAAAACCCGGGAGTAAATTTCTGAAATACATGGAACTTTGATTCATGCCAAACTCATAATACCCCTGAAAATCTGGCCGAATTCAAGCCCATTATAAGTATGTTTGCTCCGGAGTTAGCTTACTCCTTACAAATAGTATGCCAGTTGATGGCAATCAATAGGGATGGCGTGGGAAGAGTTCTGGAGAATCATCGATTTCTTCCCTAGAAACGAGGCATTGGCAGTAAACGCATGTAACAGTACAATTTGTATGTGTAAAATAATGTGTTAACTTTGTGATACTAAGAGGATTAAGAAAAGAAAAAAACATTTTCTTTCAACATGTTTTGTATACACTTACATTAAATCACAATTTCAAAATATTTGTTACCATATCCACCTTCCTAACTTTTTAGCTTATCAAAATTATGATGATCCCTCTCTTAAAGTTTTTCCTAAATAATTCCTTACTTTTCTTAAGGTCAAATAAACTAAATTTAACATTGGATGTTAACTACCATCATCATTACATTCATAAATAAAATAATTTAAAAAATCATGTAAAAAAATTAAATTTTAAAATACTAATTAATAAATTAATTGCTTAATTTTAAAATACTAATTACTTAATATATAACATATTACAATGTAACATGTTATAACATATTACATTGCAATATGTTATAACATGTTATAACATATTACAATGTAATATATGTAATATGTTATAGCATATTACAATGTAATATATGTAATATGTTATAACATGTTACATTGTAATATGTTATAACACATTACATTGTGATATGTTATATGACCATGGTGGGTGGGTTATTTAAATAAAAATATATTTGACAATATTAATTTGATATAACTAAAAAGAATTACACTTCTACAAATAGGTCAAATGGGTGTATGTTAACCCAGTATGCATATACTTGAATTTTTTTAGCTTACTAAGAGAAATGACAATGTGTAAATGAACAACTATGCAATAAGTAAAGTGTGGTATAAGATACTTAGTATTCACGATGTTGATCCACCATACCCATAATTGAAAAGAAAGTGAAAACAATGATACTTGAACTATAGAAGATAGCCAAAGATTACAAGTTAAAGGTGTCTTCTTGCACTTGAATGCTCATTCTTCCAATTGTTTGTTTTACATTATCATTTGAGGAAATGTAGAGAATGTGCATTTTTTCCAAGGAAAGCACACTATGATTAAGTTCTTGGAATTTGATTTAGAGGTTTATACTTACATCATAAGTTATTTGATTTGGAGAAGGATGCAAAGTTATTGATTCATAATAATGTTGAGAATATTATCTAAAGACAAGTTATTTATGGGTTGAAAAGTAGCTTTACATGCTAAATGTTGATTAGTGGGGGACTAGAAATGAATTTTGAAAAGCATGCCCAAGTGAGAGA
>ML787939.1:705930-720366 GCA_009831015.1 Picea engelmannii | reverse complement strand
ATATAGGAGACTAGGAGGTTTAATGGCCTAAAGCCGACATAAATAAAATAACATTACTAATCTAAATTACAACTAATGGCCTAAATCCGACATAAATAAAATAACATTACTAATCTAATATGCCCCAATTAAGTGGTAATGAGACAATATTAGGGCTTAACACTTATTGACCTAAATAGGAGTTGACTTGATTGGATAATTTTTCTACTATAGACCCTGGTTTTCTACAGCCATAAGGTTGGTACATTTACTGCAGAAAACCCTAACATACCTTCACTCATAACTTACCTTTCTACCATCAAAATTTGCTAAGAATTTGCAAATTTATTCTACTTGGTTAAATACAATTTTTGGGTGGATTCTTTTTGGATTTTGGTGGCTAGATTCACTATTGTCACAAGAATTTTCCCACAGCCACAAGGCTGAAAATAATTTTGCATACATCTTTTATGACAGCCATAATTCATTGCTAAAGTCTCATGCTATAGATTGTGAAATCATCTAGTGATTTTCTACTTGTTTCAAGCACATTTCATTGGAATTTTAGCAACTTGTTAGCAACTCTAATACTTGTTTCTTTTCTGATATATATTTTTATTTGTTGCTGAAAATTAGGGACATCAAGTCTAACTTGTTGATCCAACTAACGCATTATACTACATAGTGGTTTTCATTGTGTCTCAGGCAGGTACAAGTTTCTTGGCAATTCATCCAAGGTTTTGGAAACCTAAAGAAAACATAAGACTCATTATCAACCTACCATTTCCATATAGAATATTGACCTTTAGGGGCTCCACTCTTTCCATTTTCGTTTCCCCCCTCCTTTCCCCCTAGGGTCACCGAGATCGCCTCCCTAGAGTTACCTAGTCACCCTTGAAGTGTGGGACCTATATCGAGGTGGAGATGGGTATAATGTCCTTAAGTTGTCTCCACTTGGTGTTTGGGTTAGGCTTTACCCAACCTACAACTTGTGAGATAACATTTTGGCATCGTTAGCAGGGAGGATTTTGAATCCTCTTCCAAACCCTAACAAAAATTTAGAAAGTTATCCCAAAGCCTTTATCCCTTATATTTCATGGAGAATCCACCCAAGGGACATTCCCTTTCAACCTTTCTTGATGATCTCATCTTGAAACTCATCTAGAAACTCCACCTTCCACGAACCCACCTTTCCTTTTTCCCCCTTTCCATCCTTTGATGAGAATTACTCTCATCTGGAAACTCCATTGAGGATTTACCCTAATCAATGAAACCATGGCCTCACAGGACTTACCATAGGAATTCCATAAGGTTTACCCCTCCTTTGATGTTCAGGATACTTCTATATAGCCAAACAATTTCCAAAAGGAATGGAGGGAAAATTTCCCCAAGTTTAATGGTGACCCAACTCTAGCAGTCACCCATGTCATAAAATATATAAGTATGCTTCGAGCCTAGATATACTATGTGAATAAGTGCTACATGAGGATGTGCTAATGAATATTTTTTGTATATTCACTAGAACCAAGTCAAAGAAATTTTCTTGCATGCTCATATGACCTGAAGAGCATTGCTTATGCTACCAAGCTCATTGAAGAATTTCTCAGGAACTATCGGCCATCTACCCAGAATCTAAGGAAATTTTCAAAAAAGGACACATGAAGCACTCTAAAAAAGGACACATGAAGCTCTTTGTTTTAAAAATCAAGCCTCATGTGATGAAGAGCCGATGGAGGAGCATAACCGTGAAGAGAAAAAAGAATGTCGATGAAGTGAAACCTATTTAGGCATCATTATATTTTCCCCCGGTTGATGCAGTTGAGATTGTCCAGGCGTTCTCGCCTCTTGTTCATGAAGTCAAAGAAGAAACTAGCCCCAATGATGAATTTGAGGAACCTGTTGACATCCATCCTTCTATTTCTCCTACACATCAAGAAAATAATGTGATGAGTTATAATCCTTGTGAAAATTTTGATGATGTTTGTTCCATGATTTTGGAAATGAAGAAAATTTCCAGAAGGATATCGATGAATTTTCTCTTACAGAAGGCCTGATCAAGACATTATTATCCACTATCCCTTTTGAAGAAGATGAATTTGTCCAGTATTGTGAAGAAGTAATCAACTCCCATTATACAAATGAAATCATGGAACAACCCCTAGATATAGTTGATGATCACATCAATGATTTCATATAAACTGGGATATGCAGATGGGATTTGGGTTGCTTTATTTTTTATGAAGATCCTATATACGACATTGAAGGCACATCTCAGATAGAGGACATAGAAAGTATTTCTTCAGATGATTTATTTTAACAGTTGAATGGTCCATATATGTGCCAACCTCATGATATGGTTACATATTTCTTCTATCCATTTGAGGATGACATGACGCGGTATTTTCAGGATAATTTTCAGCCATCATAGTCAGATTTTGATAAACACCAAGTTGTTTCCCACCCAAATAACTCTGAGGTCCATAGTACCAAACATAAGTACTTTCATGTTGAGATATTTTTTGGGGATTTGCAGATAAAGAAGTGACGTTTATTGAATCCGAGGGAAGAATTTTCCTCTAGACATGAGGTTGTGCCTTACCACATTTCCCCTTGTTTGGGGAATCAACGGGTTTTCTTGGGATATCTTCTCCTTTCTCATCCTTCAGGGAGTAGTGATTTTTTGACTAAATATGAAGATGATTCATCCTCTATATATGGTATCCCTCTTCATAGATGGATTGATCAGGCTTGTGGCTATACTTTCCAGTAGATTGATCGGGCTGATGGTTTCTTTTTCCAGCAGGATTTCCTCCCTCCCACCCATCTCCATGAGTTTTATTTCATGATAGATTATATGTGTATTTATACTCATTTTTATTATGTGTTGGAATTATATTTTTTGTTTTTCACATGGTTAAGAACAGGGGGAGATATATTGATGAAATGATGAATAGGTGGTTGCACTAGTTGTATGACTTCACCTGACGTCACCTATCACCAGATATTTAGGGACCCAAGGCCCTAGGTAAGTAGGTAGGTCATCTTTCTTTCCCCTTCATATGAATATTTATTTTTCATATTAGTTTATATGCATCTCATATTTCATTTTGTTCTACTTGCATATTGATTTCATGCTTAGTTTAAAATTTTTTGAAAAAATGTCAAAATTTTTATTTTCTAGATTAACTTTTATTTTGGGCTTTATATATATATATATGGATAAAGGGTGATAGCACCAACCTAGATTATATGATCCATTTTTATGATTTTTGGAAGGAAAATTTCTACCAGGAGATGCTTCGATTCACATGCACTCTATGGCGAGCACATGTCCCCAAGTAGGAGCCAGATGTTATCCCCATTTTGTGGGATAATTGAGGAGATTATGTCTCTAGGCCCTCAAGTTGCAGATATGGAGTGTCGAGAGACTACATGACTAGTAGTATCCTTTTACACATATGGAGACCCTTCTCACCACCACAAAGGTCGTATAATTTCAGATGGTATCCACCACACTAGCTAGTCTCTAAGAGGTAATGGGCCTTGCTCCATGAGGTACAAATTAGATATTATGGTGAGTATCATTTCAATATTCAAGGCATTTGAGTATGTTGTATATTAAACTTCTTTATATTTCATGATATATGCTTGGACATTATGCCTTTTTCCATGTTTCACCTTTTTGGTTGACATTGTTCCCTAGTAAGTGGTCTTCCTTGTGGATGGTTTTTCTATCGAGAACTCCCTTGAAGAGCCATCATACCATTTACGAGCATACTTACAACTTTCCATCACTATTTTCCCCCATTTCCTTATCTCTTTGGATTTTTAGGGTGTATTGAACCAAGAAGGGGTTGTCCCTGATTCTATGGGAAGAAGGGGATAAAGGCCAAGAGGGATTTATGTTGGGTAAAAGATAAAATCCTATATATAAACCTTCCATGTGCTTCACCCAAGGATCTTCCCTAGAAATCAATGAAATTCTTATCCATAAGAAAACGGGGACCCACAAGAATAATGATCAAGATGTTGAAATGGATACTTGACACTAAGGGGTGGGGGTTGAATCAGTGTCACAAAACTTTGGAAAATTTTCCACTTTTCACAAATTATCTGAACAACAAATATTTATTTCATTTTCTAAATCAATATACATAAAAGAATAAATTATTTATTTATTTATTTAACTTGAATGAATACATAAGATCAATCTTTGAATATCATCTTCAAACAATTATGAGAGACCCAAATCTTTCTTACAAGACCCAACTTGTAGTTCTCAGATCCAACTGAGAAATGAGGAATCCAACCCTCATAAAAAGTCCCAGCTTGTTGATCTTAGATCCAACTGAGATGTGAGGAATCCAATCCTCATACAAGACCCATCTTGTAAATAGGCACCAACCTAATAGAATGAACCTTCATTCAATCCGTTATATATAAATATATATACTTCAACAAATTCAACTACACATCTTCTCACCATTCTTTCTTGTTTATATAGTCTTCCAACTGGTGTGAATTTGAATCATTGTGTCTTTTGATATTTGAACCATTGTACCTTTTCATTTAAATCATAATATTAATATTTAACTAATATCATTTTTCCTTTTATCCTTTATTCATAATGCTCATGAATTAACTCTCTTTTAATCATGATTGTGTGTTGATTCTTTTGTCTTCATAAGTTGATCATAGACATGGATCGAATCATCATATCGTTCTCATGCTTCTGTTGCATTCTATGTTCACCAACAGATCATATTTGTTCTCTTATCGATTATTTGTATTGTTCTAGTGTTAACTCTCTATCGAATTAAATCTGTATGAAGCGCTTCCTTCAAACCATTTTCATATGATCACAGGTGTAGAATCTTCCCTACCTATAAGGTGTTGCCTCATTTTACCCTTATTTATCTATTCCATATGACCACAAGTGGTGACCAGGCACTAATCTAAATAAGTTCTTGATAAATTTTTCAAGATTAACGATCACATTTTAATCACATGATGAGATGGACAACTGTCATTACTTCAGGACTTCATCCTTCGCAACTTTCAGCCTCTATAATATTTCAAATATTCTGAAGCAGATTTCTTCGTAGTAGATCGGACGGTCATTATTCGTTCTTCTATTAGTTGGACGATCTTGTCTTGTCTAGAGGTTTCAAAAAAATCGACGATTACTACTTAATCAAGAGTTGAGATGAACGTCTCTCATTTACTTCAGAACTTTGGGACTTCAAGCATTTGTTGGTAGTGAAACTCACCGAAGTAAAAATCTCGGAGTGACATAACTTGATGACATGGCACGGGCCTAGTGGCTGCCACGTGTCACTCTGATTTGTGATTTACATGTACCTGAAATGTCGATTTCATATTGAAACTTGTCATTATCTGATTGTGTCCTTAATGACATGGTCTGCTGACGTAGATATCCATATGTGGCACATATTATTCTCGTTGATCAAACAGTCAAGATACTATCCAAAATGTATCTCATATCGATGACTGAGAGTGACTTCAGAATTTCGGCCTTTAGGATTTTGGGTAATTTGATCTATCCACTTCCCAGCTCTTCTGAAGTGGTATTCCCCGAAATGCAATCTCCTCACAAATTTTAACCTGAAATGAATGTTGTTCATTGATCATGATCTTAGATCAACAACTCGATCTATCTGTGATGTTGATTTGCCTTGGTTTAAATCCAACAACTCTTCTTCTTTGCTTATCATATCCTTCCACTCTAAAGTGATCCAATGGCTGTCGGGAATTTGGGTATTCGAGATCTCGGTTATTTTTCCTTTCATATCCTATCTTTCCACTCAACTTGATCCATCAATCGAGAATGGTCTCGAAGCATATCAACAATCAAGGATGATTGCGGGGTCCTCAACTAGCACAACGTTTAAAACTATCGTCGAGTTTCGCAAGGGAAACTACTCGTTGGTAGTGGAACTGATGCCAACCGTAGATCTATTGACGGATGACTATCGACACTTGATGTGGATTCTGGAACCATAAATTGCATGTGGTTTATCCCATCACCCAAACTTCACAATTGAAGTTGTGCGATTGTTAGTGGATCAACCATAGTCGTCGATCTTTGAATCTATAAGATTAGACAGTCCTGACTAATTGAGGGATTGGAAATAAAACATTGTTTAATTCTAATTTAGTTCTCCACAATCTATCCATGTTGTTGATCTGGCACTTGTGTATCCAACAGTCACGACTTAATCTGATCATTTGGTGGATCAACCATAATCGTCGATCTTTGAGTCGATGATATCTGATGATCTAGACTAATTACGGGATTGGAAATAACGTGTTGTTTAATTCTCCTTTCGCTCTCTACAATCTATCCCCGTTGTTGATATGGCACTTGTGTATCCAACGGTGATGACTTAATTTGATCATTTGGTGGATCAACCATAGTCGTCGATCTTTGAGTCGATGAGATCTAACGATCTAGACTAATTTTGGGATTGGAAATAACAAGTTGTTTAATTATCCTTTCACTCTGCGCAATCCATCCCTGTCGTTGATCTGTGCTTGTGTATCCAACGGTCCTGGTTTTTCCTGTGGGGATTCACATCCCGATTCATTTCTACAATGTGCTTTTCCTTCTGATATTTGATGCACGTCATCTCTTCTAGGCTTTTGATATTCATTCGCTAAACCTCCTGAGATTTAATCTCTTCATACTGGCATACTGTTTAACATCCTCTACTAATCGTTATACTATTGGCATCAATGAGAATTTCATCTATGATAACTCAACAATGACAATTCATCATAACAACGTATCATCACATCATAATGACATCAACTATTGACATCAATGACAACATATCAATGACAATATGTCCAACAATCTCCCCCCTTTTTCATTGAGGGAAACACACTAACTTCATACACAAACTTCCCATGTGATGATGTTTTCCTCCTATGAAATTACTCTCCCCCTTTAACATCAATGGAAAAGGGTTTCTCCCCTTATGATCAACATCTGTATGTCTGAATGTTGTTGACAATTATATGAACTTGGGTTACTCCCCCTCCAATCATGCTCTACCTGGCATAACTGAATGACCCCCCTGTCAATATGCTCTCTCTGCCTCTGAGTACTCTCTCCCCTTTGTTTCTGAAAGGGTAGCTCTTTCTGACAAGGTATCTTCCCCTGTTAATTTACTAACTGCTTATCTCAATTGATTAGGATTTTTGTGTTCAAATAAGTAGTCTTCTTGATACCAATTTTGTAGTGATCAAGTCTTTCAAAACTTAATCTAATTACTTTCTTATTTAATAACCAAAATACTCCTCTTGAGTTTTTACTGACTTTCCTTTGTCAAATAGAACATGAGTATCAATATTACTTGTCCTTTTGATCTGCTTCTTATTCTTCTTTGATATTTCACATGAATATCAATTGAGGAATTATACCAATTTATTTAAATACCAATTTTGTTATCAATTTCTCTTTGTTGAATGATACTCCTTGAACTTCTCTGTTATCTTTATTTTATTTTATTTTCTTCTTCTTGTATTCTACAACTAACCCTACCAATAATTTTTCTTTTGACCACTAATCTATAGATAGTCAAGATTTTCCATATGTTAATTTAAAACTCTTTGGCATAATCCTTTGATTTTGTAAAAACCAATTTAAACTTATTTTTGTATTTTCTTTCTTTTGCTAACAACTTATGATATCATCAGAATTTGATATTGTCCCATATTCTTTTATAGGTACTTCCTTTTCTTCATATAGTAATTCCTTTTCTTGAGCTTGATTTATTTCATACTGAATTTCACATTCTTTATTAGGACCTTCTCCCATCATGTTCTTATTATTAATTTCTTCATTTTCAGGTGTAATATCATCTTTCTTTCTTTCGCCTTCAGATTTTCTTCTCCATATCTTTCTATGAGATACTCTTCTTTTTGGATCTTCTCTTTCTAATTTTGTTTTTCGATATTCCTCATCTCCTTTCTTCTTCCAACATTTATTAGTTTTTGTCATTGACTTGGATGAGTTATTCAAGTATTGACTTTTTTTATTCTTGCAGTTTTGGGATTTGTGCCCAAACCTATCACAGTTGTAACATCTCATTGTATGACAAAATTTTGTTGTGTGCCCAACAAAATTACATCTCCAACATCTAATTAAGTTTTTGGATTTTCTTGTATATCCTTCCTTTAGTTTCTTGCAGTCCATTTCTTTATGGCCAAAGCTATGACAAGAAAAGAAATATCCATTGAAGGTGTTTCCATTCTTGATTTTATTTTGGCTTGAAGCATCTATCATTTGATTTTCTTCTTTCTTTTTACTTCTATAGTTGTCTTCCTTAACAAAGTTCATGACTTGTAATTTTTTTGTACGTGTACCTTTTCCTTTTAAGAAGGATGATCCTTTCTCATGTTTATAAATGGTGCTCCATTTGTTATTGTCTTCTTTCTTATTGTATCCAAGACCATTTTTGTCATCAGTTGATCTTTGTCTCTTCCAAATCTTATCTAGGATATCTGAGCTATTATTGAAATTGACAATCTTATTTGTCTTTTCATTCATCTGTTTGAGATTGACTATTTCTAACTTTAATATTTGACATAATTCTTCCTTTTTAGTCAACTGAATCTTAAGGGCTTCTTCCACTTCTTTAGCATGTTCAAGATGAGTCTTTAGATTGATGACTATTTATTTTGTCTCATCCAAGACTTCTTTGCATTTAATATTTTTGTCATATGTCTTCAATTCTTCCATATCTTTTGTTATATCAAAAACTTTAGTTTTCAATATTTTGATTTCTTCCTCGTATTCTAGTTGAATCCTTTTGAGATTGATGGTTTCTAATTCAAACATTTGGCATGATTCTTCCTTTTTAGTTATTTGGATCTTCTGGGCTTCTTCCTTTTTCTTAGATTCTTCAATTTGAGTCATTAGATATGCATTAGTACTTTCATTATCTTTTTGAAATTTATGATTTCCATTTCCAACATGTGGTAAGAATTTTCTTTCCTTGTTAATTGGATCTTTAGGTCTTCTTCACTTTCTTTAATTCCCTCAAGTTGAGTGTTTAGACTGTTAACTAATTCTTCTTATTCTTTTAGTACTTATTTTCTTTTACTTTCATGTTTCTTTAAGTCCTCCATCTCTTCTGTTAGACTAATAACTTTGGTTTTCAAACTTTTGATCTCTTCTTCTTTGTTTTCTAGCTGAAACTTTTGTTCATGCTCTTCATGGTTAGATTGATCTAACTGTTGTAGTAGCCTCATATCTTTCTGTTGGATTTTATCCAACTCTTCTAGAGTGCACATAGTTGTGTACTCAATATGATCAAGAACATCCTTAGTAACTTCAATGTATAGACCATTTCCTGGTCCCATACTAATCACTTCAAAAGTAGTTATAACATTAGTCTTAAAATCTAATAGTTTTTCTTTAGTGAATATTGAGGTATTCCTCAATTCCTTGATGAGGTTGTCTTCCTCATTGTTCATTGGGGTTTGCATCAAATCTTGCATTTCATTTTGATTAGAAATGTATTTCTCTATTTTATGTTCTTCAATCTTATTGCAATTTTCCTTTTCTTTATCTTTTTCATTATCTTGATAAGAACTCTCTTCTTCTGAGTTTTGTTGTTTATTCTAATAGGAATCCTCTTCATCTGAGTCTTGTTCCTCGCCTTGATGGGATTTCTCTTATTCTTGTGTTTCATTATGATAACTATTTTCCATTTGGAGCCATAATTCTTTAGCAGATTTGTAGTGCCTCATATTTTCTTTGACTTGGTCTAACAATCCATCCTGGATTGATTTTGAGGATACATAAATGTTTCTCCTTGCATATTTTGTAGTTTTGGTTTTTCTCTTTGAAGTAGTTAAGTGCCAGGGTTTACTTACTATGGAATCCCAAGCTACAGATCCTCTTGAATTCATATATCTTTTCATATTTTCCCTCCATGATAAATAATATGTTCCATCAAATAAGGGAGCTTCATTTGTGGAGATAACAATTTGTCCACCCATTTCTTATTAATATACCTTTAGTGTTTAAACTGTGTTGAAGTAACTCACTCTGATACCAATTGTTGAAATTGATACTTGACACTGAGAGGGGGGGGCTGAATCAGTGTCACAAAACTTTGGACAATTTTCCACTTTTCACAAATTAATTGAACAACAAATATTTATTTAATTTTCTCAATCAATATATATAAAAGAATAAATTATTTATTTATTTATCTATCTTGGATGAATACATAAGATCAATCTTTGAATATCATCTTCAAACAATTGTAAGAGACCCAACTCTCTTTTACAAGACTCAGCTTGTAGTTCTCAGATCTAACTGAGAAATGAGGAATCCAACCCTGATAACAAGTCTCGACTTGTTGATCTCATATCCAACTGAGATGTGAGAAATCCAATCCTCATACAAGACCCATCTTGTAAACAGGCACCAACCTGATAGAATGGACCTTCATTCAATCCATTATATATAAATATATATACTTCAACAAATTCAACTACACATCTTCTCACCATTCTTTCTTGTTTATATAGTCTTCCGACTGGTCTGAATTTGAATCATTGTTTCTTTTAATATTTGAACCATTGTACCTTTTCATTTAAATGATAATATTAATCTTTAACTATTATAACTTTTCCTTTTATCCTTTATTCATAATTCTCATGAATTAACTCTCTTTTAATCATGACTGTGTGTCAGTTCTTGTGTCTTCATGAATTCATCACAGACATGGATCGACTCATCATATCATTCTCATGATTATGTTGCATTCTTTTTTCACCAACAGATCATATTTGATCTCTTATCGATTCTCTGTATTGTTCTATTGTTAACTCTCTGTCGAATTAAATATGTATGAGGCACTTCCTTCAAACCATTTCCATATGATCACGGGTGTATAACCATGGGCTTATCAATTTAAGCGCTGCCTTTTTTTACCCTTATTTATTTATTCCATACAACCGCAAGTGGTGACCAGATGCTAAGCTAAATAAGTGCTTGATCACTTTGTCAAAATTAACAGTCATGTTTTAATCACATGATGAGATGGACGACTTTCCTTACTTCGGGACTTCATCCTTTGCGACTTTTAGCCTCTGTAATATTTCAAATATTTCGAAGAATATTTTTCCATAGTAGATAGGACGATCATTATTCGTTCTTCTGTTAGTCAGATGATCCTGTCTTGTCCAGAGGTTTTGAACAAATTGACAATTACTACTTAATCAAGAGTTGGGATGAACGAATCTCATTTACTTCAAAACTTCGAAACTTCGGGACTTCAAGAATTTGTTGGTAGTGAAACTCCCGAAGTAAAACTCTCGGAGTGACGTAACTTGTTGATGTCACTTGATGACATGGCATGGGATAAGTGGCTACCATGTGTCACTTAGATTCCTGACTTACACATACCTGAAATGTTGATTTCATCTTGACACTTGTCATTATCTGACTGTGTTCTTACTGACATGGTCTGTTGATGTATATCTCCAGATGTGGCACATATTCTTCTCCTTGATAAAATGGTCAGGATACTATCTGAAATGGATCTCAGATCGATCACTGAGAGTGACTATGTAATTTCAGCCTTCGTGATTTTGGATAATTTGATCTCTCCACTTCCCAGTTCTTTCGAAGTGAGATTCCCCGAAGTGTAACCTCCTCACAACTTTTAACCCGAAATGAAGGTTGTTCGTTGATCATGATCTTATATTGATGAATCGATATGTCTGTGATGTTTCTTTGCCTTGGTTTAAATCCAACGACTCTTCTTCTTTTCTTACCCTATCCTTCCACTCTAAAGTTATCCAACGGCTGTAGAGAATTTGGGTATTCGAGATCTTAGTTTTTTTACCTTGCTTATCCTATCCTTCCACTCAACTTGATCCATTGGTCGAGAATGGTCTCAAAGAATATCAACGATCAAGGATGATTGCGGGTTCCTCAACTAGAACAATGTTTAAAACTATCATCGAGTTCTGCAATGGAAACTTCTCGTTGGTAGTGGAACTGATGCCAATCGTAGATCTATTGATGGATGACTATCAACGGTCCATGTGGATTCTAGAACCATAACTTGCACATGGCTTATCCCATCGCCCAAACTCTGCAATTGAAGTTTTGTGAATTTTGGTGGATCAACCATAGTCGTCGATCTTTGAATCTATAAGATATGATAGTCCTGACTAATTGCGGGATTGGAAATAAAACGTTGTTTAATTCTACTTTCATTCTCCGCAATCATCACATCATAATGAAATCAACTTTTGACATCAATGACAACATATCAATGACAATATGTCCAACACAAGAATTCTTAAAGGGTTAGTTGGAAAACAGGAGCACTCATCATGAGTCAGCCTATCATGTTCATGGATATTTGGTGGTATGAAATTACCATCATATGGTCACCAAGCTAGGGTAATGACTCTCATTTGCATGGATAAGAGAAAGAAGGTCTCATCACAAGACAAAATTCTCATTTATACTAGGTATTTTTGAGTGGCAATGTCATTATCTGGACACCACGCCAAGGTAGTGGCCTTCAAATTATCCTTAAATTATGAAAGAAATAAATAATGGAAAAATGATGGGCTTGGAAAAATTGCATTGCAAATGAAGGTGTCACACACCCTCTACAAAGGCACCCATGAATGAGACACTGCAACCCCTTGTATGTCATGAACCCCATTCCCATTGAGTCTTTACCCTTAACCACTTCACCCACTTTACATGGATTAGACAGCGATATCTTGGAAACTCTCCTCAACCTAGGGAAAGTCTACCCAATAGGAAACCTCGTCAACCCTCCCATATTCTAGCTTGACAAGTCGCATAATGTCTTTGAAAAATTAATTGTTTGACAAGGTAATCTTTGATGCACATTCTTAGGTGGCTCATTTATTGACTTGATTTACTTATCATCATATTTTGACTTAAGATCCTTGGAGGGAATGTGTGCTTGTCTTTGCAGGACCTAGCTGGTGGACAGTCTTAGAGGAACAAGCCTAGCTTGGGCTTCCATGGGGCTTGAATCCCATAGGTTGGATTCCAAGGGCCCGCATGTCGAATGAGAGAGATAAAAATTCAGAGGCATAGAAGACATTGTGGGTGACCTAACCTATCCCTCACATGCCAAACATTTTTCCTAGGAGAGGAAAAATGCCACCCTTAGAGGCATAACGTCATCTAAGGGGGCTAGGGTTTGGTTGTGAGGTTGACATGCATTGGCACAAGGAAATTTTGAGGAGTTTGAGGATTTTACCATGAATAAAGGGACGTATATGATTTACATGTGGCTTTGAGAATCCTTCCTACACCCCTCCATCACCAACGACTTTCTCCTAGTTCGAAAACATCCTCTAAAGGGGTGATGTCTTTCTAAATTAGGGTTTTATTTGTGAAAAGTGAAATTAAAGTCAATTCTTTAAAATTGCTATGTAAAAAGGGGAAATATTAGGGTTGTTGACCCCTAGCCTTGTGTTTTACCCTAATTTATGTGTACAAACTATCTTAGTGACATTTTGTATAAATAATATATCATAAGATCTCATTTGGACATAACTCTTTTAATTGGAGAGGACTTGGATTGAAATTTTTTCTATACTTGGAGTATTTTCCTCTTGTGTTATGGAATGATGTCTTTTGGTTACGATTGATGATGATGATGATGATGTGTTATCTCTTGGAGGTCACTTCTATCTCATTGTGGAGGTTTACTTTGGCATGTTAAAGGATTTTCTTGAATTGGTGTGGTTCTTTACTTTATCATTATAATTTGAAATTCAAGTTAAAGTTGTTTTGGCCAAGGATAGATAGAGAGTATAAGGATATACACCCATATCCTAGTTTCCACCATAATTATCAAGATTCTAAAGTTATTTTTGAGGGTTGTTTTGAGGAATTAAGAGTATTTACACCCCTTAATTTAAAACCCTAGCTAGGTTGTGTACCTTGGACAGTAAAAGGATTTACACCCCCAATAACCAACAATACCAAAAACCCATTCTAGGTCCTTTAGACCTCTATTTATACATTACAATAGTTCTTGGACACCCTTAAGTTAAAACCTAAGTTTCAAAACCCTATATACCAAAACCCTAGGTGTCTAAAACCCTAGGTCAACTTGACCTGCATTTTTAGGACTTCGCCAACCTATCTTTCCTTCCTTCTCACACAGCGCTCCAAAGTATCCAACGATGGATTTTTTCGCTTATTGAGTTGTTCATGATCCGTCTTCCTTATTGATCTGTCATCCTCGATATCCTCATCCAACAACCTGTTGGATCATGTTGTCATTGATGCCAATGGTTTGATTTATTGATGTCATTGATTGATGTCAAGTGATTGATTGATGTCAAAGGATTGATTGATTGATGATTGATGTAATATAATATGTATTGTCCTTGATGAGAATGCAT
>ML787939.1:665847-693751 GCA_009831015.1 Picea engelmannii | reverse complement strand
ATTTGTTGGTGTCTGGACATCTTTTTGCAGATAGTAGCATTCACCAGGGTGATGTATATTTCTACATACCTTGCACCAGGGTAGGGTAACTTGCTTCAAGGGGCTCGGAGCTCCAGAGGACAAGTATTCATGGAATAGGGGACAATGCTCCTTGTCATGGCCTTCTAATTTGCATCTGATACACGAGATGTCTTCTCTTTTATCTTTTCCCTTGTCTTTCTTCATATCTTCGACCTGCAATGATAGACTAGTTAGTTGACTCAAGATTTGACTCATACCTGAGCTAGACTCTCCCATCGGGACTGATTCTAATTTCATGGTGATTTCTAGTGCCTCAGCCTGTGAAGTAATCTTCTATTGCATCAGAGGAACTCTGATGTGTGGAAAGAGGGTAGCATGAACCATTCCTTGTTCTACTCATTTGGGATCTAGAAACTCAAGTGGCTCGTTAAGGTTTTAAACCTCTGGTTGAATTCCCATACGGATTCAGCTATTCTCTGCTTGATTTCTTTCAGTTCTGTAATGCACTGTGACTCCGACTTGGATTTCTTGAATTAGACAATCAACACGTTCTTGATCTCATTCAATAGTTTCGGCTGGGCAATTCCCTTAACAAAATTCATGTACCAGCTCAGTGCATGATCTCTTAGGGTGGTACTAAATTGAGCTCATTTGACAGCTTCATCGGTGATGTTCTTAATACTCCATACGGATTCACATAGAAACCAGTGTTGATCAGGATATTTAGATCCATCTCCTCTGAATATGGGTAACCTCATCCCATATGACATATATATTCCTAGGTTTTCTGACTGAGTATATGGCGGACTACTAGTAATAGTGCTCTGAGCGCTTTGGTCACTCTAATCACTCTGATTGCTTAATGTTGCTGGAAAAAAAATAGAATTAATAGTACTTACTTCAATAGTCGGTGCAGTTCCTGAAGTTTTTGGCTCTTCTCGATGAGGTTCCTCTGTCCTAGTGGATTCTGAATGCTCTTCGTCTGTTAGATCTGCCTCTTCTCCACTGTAGAAACCCTCGCCCCATAGTTATGCTTAAACAGGTTTGCGAGAGGAATTTCTTTGAACATTCTCCCACCGCGCGTATGTCCAGCCTCTGTGTCGGTGTTGTTGTCTGAGTTATTGAACATTATCTCTTCAATATAGCAGACCACTATATCTTAAATATGTTCTTCTCATGCAATAACATCTTGATCCTCAGCTTCAGAAAATGTAAAAATTTTCTTGTTGGTCCCTTAAAGAAATATCTCTCTTCTTGGCTATACGATTCTACTCTGTCAACAACAAACTCAATGATATACCCTCTAATGGTACTATCAAACCAATGATATACTGCTCTTGATACAACATTATCAACTCTCTTGACCTTCTTGATCAACACCGATGTCCAAACCACAGGTGGCCTAGATATGATCTCAAATTGGGTATCTACTAACCTAGCTAGCCACTCGTATAACTCCCTATGGATTCCTCCAAAGAAAATATAGTGTACATCATTAAAGATATATCTTTCCATCCAATCCTCTATACTAAGATTAGGGTTCTTGTTTTGGGCTTTAGCAAATTCCTTTTCTTTATCTTATATCCACTTCTAAATCTTTGTCTTTGATGGAAACCACCTTGATATTCCCTCAATAAGATTCTTGTCCCGGCAATGAAACCATTTGTTGGCACAAGAGTAGACCTAGGGTTCAACTCCAAGAGCGCACCAATAAGCCCTAACTATTGGCCCTTTTGGAAACACCTGCAAAGAAGATGCAGTCTCACCCAAAGTAGCTATAGGGGTTTGCAAGACATAAGTGTCTACAACCAGAGGGAATGCAGAATGGATTCATAGCAACAATACACAGTCACCTAGTATTCTTTATCTTCCTTAAACCTACTTCGCAAGTTATACTTCAGATCTACTCAATATCACAATAGTAGCATATCAAATGACAGAGAACACAACATCAATCACACACAACACAAGATATACGTGGTTCACCCTCTCTCTAGGGCTACATCCACAGAACTGTGCTTTATAATATATTAAGATTAAGCATACATTTCTTGTATGTGATCTCAGCTAGCAGATCTTCTCTCTTCTCCTCTCTATCTCTACCCTCCCTATGCACCCAGGAGCAAGGTTGATCTTCGCACCCAACTGAAGATCTTACAATACCAAAAGGCTCTTACACTTAGCACTTCTCTCACACACAACAATAATCACTCATGGCAATAACAAAAACTAGAAACAACAATACCAACAACCCATCCCAGGTCCTTTAGACCTCTATTTATACATTACAATATTTCTTGGACACCCTTAGGTTAAAACCTAAGTTTCAAAACCCTAGATACCAAAACCCTAGGTGTCTAAAACCCTAAGTCAACTTGACCCACGTTTTTAGGACTTCGCCAGCCTGTCTTTCCTTCCTTCTCGCGCGACGCTCCAAAGCATCCAACGGTGGATTTTTTCACTTGATGAGTTGTCCATGATTTGTCTTCCTTTTTTATCTGTCATCCTCTATCTCCTTGTCCAACAACCTACTTTCTCTTAGTTTGCACCGTATTTTCTGCTCTTCTGCTCACTTCGACCCAGTATCAGTCACTGTGTCTTCCGCATAGTTCGTGTTTCGCCTTTTCTTCCTTGATATTCTCTTGCTTCCATAACCAAGGGCCAACAATTTAGTAGTCTTGGATATTTACTTAAGACCCCATTAACCCATAACTAAAGGCAGTAATCTTGCATTGGATATATAAATTGTTGCATTGGAAAACGTGAAAGTTTCAAGTTTTGGTCTTCTCTCACTTGAGTTTTGTTTCCCTAGACTTGAGCTACCTTTCCTCATTGAGGCATCCCATTTCAACCAAAAATTATTTTTTTGTAGTAAATATAACCTATATCCATTTGGTTTTCACTAACCCTAGCCTACTAACCCTAAATAGCTCCTAAAATAACCCTATATTAGGCCTAAAAATCTTCCCTAACCTTGTACTAACCTAGGCGCACTTATTGAGCTAAATAGGATTTTATTTGATTGGATAAGTTTTCTATTATAGACCTTGGTTTTCTAAATCTGTGAGTCTGGTACATTTACTACAAAAAACCCTAACATAACTTCACTCATAACTTACCTTTCTACCATCAAAAGTTGCTAAGAATTTGTCAATTTATTCTACTTAGTTAAATACAAATTTTGGGTGGATTCTTTTTGTATTTTGGTGGCTAGATTCACTATTTTCACAACAAGATTCCTGCAGCCATAAGGCTGCAAAATACTTATGCATACATCTTTTATGATAGACATAATTCATTTCTAAAGTCTCATGCTATAGATTGTGAAATCATCTAGTGATTTTCTACTCGTTTCAAGCACATTTCATTGGAATTTTAGAAACTTGTTAGCAACTCTAATGCTTGTTTCTTCACTTATATATACTATTTTTTTTTTCTGAAAATTAGGGCCATCAAGCATAATGTTTTGATCCAACTAGCACATTATACTCCATAGAGGTTTTCATTGTGTCTCGGGCAGGTACAAGTTTCTCGACAATTCATCCAAGGCTTTGGAAACCTCAAGAAAACCTAAGACTCATTATCAACATTCCATTTCCATATAGAATATTGACCTTTAGGGGATCCACTCTTTCCATTTCATTTTTCCCCCTCCTTTTCCCGTAGGGTCACCGGGATCCCTTCCCTAGAGTGACCTAGTCACCCTTGAAGCGTAGGACCTATATCAAGGTGACATTAGGTATAGTGTCCTTAAGTTGTCGTCACTTGGTGGTTGGGTCGGGATTTTCCCAACCTACAACTTGTGCGATAATAGGACCCAAAGGAAGGAAAACCTTGGGTTGATACATGGGATGAAGCTCACAAAGACCATCGACTGTATGAAGTAATGAATGAGCATAAGCATAACATAGAACCCAATAATGAAGGAGAAATTTTAATCGGGTATCCATTGTCAGTAGGCCAAAACTCAGATACAAAACTATACAATTCAAAAATGGAAAATTATGAAGCACAAGTCAAAGAGTGTTGGTCGATAGAAGTGATACCAATAAGGCGATCCAAATCATGCTTATAAATACAAGTAGTACCTATCATGGTCTCAAGAAAACACCAACAGTAACCCCAACTCACTCACAAATAATGCAAGTCGTGCAGTTCAGGAAAAAGGAATTATTCATTGATGCATGTCGATGAGGTTTCCAAGTCATTCAAAGAAACAGGGAGAGTACAAATTCTAGTTGAATCCTTCAAAATCCAAGCAACCTGATGGTGGGAGACACATGCACCTTGACTAAAATCATGGAATACTACCACCCTTTACTTTGTAGAAATATTTGGTGGGAAAAATATATCAACAAATATCGACATCCCAACTTTTAAACCTAGGTTCGACCCAAAAAATCACATCCAACAATGTGAAAAATAAGGGAGGAAAGAAGGCTACCGATACGAGAGATTGTGGCCACATATGTTCCCAAATACACTGGATGATATACCACAAAAATGGTATAAAATCGAACAAGCATTTGGGAACACATTTGATTGGAATGAAATTAAAAACAAATTCCTTAAATACTTTGAATTCAAACCTGGAGAAGCATTGTTGCAAGAAGAAGCAAAAGAAATCAAAAATTTCTTGGAAAAAACAAGCCTCGAGGAGAGTCGAAAAAATGGAAAATATAAAGTTGATATGGGCTCGACTTCGATTTCTAACTTAGTATCGACACACAGTCCAAATATTATCATAACTCATCGAATAGATATGGAAAGAATAAGTTTTCCACGATAGAGTTTTTGATGGAAGAAAAACCATGCAGGAGTACAAAACTATGTAAAAACAATATACTTTGTGACCAAGGAAGAGAAAGAAGAAAAAGAAGATACAGAAATGTGTGACTTCCAATCAAGATATAATAAATTCATGGAAGGAAAATTCTAATTGGATGATTCAAAAGTGCCTGAATGGATGGATATTGAAATTAAGACTGATGGGTGTTCTATATGCACTAAAAACAAACTAAAAACCCTCAATTAAATTGTCAACCCGGGGTAAGTAAACTTAGAGTTGTAGAAAAATATATGCCAAGGTAGAAGGGTTGGTAGTAGTATAGTCTAACTATGGAAGTGGCTATCTAAAGGCTAATCTATTCAAGAAAATCTATCCAATGAGAAAACCCTACTAAACAACTCGAAACTATGTAACCTAAGTACTTTTTGACCAAGGATCGATTGATAGTTCTAGGAAAACAAGTGAAAACCCTACTTGAAGCAAACTAGTTCAATCATGACAATAAGCAAAAGAAACTATTTAAGCATAAAAATAAGCAAATAGCAAAAGAAAACTACTTTAACTAGCCTACCTAAATTCAATGAGCAACTATCCTGTGAAAGAAGGGAAATAAACAAATATACTATCAAAGCAATAATAGATAAGTAAGAAAGTAACCTACTAAAGCAAGTAAACAACTAACTACCCTAGGATAACTTCTACTGCGAGTAAACTAATTAAGACTACTCATTGAACAACTAATTAAGCTAAGAGGCAAGTGAATTCTATTCTTAATTCAAACTTCAAAACTATTTCTAATTCATAAAAGGAAATCTATTTAATTGAAAGAAGGAAGAACTAACAACTAACCGTTAATCTATGATAAGAAAAATGCTCTTTAATCTACCAAAGCAAAAGACTATCTATCCTACAATAGCAATAAAACTATATTCTGATCTATGAAAGCAAGAAACTATCTTTTATCCTATAAAACCTCAAATATAGTGTCGGTGGTTGTGTGAATGTATCTGGTGTCTTACAATATCTCGATGGCACTTGACAACAAAAGATAATTCAAGTGGTATAAGCTCAATACTGATTTCAATAGCAAAGTGAAAGGTGTGGATTAAACAATCTAATGAGAACTTAGCCATTACAGAAACAATCGTCAATTACCCTGCATATTCATGGAATTATTACTCATGTATTAACCATCAACAATACAACGAGATTTTAATTGTACTTCTATGCATTATAAGAAAAATTCATAATTAAATTCAATCATTAACTAAGAATTGAAATTGCAATCTAATTCTAGGAAAGAAAGTACATAAAATGAAACTATGTTATATCTATTTTAACAATTCAAAGTGCAAGAAGGAAAATGCTTAAAAACATAAATTAAAGCATGACATATAAAAAGTAAACTAATGAATACATCAACTAACAACTAGTTAAGCAAGATCTACATGACAATAGAATAAGCAATCTATAATTAAAAACTAAAACTAACCCTATCCATCCACCGAATCCTTGTTAAAGAAAACATAAATTAAAACTTTGTTCTACTCTATTTCAAACGTTGTTTTAAACTTGATTCTAAAAGCATAAATAAAACACAATCTAATATCTAATTGCACACGGGGTTAGTCTATGAATTTGCAAATTCATTCCTAACTACAGAATCAATGCATATTAACACAAGCCTTCATACTAACCTGCAAAAGAGAGTTAAAATAATTAAACTACAACAACAAATTAGAAAGCAAAGAAATAAAAGAGCAGTTCATGTACAAGAAATAAAAAGAGACATCTAAGCTATGAAATGCATAAATAACTTAAAGAACAATTACCAGACTACTGGTGGCCCCCCAACAATTCATGGTCACTTCTCAAAGGCACACCATGAACTCAGTAAATCAATTTCACCATTAAAACTCAAAAACACAGCTTCATATAATTCTGGCAATTGAAAATAACAAAAACAAAGGAAAATTGTATTTGTCTCTAATCCTCTACTTCTTCTATTGCTTAACTTTTGTCTGACCACCACGGTGGTATTTATAATATTTATAGACCAAGTGGTCGACCACTAGAGGTTCGAACCACTTCTAGAAAAAAAAAATTACATTAATGGTGCCCTAACTGCCGAAATTGAGCGAGTCAATAATCGCCCTGCTCAACAACCCAAATTGAGTTGTCAAGAGTTTAGTAACTGGAGAGGGAAAGCACAGAAAAATCCATGTTCCTGAATTTCCCACCACTAGCCGCCAATAGCATAACCACCAAATCGCCCACCATTTTTGTGTAGGACAAGGTGCTAGATGGAGTGTCGGACCAGTTACTGGATTAAGTACTGGATAGAGTGTCGGACTAAGTGTCGAAAGCAGAAACGTGATGCGATTTTTCTCTGTAATGCCAAAAAATGTGAATTAGATCCTTGGAAACATAAAAACATAATGAATTATACTCAAGATCAATATAAAACATGAATTATACATACCTGGTGTGGATTATACCGTTTTGGCACAAAATTCTTCAAAAAGCTTCTCCAAAACATGAAAAACACATATGTACATTCGGCAAAAGTATCTAATAACTGTCAAAAAACTGATCATATCTTGGGCCCAACATTACCCCCATACTTACAATTTTGCAGGTCCCACTGTAAACAAAAAGAAATTACCCCTCGTGACTAGGCTTGCTAAGGAGGATCAGCTTTGGAAGATTCTCCTTCTTGTTGTGAAGAATTTTCCTTATGCCTCTGGTGTTGCTTTAGTTGTGCTCTGAGGCTGCAATTGGATTTGGTCATCTCATCAACCAATCATTGAAGGAAGTTAACATTTTCTTGGAGGACTGCATTATCATGATGAAGGTGTGTGTCTATTGTCTTCCTTTCTTCCAACTATTGGAGGAGATGAAAATTCTCTTTTTGTATCTTCTCAATGGATGGGGTAGAATCAGTGATCTTAGAGGAAGGCTTAGATCCTTTGATGGATGTGGAAAATCTATCATTTTTAGGATATAGAGTAGGCATGGGTGAAGTAGGAGTGATTGGAGATTGGTAAGGAGAGGTAGGTTCTGATTTTTTCTTTCTTAGTGGCTCTAATCCATCCACAGAAACTTCCCTAAGTCTCTTGTGAGGGCTCTCAAGATCGAAGGACACTTGGATAGGGTCCGAAATAGGAAGGGGTTTTGCATAAGATTTTTTTCTTGTGCTTTAGGTACTCTTTTGAAAGGGTCCTTTACCAAATTGATTGGCTCCCCTCCTATTTGTGGGAATGATGGGAAAGTCTTGTTGAATCACTTCTTGGAGATTTTTAGGTGTGGTATCAAGAGAGATTGAAGGCATCGGGGGGTTAGCAATAGGTTTCTTTTGATCTTTACTCTTGGTCTTTTTACCTGATGATGAAGCAGGGATATCAACAAGATTTTGTATTGTTCTAGAAAAGATATGGTTTGTTTAAGGGGGTTTGTAGTTCTTGGAGAGTGGGGCTTGGATGGAGAGATAGTTATTAGGCTAAGTGGATTTTTCCGGTCTTAATTGTCAAGTAGGGGTTTGCAAATTGATAGATAAATGCATCCCAAGTTTGCCTCTATTTCTCTAATTCAGCTAAAACAAGGAGTTTGATTAAGCCATGGTGAAAGAGACTATTTTGGGGGTTAGTTACATTCTTCCTCACTTCAAAGGACATCTTCTCCAAGATTTTTAGAAAATATAAGGGGAAATTCAAAGGTTTGTTGAACTGGAAATGAGCTAGCAATCTGAAATGACAAGCTTTGAAAGTGGAATATCTACCTTTTCATGTAATTAACCTTGTGATGACGATAAGTGGGTTGATCAATTCCTCCTTTATCCATTCCCTAGAATATCCTTTTGCTCCTGAAATGTTATGGAATTCGGGCTTAAAAACCCTGTTATAACTTGAGTGCGGTAGCTAGTGGTTTTTGAACCATCTATCTCCCATTCTTGGAAGCTTTGTGGCTGAAGCAATGGAAACTTATGAGAATTCAAAGGAAAGAGACCCTACGTGTGTTGTCTTCCCATCAAAATCGAGAGAAAATTGCATGGAGAGGCCATCATCGTAGCCCTGCACGTTAGACAAAAATGGCCCCTAGCCTGCGTGCAAAAACACCTCTCTGCATTGTGCAAATTCGGGAATGGAAAAAATATCTTCATAGGAAGAGGGTTCATACCTCTTAGGCATTGTGGCAGAGGCAAAATTCACCAGGAAAGGTTGTAAACGGGCCAAGAGATGGCATGAATTGGGCACGGGTCGAGAATAATTCAAGCAGGGGAAGAAATGGCAGAGGTTCGACACGATTTCTCAACCCAAAGCAAAGCAAATGGCAAGGGTGAATTGAGATAAAGGTTACCCAACCCAAATTTGAATGCACCTATGGTGGAGTAGGTTGCACACACATGTGCACGAGCTTCCATGTGTGGGAATTTTCGAATTCGAAGGCTCGTTTTGGGGGGAAATGTAATGATGCGCAGTTAGATCAATGTCCAAGTATTTTGACTTGGAAATTTGATCATGAACATATAAAGCATCTTCAATCAATTCCCTGCAACCAATTCAATTGATTGTCATTGATTTCTAGTTACCTGGAATCTAGGACAGTTACTAGTTTGTAATTCATATGGCACTTCATTCAGCACCTCATACGGTACCTCTATGTTAAATACATTTTCACCTCTTGTAATGGATAGCCTACAAATTTGAAATGTTTTTGACAATCACAGTGGTTAATGAGCAAAGGTAGAATGCTCCATTGTTGTTGATTTTGCCACCATGCTCACTCAATCCTCTTGCATATGACATATAATGTCAAACCTATAATGACCAGGTTATAACAAGCATAAAACATGTACTTGTAAATCATACAATGTACATCTTGTAATGAAAGGTAAGCCAATAAAGAGTGGTCTGTTAAGTATATGTTCAATAATTTATAGCACACAGGAGTTTAGTACTTCAAAAATAAAATGACTATTAATGTAATAACCTGTATCATGGAAATAATACAAAAACTCTTGCAAAGATTTATTTCTCTAGGAAATGATCATTTGTCATCTCATGAACACCTCCCCCACACCTAAGTATTGTGACACCTCACAATCAAAAGTATAGGAAACAAGTCAATTCCCCCAATAGCCGAAGATTTATAGTATGTCAAGTGTAAAGATAAATTTCACAGATTGGTCTGACGAGACGGTTAGAAGATTGCCCCACCTATAGGATAAGAGATCCTATATATAGATAAGAAGAGGTAGGCAAGAGAGTTTCAAGATATTCTTAGATTTATTTACCAATGGAAAGTCTATGGAGTTCATTAACCTTATCTTAACCATACATACTTCATGTCATATTTGTCTGCAAGTAATGTCGTACATCAGGACAAGTTTAAATTTATTATTTATTTTTGTCAGATTACCATCCTCGCTAGGTAGAATGCCCCACTACCATCAAACTTGTCCAGTACTCTGACGGGTTTACCTAGTCATACCATAGGCCGGTACCTGCTGCCAGCAAACTTGTTCAGTATCCTGATGGGTTAGCCTCTTACACCCTTAGATATTGGCCCTCCATCTTTTAAGATTTTAGTATAAGATTGCTTTATGCAAGAAGATGGGGGGACAACTCTGAAAACAACTTTTTATTTCTTTTTCTAATTGGGATGGTATTTATGTTAGAGGATGAATTTATGTTATATTACTTAGTGATTGTCCTGATGTAAGGGGTACTTAAGCGGATGTGGCCTATCTAAAGATGTGATATAATCAAGCTATTTAGTGTGTAGTGAATGGTACCATTGAAAAAGAATAGAAAGGTATCTCTAGGCTCAACTCACTTTATTATTTTGTAGTTATTGTGATGTTTCCATGACTAACCGCTAATTAAACCTCCTTGTTACTCTTTGATAAAGACACTTTACTCACTTACTCAGGTTTCTTGGAAAAACTGTACGAGAGACCTCTAGGATTGATAGTTATGGTATCACTTCCTTATACAGTGGTGAAGAGTTTCAAGAGAAACTGCTTTAGAATGCCTAAAAAATGAGAATTGTTTGCAAAAATATGGCTAATTACAGTAAGTCAATATTCATTTGATGCTTTAGCAGACACAAAATTCAAGTGTAACAATGTTTTGAAGAAAGATCCTTTAAATTGTGTACTCCTGGTAATAAATACTTACAGAAATATCTAGAATTGCCTTATTAATAAAATTCAAAAACAATTTACATATGTACAGTAGAAAATTCAAAAAAAAAATCAAGAACAAGGGGGGACTTCCCAATCTACTAAGGTCAATTCTTTGTCAGTTGACATGACCTGTAGAAAATCCTCTTTGGAAATAGGCTTATCATAAAATTTGAGTCGATGTCCATTTACTACAAAGGAGACTTGTCCATCGTCAATTGTTTTAATTTTTACAGTTCCATTTTCATATGCAGTGTCTACCTCGTAAGGGCCCAACCACTGGGTGGTGAGTTTTCCTTTGAAGGTTTTGAATCAAGAATCAAACAACATATCCCAATCACTAGGTTGGAAGTGCTTATTCTTAATAAACTTGTCATGCCACTTTCTCCTCTGGTTTTGGACTAATATTGTTCGTTGGATGGCATCTTGACTGATTTCACCCAACTCATTCAATTGTAGGGCTCGTTGCTTCTGAGCCTCATCCAATTTCAATCCTAATTCTGCGGAAATATGAAATATCCTTACTTGGAATTCTATTGGTAGAAGTACTTATTTCCCGTACACTAGCTCATAAGGGGTATGCCCAGTGGTATTTCTCTAGGTGGTTCAGTATGGCCACAAAGCCTTTGGGAGCCTATCATCCCAATGCCAGTGATGTAATTGAACAGTCTTGGTCAATATGGCTTCCATAACTTTGTTTGTGGATTCTACCTGACCATTGGCTTGCAGGTGGTATGGAGAAAATTTACAGTGTTTAATCCCATATTCCTCTATTAGCTCTCTCATCAGCTTGGAAGTGAATTGAGTGCCTTGGCCAGTAACAATTTCATGAGGGAAACCAAAGTGGGTAAAGATGTCTTCATAGATGAATTCGACAATAGATTTCTCTGTAGCCCTGAATAGCGATTTTCCCTCTACCCATTTGGTGACATAGTCCGTACAAACCAAAATATAGTTCTTCCTACAGTACATGGGTGAAATTGGTCCTACAAAGTCGAGGGCCCATTTTTCAAAGGGTTCTATCATAACTTGGGCACACAAAGGAATTTCGTCAGCTGACATAGGTCTTCCTATCCTTTGGAAACTATCACAACTTCTCACATATTTGGAATCATCTTTGAAAATTCTAGGCCAATAGTAACCCGAATGTAACACCTTATATGATGTACGTTTGCCATAAAAATGGCCACCACATGGTCCATCATGACAACTTTGTAGTATTTCCAGTACCTCATCCTCTCGGACACATATACGAATAATCAAATTAGGGCCTGTGCGAAAAATGTCATGACCAACCCAAGAGTAATTAGCACTCTGTGTAATAATTTTCTGCTTTTCATGAGGTGACAAATGAGATGGTAACTTCCTAGTAGCCAGATAGTTTTCCATATCCGCAAACCATGGGGTATTGACAGAGAGGGAAAAAAGATTCTCATCTGGGAAACTATCATCTATAGGGATATAATCATTCTCATTTTTTTTTCGGGAAAGAAAATCAGCTACTACATTATACTTTCTAGGTCGGTCAAGCATAGTGATATTAAATTCTTGCAATAATAGGAGCCACCTAGTCACTCTTCCATTAGTTATGGGTTTATTCACGAGGAATCTAATTGTGGAATGATCTCTATGTACAAATAATTCATAACCTATAATGTAATGACGAAACTTGTTAATATCATGAACAACTGCCAAGAATTATTTCTCGGTGACTGTGTAGTTCAACTCGGCAGGGGACAAGTTCTTGCTCACAAAATAAATGGCATAGGATTGTTGGTCCTCCTTCTGCTCTATTACCCCTCCTATTGCAGTGTCGGAGGCATCAGTGGATATATGAAATGGGATATTCCAATTGGGCCCTCTAAGAACTGGTGCCACAGATAGCTTAGCTTTCAGGGTTTCAAAGGAAATTTGGCACTGCTCAGTCCAAACAAAATCAACATATTTTATTAGTAATCCAAACATAGGTGCAACAATCTTTGTAAATTTTTCAATAAACCGTCGTTAGTATCGGGCATGTCCAAGAAAGCTTCTCACCTCTTTTTGAGTCTTACGGGGTGGAATTCTGACGATGACCTCCATCTTTGCAGGATCAACTTTTATCCCTTCATATGAAACATGATGTCCTTGAACCACTCCTTTAGTTAACAACATTTTTCATTTTTCATGAGTTAGAGATAGGTTCATTTCCTAGCATCTGATGAGGACTTTTTCTAAGTTTTCTAAGGCTTCATGGTAAGTGTTACAAATATCCCTAATACTGCTCGTTGAAATGTGGCAGGAGCATTACACAATCTAAGTGGTAAGACCCTATAGGCATAGGTGCCCCAAGGACAAGTAAAGGTATTCTTGTCCTGGTCCTCGGGTGCTATAATAATCTTATTGTACCCGTTGTACCCATCTAGAAAGGAAAAATACTTATTTCTATACAAGGTATATAGAACTTGGTCAATGAAAGGGAGAGGAAAGTAATCTTTTAGAGTGGATTTGTTGAGTTCCCAAAAATCAACAAAAATTATCCATTTCCCAATCACTTTCTTTGGAACTACTACAAATGGGGATACCCACTTACTATCGGAGATGGGATAAATGAATCTGACATTTAACAATTTTTGGATCTCCTCCTTGACTATATATTTAAGTGTTGGGTTCATCCTTCTCTGGGGTTTCCTAACAAGTGTTACTTCCCCCTGGGTATATATGTGATGGATGCATGTGTCAGGGTGTATACCCTTCATGTCAATGTATTCCCAGGAAAATGCTCATGATTGTTCTTTAAGGATATCTACTAACTGTTTATGTTGGTCTGCATCTAGCCCGGAGTTTATATGTAAATATTTCCCTGGACTAATCTCGTAGGGAATAGTATAAGACATGGTAGACTCATCTATATCGAAGATAAAAGATGTCTAAGAAAAAATGGATGGGTCCAATTGTTCTTGAAATTCTTCCCCAAACATGTACTCAAATTGGGGAAAAGACTATGGAAAATCCACACATGTGATAGCAGAAATAAATTGGTTTAGGACATTTTTTGTTATGTGCTCCTTAAGTGCCCATGCATGGTCAGTTGGCAATACAAGATCTTCCCAATCCTCTTTCTCATATGGACATTCAAGCCACCATATATTCTCCATAATAAGTTGAGTTGGAGGTTAAATGGTGAGCTTATGGATAGAGAGACCATTTGAGATGGTCATTTCCCCTTCTCTACAACCAATAAATGCATTGGTTATGGCTAGCCAAGGTCTTCCCAAAATGATGGGATGGCCTTTGGTAGGATCGTTTGAGTGAATGAAAAGAAAATCTACTGGGTACTCCCACGAGGCTAAAGTAATCATGATATCATATAAAATTCCTTCAGGTATAACCCTAGTCTTATCTACTAACTCCAAAATGGTTGGGGTAGGCTGGAGAAGAGGTTGTAACTGTAATTGTTCCAAGGTAGTAGCGGTCATAAAATTGATGGTTTCCCCTAGGTCTATGAGAGTGCTTCAAATGGAGACCTCATTAATGGTTATGGTCACTACGGGGTTTCCTGGGTTCGCATATTTTGCTAGATTTGGTTGCTCTGATATGTATTCAGAAAGATCTCCTATCAAGTGTAATGTACGAGGGCCCTTCTTCTTCCTACCTAGCTTCTTGATACACAATTATTTGACTACCTTACTGTATATTGGAATGTCTTTAATGGCTTGAAGTAGGGGAATCTTGACACAAATATTCTTCAATTCATTCAATATGTCAAATTCTGATTGGGCGGTAGGTTTCTTGATTACCAATCAGTATGGATAAGGAGGGACCTTCGTAATTTGTGAAGGTTCATTTTGGGGAAGCTTGGGTTCTTGTTGCTTCGGGATAATAACATATTCCCACCTAGTGTCATCTGTGGGTTGTTTGGTGGTTTCTTCTTCGTCATCTTGTTGGATGACTACTGAAGGTCTCTGCCTATCCAGAACTTTTCCTTATCTTAGTTGAATCTCCTGTAATGGAATAAGAGTAATAACATATGTCGGGAAGGCCTGCATCTCAACATTGTGAAGAGGTTGAGGGGGCTTATTATTGGGATTCAACACTGGTTGTGCCAGTAATAGTGTTGGTCTCAGGGAGCTTTCATTTTGGTATTGTAGCAGTTTTTGCTGTGGAATAGGAGGTAAAGGTGGTGGAACAAAACCTGGCAGAAGTTGCGGAGTATTTGGTGGAAACTGAGAATAAGGATGATTGGACATAGGGATAGATGGATCTTGAGGGTTTCCTTGGTTATGTCCTCCTCTCCATCCTTGAAACCAAGGATGTTGGTACTGAGTAGACCAATTTTTCAAGCCTAGTGAGTTCCACTGTTGTTGTAGTTGATAATAAGGTGGAACTTGAGATTGTATATCTGGGTATGTGGGTTGGTTCCTAGGATTCCATGGCCTCCTAGGTTCATAAGAAGACTCCCCAGGATCTCCACTCCTATAGATAGCTAATAAATCGGGCAATGATGGAGATTTCTCAGTTGAATGGTCTTCTTTACAGAAGCCACATAYTGAAATGTTATCTAATGGGCATTCCCTTGAGGAATGCTTCCTCCTRCATCCTGGGCAATATATTCTCATTGTTGTACTTTCCTCCTCCTATTTATTTTTTATTTTAAGGGTGTCCAACTGGGAACCTATTGTTCTTAATATGTATGTCTTGAACTTCTCTAAAAGGTTCCCTATCTYTGCTCTCATGATACCTCCTCAACTAACTGGTTTTAAGCTTCTATTGTAAGGGTCCCGAACATTCTTTCATGTTTTGGCTCTACTCCTTGAGTAATTTTTACACATTTCACATATYTTGGAAAATGGTTTATGGGAGATGTCACCTGATGCCATCAGGTTAAGAATCTCTATATATTCTTTTGAAATTCCTTTAAGGAAAAGAGACCTAATTGCATCCTCTAGGAGGTCATGGTATTTTGACTTCTGGGAGATATAACCAAATCTTTCCATATAATCTTTGAGGGTCTCGTCTTCTAACTATTGGATTTTAAATATGTCATTATGAGACTCTTTAGTCTTCCATTAGTCTTGGTACTTCTTAAGAAATATGTCTTTCATGGATTCCCAAGACCTAATACTGGATTCTCCCAACCCCGTGAACCATCTTAGTGTAGATTCTTTGAGGGTGGAAGGAAAGAGTTTTAGTTTCTGGGCATCTTGTACGTAGTTTTAGCTCCTACACAAGATGTCAAATTCAAATATGAAGGTGTCTAGATCTTCACTATTTTTACCATAAAAGGTAGGTAGTGCTAAGAGAGGAATATTCTTCATGTTGACATTTGGAGTGGTGTCCAAAATCAGAAACCCCAAGGTAGTTTTGGTTTGGTTTCCAGTTTCTTCTTCATCCCCATGTCTTACTTTGTTATGGTCCTCTTGATCATCCATATTATCTTGGTTTCCAAAAGGAGAGTACCTAGGTGGTTTTATCTTTTAAGAGAACAAGGTTTCCCTTTGATGGAAAGGTCTTCCTACGAATTGGATGTCTGGGACTCTACTCAATCTGGTTGAGACTATTGGTACCAAAGTTTCTGTGTCAGTTTGAGATATAATTACATTGGCTGAACTACCAAACAAAATATTCACCTGTTCAGGGTCTATGATTCTTCAAAATTAGGATCTCCTGGTGGTGGTGTAAAATCAAAGGTTGTATTTTTTGGTTCTGTGGAAGGCTCGAGTGGTCTTGCCTCCTGTCCCAATATGATTGATACTTCAATTTCTTGTTCTATAGTGCTCCCTGTGTTAGTCTCTTCAGAGACTATGTTAGCTCTTTGGTTTGAGCTAGCTCCTATTTTTTGGTATCGGTCTGTGGATTTTATAAGTGGAACGTCCCTTCCCCCAAAAGGGTCAGAAGGAACCTTGGTTGAAAGGTCTGTTTTAGATTTAATGTATCTACCTTTTGGATCTCTAGGTCTATACATGAAATAAAACAAAACAAAAAAAGAAAACTACCATTGGGTTTGGGGGAGCCTGCAATAGTAGATGTGTAGGTTCTTACCTCTCTTCTTAAAGTTCCCCTACCACCAATCTAATGCTAAGGTCTAGAAATGATTTATTTCCTAACTATTTCATACCTTGAGACAACTCCCCGTCAACGGTGCCAAAAATGATGGGTGTTCTATATGCACTAAAAACACACTAAAAACCCTCAATTAAATTGTCAACCCGGGGTAAGTAAACTTAGATTTTTAGCAAAATATATGCCAAGGTAGAAGGGTTGGTAGTAGTATAGTCTAACTAAGGAATTGGCTATTTAAAGGCTAATCTATTCAAGCAAAGCTATCTAATGAGAAAACCCTACTAAGAAACTTGAAACTATGTAACCTAAGTAATTTTGGACGAAGGATCGATGGATAGTTCTAGGAAAACAAGTGAAAACCCTACTTGAAGCAAACTATTTCAATCATGACAATAAGAAAAAGCAACTATTTAAGCATAACAATAAGCAAATAGTAAAAGTAAACTACTTTAACTAGCCTACCTAAATTCAATGAGCAACTATCCTCTGAAAGCAAGGAAATAAACAACTATACTATCAAAGCAAGAATAGACAAGTAACAAAGTAACCTACTAAAGCAAGTAAACAACTAACTACCCTAAGATAACTTCTACTGCAAGTAAACTAGTTAAGACTACTCATTGAACAACTAATTAAGCTAAGAGGCAAGTGAATTCTATTCTTAATTCAAACTTCAAAACTATTTCTAATTCATAAAAGGAAATCTATTTAATTGAAAAAAGGAAGAACTAACAACTAACCTTTAATATATGATAAGAAAACTGCTCTTTAATCTACCAAAGCAAAATACTATCTATCCTACAACAACAGTAGAACTATCTTCTGATCTATGAAAGAAAGAAACTATCTTCTAACCTATAAAAACTCAAATGTAGTGTTGGTGGTTGTGTGATTGTCTCTGGTGTCTTATAATATCTCGATGGCACTTGAAAACAAAAGATAATTCAAGCAGTATAAGATCAATATTGATTTCAATAGCAAAGTTAAAGGTGTGGATTAAACAATCCAATGAGAACTTAGCCATTACGAAAACAATTGTCAGTTACCTTGCATATTCATGAAATTATTACTCATGTATTAACCATCAACAATACAATGAGATTTTAATTGTACTTTTATGCTATATAAGAAAAATTCACAATTAAATTCAATCATTAAATAAGAATTGAAATTGCAATCTAATTCTAGGAAAGAAAGTACATAAAATGAAACTATGCTATATCTATTTTAACAATTCAAAGTACAAGAAGGAAAATGATTAAAAACAGAAATTAAAGAATGACATATAAAAAGTAAACTAATGAATACATTAACTAACAACTAGTTAAGAAATATCTATATGACAATAGAATAAGAAATCTATAATTAAAAACTGAAACTAACCCTATCCATCCACCGAATCCTTGTTAAAGAAAACATAAATTAAAACTTTGTTCTACTCTATTTCAAACTATGGTTTAAACTTGATTCTAAAATTATAAATAAAACACAATCTAATATCTAATTTCACATGGGGTTAGTCTATGAATTTGCAAATTGGTTCCTAACTACAAAATCAACGCATATTAACACAAGCCTTCATACTAACCTGCAAAAGAGAGTTAAAATAATTAAACTACAATAGCGAATTAGAAAGCAAAGAAATAAAAGAAAAGTTCATGTACAGGAAATAAAAAGAGACATCTAAGATATGAAATGCATAAATAACTTAAAGAATAGTTACCAGACTGTTGGTGGGCCCCCCATCAATTCGTGTTCACTTCTCAAAGGCACACCACGAACTCAGCAAATCGATTTCACCATTAAAACTCAAAAACACAGTTTCATATAATTCTGGCAATTGAAAATAACAAAAACAGAGGAAAATTGTATTTGTCTCTAATCCTCTACTTATTCTACTTCTTAACTTATGTCTGACCACCATGGTGGTATTTATAAGATTTTCATACCAAGTGGTCGACCACTAGAGGGTCGAACCACTTCTAAAAACAACAAATTACATTAATGGTGCCCTAACTGCCGAAATGGAGTGAGCCAATAATCGCCCTACTCAACAACCCAAACTGAGTTGTCGAGAGTTCAGTAGCTGGAGGGGGCAAGCATGAGAAAAAACCATGTTCGTGATTCACCCACCATTGGCCACCAATAGCATAACCACCAAATCGCCCATCATTTTTGTGCAGGACAAGGTGTTGGACGGAGTGTCGGACTGGGTACCGGAACGAGTACTGGATGGAGTGTCAAACTGAGTGTCGGAAGCATAAACGTGATGTGATTTTTCCCTGTAACACCAAAAAAATAGAATTGGATCCTTGGAAACATAAAAAAAGTAATGAATTATACTCAAGATCAATATAAAACACAAATTATACATACATGGTGTGGATTATACCGTTTTGGCACAAAATTGTTCAAAACGATTCTCCAAAACATGAAAAACACATATGTACATTCGACAAAAGTATCTAATAATTGTCATAAAACTAATCATATCTTAGGCCCAACAAAGACCAAAGATTTCAACATCTTTATAGATAATCAACCAAAGATGGCCATAATAGGTGACTATTGGTCCGACAAGAAAACCATGGAAATAGTCGACCTGTTGAAAGAATACCAAGATGTATTTGCATGTTATTACAACAACTTGGAAGGATTGGTAAAAGAGATGGATGAAATGAAAATTGATCTCATCCATGGAGCCAAACCTATCAAAAAATGATTGTTGGAAGCAAGCCAAAGCGAAAAAGCAAGACGATTTTGAGAAATAAAGCATGCACGATGAAAGCGATGGCTAGAAGGAAGAACATCACACACGCATGCAGAGAAGACTTAGATGTTAGGGTTAGGGTTTTTGCAGCATATTGTAATGGGTGAAGATCTAGAAACATACAAATACAGATATTGAGGTATCATAGGGGGTTCAGGGGGTTCATAGTATTATCGGGTTTAGCTAGTTATCTATGAGTTGTTGCGATACGTAATATTTTGCTGTATGACCTAATTTTCTAAGTTGTTGAGCTAGAGAGGGTTTATCTTGAGGGTTATATCACAGGCTAAGGAGCCTGGTGTGATCTAGTCTGCCTCATATAGATCTTACCCAACTGGGAAGAATTGTAAGCGCGTGACGTCGTCGTGACAGAGAGACTATAATAAAAGAGTTGAGATCCAAATCTTTGTGGATGTAGCCCAGGAGGGGGTGAACCATGGTAACATATGTTTTATGTGATGAATGCATACATATCTTTGTTTTCTTCAGTAGTTATTGTTATTCTTAATGAATGAGTTGTTATATTTCTTGCTTATTCACAAACGATGTTATATTGTGGTTACAAGTTATAATAGTGGTTCAATATACAGTTCTCATACATTGCACTCAATCCTATGTTGTAAACATGTGAGTCTTACAGCCACCCATTAACGTTATCTCGGGTGAGACTATGCAGGGCACTTTGCATTGTGTTTCCTTCTAGTTTACCAGAAGGGTCAATAGTTTTATAGGCTTTGTTGGAAACCCGAACAAACATGAACCCTGGGTCAATACAAACTCATACAGTAGACCAACAAATGGTTTCGTTGTCATTGGTAGGAATAGGAGAGGATTGAGTAGATGCAAAGAGGTAGAGTAAAAGAATATTCAAGCCGAAAAGAAAGGAATGAGCTAATAGAAGGGGATTTTGAGATCGTGGAATCCCACAAAAGAAGATATTGAAAGCTGGTTAAGAACAAAAGAGCTAGAGTTTGTACAGAAAGATAACAGAAACCCTAGAATAAAACCCAATAAATATCTTGAGAAATACATGTTTACTGATTTGCATGAAGTCTTTTTCTGTGATTTTCCACACCTATTGCAGTAATGGATATTAAGGTTGAAGGATAACCATGCAACGAACTGGATCGGATAGTTAGAGTGGACCCCAATACAGATCAAGCAGTTACAGCAGGTGAACAACAAATTCACCCGTGCAGTAGATTTTTGGCTTGACAATACTGTGGCAGGTTTTATAACGGAGTTTGCAGTCGACACAGCAAAATCGTATAGCGCAGCGGAGCAATATTTTCTACGTGGACCATGAGGAAGGTACATTCGATCAATGTATACTTCTATTAAGATATTGTTATACAATAAAGGAGTAATGAAAATGGATTCAGACAACTAAACTTCCCTGCATGCATGGGGGAAGGGGGGAAGCACTGACAGAAAGAGGAGAAATGGAAGGAGGAAAGGATAAGGGAAATAAGGAGGAACCCTTAGACCCAATCATGATGGATGACGACCAGATCAATTAGATCATGGAAACAGCTGGAAAGAAGCGTAGTGGAGTACCTTACCAATACAAGGTGAATACCAAGAAGAGAGTTGTAGCCACGAGGGAAGGCTTGGCGAGCGATGAGGAAGAGGTAGAGGATCTCCAGGCTATGGAGCAAATTGAGGAAATTCTGCGCGTGACATATGAGAGGAAGACGAGAGGTCCAAGAATAGGAAGAGAAGGTAGCAATCCTATCCATATTAATGTCAGTGTGGAACCCATAAACCCATGTGTGACTAATACACCAAAGAGAACACCATCGTTTAGACAACTGAATTTAGAAGTAGTCAGATAGCAGGAAGTACATCTACACAAGGAACAACAACTGGAGGAGCCAGTTCAAGCAGCACTAGTCAAGTATCTACACCACGTGGAGGTAGTAGTTCAGCGTTCAAAATTGTAGGACACGATCCCACCATCAGGTTAACAGAATTTAAAGGAGAAGCATCGGAGGACCCAGAAAAACATTTGTTCATTTGTGAGAATATTTGGGAAGCAAAATAGATCACAGACGAAGACACTAAACTAGAACAACTAGCGATTACACTAAGGGATCGCTCACTGGATTGGTATATGATTTTATCCACAAACAATCCACCAGGGACAACGAGAAATAATTTCAGATATCAAGAAACTTCTAAAAAATGAATTCCAAAATCCAAGCTCAGAGGATCAGTACATGAACGAGATGATCGAAATTAGACAAAAACCGGGAGAATCCATGTGGGAGATTGAACATATATTCAAGCGAATGAAAGGAAATTTGAAATATCTCATGACCGATATGCAGCATCAGCACCTGTTTGTCAACTCACTTCCCCCACACTTAAAATACCCATTACGACAATAGAAATTTCAGATGCAGGCTGAGGCTCTGCAGGCATCCTTGCAACTAGAAGAAAACTAGTATCAGTAAATGGACCTAGCTATCGAAGAATTGAAGGAGGATTTGAAGAACTTATCATTCCAGCTAAACTAGAATAATAATAAGGACAAATGAGAAGTTTTTTTGTGTACCACATGCAAGACGAAAGGACACCACAAGAACAATTGTCCAACATTCGTGTAGTATATGGCAGCAGGAATACTAAATCCATTGCCACCAAGAGGATTATGGTGCGAAATATGCAAGAAACTAGGTCGCGATCCATATCACTGCATGATGATGTGGAAATACCAGACAGCCCTAAAGATCTCATATTGCAACTTTTGCAGGTCAGTGGTCCACAATGACAAAGACTGTAGAACTATGGAGTTGATGCAAGAAAGGACATCAAATGCATATAGAGTGTAGGTATAAATGATGATTGGGAAAGCCGCACCATAGTTTAATCAAGTTCCATCTCCATACAACATTGCGCAGCAGTAGTACAATACTGCGCATCAACCATATAATAACGTGCAGCCACCGTATAACACAGCACAACTGTAGTACAATACCATGCAGTATAATCAAGCACCTCAGTATAACTTACCAAGAGGAGATCGACCAGGATATAGAGGTGGAGGATGAGCACGAGGAGGTTTTGGATGAGGTCGAGGACCAGTCATATGTCATAATTTCCAACAACCAGAACATTATGCAAGAGAATGTCCACTTCCACCAGCGACTTGTATGTATTGTCATGCATGAGATCACGAAACAGAGGAATGTCCAAATCTATTAGTAAAGATACAAGAAAAGAGGAACCAAAACAACTAGAATGTTTAGTGGATTTCATCTGAAGCAAAGGATGAAGGACGAGGGACGAAACATCAACATAGTTACCCGCGAAGGAGAGAAAACAGGAAATGACGCAGTCCGACAAGAGCCATCACAAAACCAATGGGTGAAGAAGAACACTGAACCAAGGAAACAGTTCGATGCGTAGAAGGAGAAGGAGGTATTTAAGAAAGAAAGACAAGAATTTTAGAAATAAGACATGGCATCAACTTCAACTACATATCAAAACAAGGGAGCATCAAAGTACGAGATGCCCCCATTATTGGATCATACCAACGAGATAAAATCCATGGGAAAATTAAGCACAATCAAAGGCTTTTTACAATCATGTGTAAAGTTATTAAATGATCCATCATTTGTGTAAATATTGCACAAAATACTAGAAAAATGTAGCATCGAGACAGAAGGAAAACTAGAACCAAAAATAGTCAATCACCTACATACAAGAAGAATAATCAGTAGGGATTTAAGACTAAATGCCAATATCAGAGATTTCAACATGGGATATATCATACTAGATCTAGGATCTGAAGTTAATGTATTACCAAAAACTACATGGAAATGCACGTGAGACCCTACATTAGGATACTCACATGTTCAATTGAAACTAGTAAACCAATACAGAGTCTTACCAATTGGTAGACTGAAAGGAGTAACAGTAGACATGGATGGAGTGCACACTAAAGAAGACTTTGAAGTCATTGAAATAGTGGACGAAAAAACACCATACCCAACGTTGCTTGGTATGCATTGGGTGTTTGACAACCAGGCAATAATAAACTTGAAGACCAAGAAAATGACATTTGAGTCAGGGGAATACAGGGTTATCGTGCCATTAGACCCATCAGAAGGGAAACGGTTTGTAGAACCTACTTTCTTAGACCTAGAGGAAATAAGCCAGTTGTACAAAACAACTGTGCATGATGAGGATTACGTAACCCAACTGTAGATGGAATACTCAGTTGGTAGAGCATTACTTCATTTGAAATAGACTCAAATATTGGTTTAGAGAAATGGCAACAAAGACTACATCAAGTGTCCACGCGAAGATGTGCATGAATACACCGTGCAGTAAGATGGGTAGGCACGGAAATACTGGAACCATCCAGTTTCCATGAAGTAAACGATTTGGAAACATTCTTGGCACGGTATGAGGACAAAGTCTTAGACAACCATAGACTGTTATCACTTGATATATCACTCAAGTCCACGCCTTCAAGATGGTGGGGCACACACAAAGACACAATCACAGATTGGTACCAATGTAAGAAGCTACTATGCATAAGGTTAGGCGCAGAATAGAAAAACAGCAAGAAACAGAGGTACGATGGATAGGGGGCACCAGCGGAACACTTAGAGAAGTAAAGAATGTTGTGGAAAATTAAACCCCCAGAGGAATGGCTTCATCATTTCATACACACTCTAGAGGGAATACTAGCGAACTGGTATACAAACCAGGAATTGCGCAAGGGAACTGCGACCTGGACGATATTGCAATAGAATTTTACAGTCACTTTCTCATTTGAGCATGAGAACCCCAACATAAATGTAGCTCTTAAACAGGTAAGAGGCATGATATTCATCAAGGAACCAGAATTCGAACTCATAACAAAAGAACAACAGTGGAACAAATAGATATTTAAGGAACTATAGTCATGTTACCATGTACAAGAGGAAGCACTAGATGAAGACGATCCACGTGATATTTAGATTGAAGAAGAAGAAGGCGAAAGAGAAGTGGAGGGACAACCTATAGAATCAAAAGTTATTTCCACATCGATCAAGGAAAATAAATTCAACATTGGGACAGTTGAGAATCCCAAAATGGCCAGTATCAGAGATTAATGGGATGAACAAACAGTGGAAAGCATAATAGAGTTACTACGCGAGTACAATGACTTGTTTCCCACAACATTTACAGAGATGAAGGGTATAGCCAGAGAGCTAGGAGAAATTAAGATACCACTCAAACCTGAAGCGAGATCGATCAAACATCGACCATACAAACTTAATCCAATATATAAGTAGAAAGTAAAAGTTGATATCGACAGGATGCTCGAAGTCGGAATCATAGAGCTGGTTGAAGAATCATAATGGATAAGCCCAATGGTAGTGCAAGACAAGAAACAAGGAGGGATAAGGATATGCGTCGACTTGAGGATATGACCCGTTCCCTACACCTTTCACGGATGAAGTGTTAAAGAACGTAGGAGGACATGAAGCTTACTCATTTTCTAATGGATTCTTAGGCTACCATTAGATTAAGATAGCACATGAAGATAGGTACAAGACCACATTCACGACAGAATGGGGTTCCTACCAGTACATAGTCATGCCATTTGGATTGAAGAATGCACCAGGGATATTTTTCAGAGTATTCATCGCTGTGTTCAAAGAATTCATCCACCAATTCCTAGAGGTATACTTGGATGATTGGACAGTCTATAGTTTGTTGAAAAACCACGTAGAAGTTTTACGGCTGATATTAGAAATATGTAGGTAGTGCTAGATATAACTGAACATAAATAAATTCATATTCGGAACATTGTTTGGGATACTATTGGGCCATATAGTATGAAAACAAGGTTTACTAGTAGATCCTACAAAGATTGCAGTAATTTTTAACTTACCACCACCAAAAATAGTCTGTCAGCTAAGAGAGATGTTGGGACACATAGGATACTACAGGAAATTTATCAAAGGGTATGCACATATTACTGCACCAATGGAAAAATTGTTAAGAAAAGATACAAAGTTTCAGTGGAACGATGAGTGTCAACATGGTTTGAATACCCTAAAGGAAAATATGGTCACCACGCCAATATTAGTATTTCCAGACTAGGAGAAGACATTCCACGTACATGTAGATGCATCAGACATAACACTCGGAGCTATCTTGGCATAGCCATGAGTGGGAGACTTGGATCACCCAATAGCATTTGCGAGTATGAAGTTGTAAGAATCTGAACAAAACTATAACACTACAGAGAGAGAAGTCATAGCTATCGTCTACGCACTACAAAAGTTCAGACACTACTTATTGGGAAAACACTTTAAAATGTTCATAGATCACTCAACCCTGAAATACCTAGTCAACAAGCTAGTGTTGGGGGGGAGAATCTGTCGATGGTTACTACTGTTTCAAGAATTTTACTTTGACGTAATTGTCAAGCCAGGAAAATTGAATGCAGGACCTGACCACCTATCAAGAGTCAGAAATGGAGAAGAACCTACGAATTTAGAAGACAACTTCTCGGATGCACAACTATTTTCAGTCCAGATCACTGATGAATACTTTACAGATATCATTCAGTACTTGAGCACAAGTACTGCGCCGCAATAATATAACACCACGCAGAAGAAAAACCTAGTACGCCACAGACTATCACCTGATCGCAGGACACTTATACAAAATGGGCGCAGATAGCATATTGCGAACGTGCGTGTTAGAGAAAGAAAGACCAAGTGACTTAATAGAATCCCATGAGGGAATAGAAGGAGGAAATTATGTAGGCAAATATACCGTGCAGAAGATAGTGGGCGCAGGACTATGGTGGCCAACAATTCACAGAGACTCAAAGGAGTACTGTCAAAGATGAGATGTCTGTCAAAGGGTAGGTAAACCCAACAAAAGGGATGAGATGCCATTACAACCACAAGTAACATTGCAGTCACTTGATAAGTGGGAAATAGACTTTGTGGGACCAATCAACCCACCAGCATAAAGAACAGGATCTAGGTACATTATCACCGCGACGGAGTACCTAACAAGATGGGCAGAAGCCGCACCAGTGAAGGATTACAGTGCAGAAACAACAACACACTTTTTATTTGAACAAGTGATCACTAGATTTGGATGCCCAAGAATTTTTATGAGTGACCAAGGCATGCACTTCATAAACAGCACTATCAGCGCTATGATTGAATAATTTGAAGTCCATCATCAGAAGAGCACACCATATCACCCATAAGAAAATGGCATAGTGGAAGCATTTAACAAAATCATGGAGAATGCACTGAAAATGATATGTAATGTGAACAGGGATGACTAGGACCTCAAAGTACCAGCAGTATTATGGGCCTACAGAAATACATGCAAAAAGTTTAAAGGGCACTCACCATTTGAATTGGTCTATGGCCAAGAAGTAGTGGTGCCATTAGAATGTTTAGTACCAAGCTTGTACATAGCAGCAATCACACATATGACAGAACAAGGCATAGTACAAGAGTGACTAAATCAATTAATGACCATGGAGGAAGATCATATCTTAGCATGATTCCACCAACAAGTTCGGAAAATAAGGGACAAATCTGGGCATGACAGACACATAAAGAAGAAAACTTTCAAGGAAGGAGACCTAGTATTAATGTATCACCACAAATCGTTCCATCATCCAGGGAAGCTCAAGATGCACTGGTTAGTATCGTACGAAGTGAATACTATCATAGATGGAGGAGATGTATAGTTGAAAGACTTATCAGGCATACAACTCAGAGGGATGATCAACAGGAGCCGACTGAAGTTGTACAAGGACAGTCGACCACCCATCGCACAGTTAAAAAAAAAAAACAGAATATTAAACAATACCAACAGAGGCACAGTGCGTCGAAAGAAGAGAGGGAACACATAATTAGGGACACAAACTCAGTGAGGATAAGGACAACAACAAGATAAAAAGGGAAACAAGCAGGAAATGGAAAGATGACAAAAGCAGTACGAAATGACGAAGTCAAGCGGAATTGAATGATGGAAAGGACCGATGGGGCACCACAATAATCGTGCCAACTGGAGACGAAAAGGAAGAGTAATGTAAAGTACAAAAGATCCAGAGGTG
>ML787939.1:600453-642493 GCA_009831015.1 Picea engelmannii | reverse complement strand
TATCTCTCTAGGTTCTTACCCAAGGTGACTGTGGAGGGGAAAGTCTTCACGGTACCTGGAATTGACGTTGATCAAACTCACTCGGGCTCCTTGGAGGGTATACCCACGATTATGTGTGGGAGCTTGCACCAGGGTGTAAGTCCTTTAAGCAGGTCATCAACGTAAATTTTCCATCCTAGCCCCGCCCCTTCTCGTCTCGTTGTTGCAATGTTTGATTTCATCACCAACTAGTGGCTTCGATATTAGAAGGTCTTGTTTGTCTGATGATTGCTTTCTAGATTTTGTTTACTAGTGTGTGTTGTTTGTTTATCGAAGTTGACCATAAGAATTTCTTCACGTAGCTTGTCATTCGTTTACAATTGCTCCCCCACGGCGTTCACGTAGAATGCAAGGTTTATCTCCAGGGCATCTGGACGGTTCTCAACCTTCGCCTACCGATACACCTGAGGGCTCTCCCCATCAGAGTGAAGTCCCAGTGGTTACTCCACCACACGTGGAAACTAGTGACATTCCAGTTTTCACCACACCACAAGTAGAAACCACTGACTCTCTAGAACCTTTTCGAATTACCAATACTAGAGAGGACTATCGCATTCGCCGTGGTGAACAACCTTTTGTGCGATTAAATTCTTCTGACGAAGGAGTTGTTACATCTTCTGAATCAACCGTTGGGCCTTCTGCCGGTGTAGTAGGCCAAGATCCTTTTTGGTCAGGTGATTTCCGACGAGTCCTTTTTGGTACTGAGTCACCTACAGTCTATGAAATCAACCCTCCGGTGTTTTCTGAGACCGAATCTACACCAGTGACTACCACTTATCACTTTTTTCTCCCTCCCGAGATGGCCCATCTCGCGAATACTACGAGTGTCCAAACCAGAATTACTGCAGCTAGTCTTTCTCCTGTCAATACCCAACGAATGCCTGATGTCAACTCGACATTACCACCCAGTTATCATGCATTGAATGCTTTGTTGAATGCTTCCAATCCAACACCTCCGCAAACCCCAGCCGGTTCTCCAGGTCCTGGGCACCCTATTCCCGATTTTATTCTGATGCTCCCTCAATTTCCTTCTGGCAATCCTAATCCTAGTGGCACTATACCATCCATTGCACCAAACTTACATATTCTCATTGGTGGACAAGGTGGTACGATTCCATTTCCTCTTACCGGACATAATCCAATTTCTACACAATTTCCGGTCGGAACACTATCTACGATAGGAGGACCAACCTCCCCTTTTGGACAAAACATACCTCCTGAATTGGCCCAGTATTGGAATCGGATTCTACAAAACTTTCCTCAAAATGCTGGGGGGCAGCAAACTGTCCCTACTATGGGCCAACCATATCCAGGTGTACCTAATCCTATTTGGGGTCAGAGTCACAATACTCAAACTCAGGTCCCTACTCAAACTCAAGGTTACCATCCTTGGAATTACTATCCTCTCCAACCACCATCGAATCAGCCAGGGTCTTCCCACTATGGGCAGACTACATACGGTCCTACTAGTTTTCCGACAGGGCTTCCACCCCAAAGTCACCAGTACCCGCAGGTGAATAGACAGTTACCTTTTCTTGCTACTTTGGATTTTCCAGATTTGTCTAGGATTCTAAATGATCCTATTCGTCACTCTCCCCAATGGCCTGTTATTCCCGCCAAGCTTCCATCGGAAATTCTGAAATTCGATGGCAAAGTGGGAGAGGACCCAAACAATCATGTTATGACTTTTCATCTGTGGTGTTCATCCAACTCGTTGATGGATGATTCTATTCGTCTACGTCTTTTTCAACGAACCGTTACAGGTTCCGCTGCGAAGTGGTATATTGAATTGCCACAAGGTTTCTTCTCTGATTTTAACACCCTAGCTATGGCTTTCCTTACACATTACCAGTTACCGATCCGTTATGATAGTGGGACTAAGATTTTGACTTCCTTCAAACAGACTAAAGGTACTCATATATCTGATCATATTCATGAGTGGCGAAGGAGACGACGTCTCATTAAACTTGAGCATCTCGATCAGTTACTGGCAGAATGGTTTACAAAGTCATTTGTGAATGAAATCGGTAAGGACATTACCATGGGTGGCGTTGTCACAGAAGAGCGGGATATCAGTCATGCTCAATATCTTGATCTCGTTTATTCGCAAACGGGAACACTTTACGATTTACTACCTGAATTACCTCGTCCTGGTACTTCCAGTGCTTCAACTGCTCCAGCTACCTCGCATGCAGTTGATGGTGTGATTGGTACTACCCATACCCACTCACATTCTGTTTCAAGTACAACCCCTAAATCTACATCTTCTAATGTTCAAAATTCTCTGTCTCCTGCTACTCCTGCCGGTAAAACTTCTGAGGTGAACACCGTTCAATCTACCCCGACCGGTAAAAATAAATCCAAGAAAGGGAGAGGCAAGAATAAGGAGGGAAAAAATAATAATTAAACAGAGCAGCCTAAAAATACCCCTGTTGAAGATCGGGATAAGCGCAAACCACGATACCCTTTCCTTATCTGTGGTGACGATCACTACACGAAGGATTGTCCACGACGTGTCGAAGTTACTAAGTTCCTTCAAGGAACATCCAAACCATCTACGCCGGTAGTTTTGTCCCAACCCTTCTCATCTCAACAACAGGCTCAGTTGGTCATCCATGACCAACCATCTACTTCTATGACATCATACATTTTGATTTGTACTGGTGATTCTAAGCAGAATAACATTGCAATCACAACTAGAGCCAAAGATTATTCTCCATCTAAGGAGAAGGTTGATGATTTACCTCCTGCTTTGGTACAACCCTCTCCATCGGCTCCACCTACAAACGGTCCTCTTTATCTTGAACGACCGAGCTTTGATACAGTCGTGCGACCCCCTAAGGGTGTTGTTCGGAAATCGGCTTTCAATCCTCATGCTCGTGTGGCCCAGAACTATAGTATTGTCGAAGATCTAGCCCAAGCACCTTCAGCGATGTCTGCCCTTGAAGTCCTTCAGTCTTGTCCTGCACAATGAAAGGATCTATTGAAAGATATAGGTGGAATTGATCCAACCGATACGAATTTAATAGTCTTTGACTTGGAAGATCATATTCCAAGGTTACCCCCTCAGCTTGCATTTCAAATTCTAGTTGTTGTCTCTGAAAAGAACATTTTCTGAACTATTATAGATGAGGGTGCCTCTACGTGTGTAATGTCTCTTGCTTGTTGGAAATCCATTGGCTCTCCTCCTTTAAATGAATCACAAAATACTCTGAAAGCCTTTAATGGCTCTGGTTTTAAGCCTTACGGTGTTCTTCCATCGTTTCCTGTTACTCTCGAAGGTAAGACAGTCCAAGTTGAAGTGGAAGTCTTCGATGTTCCCCTTGATTATAATCTTCTACTTGGTCATAGCTGGATCGATTCCATGCGTGTTGTTGTGTCAACACTTTTCCGTGTAGTACATTTTCCTCATCAAATAAAGGTTGTTACAGTTGACCAACTTGCCTTCTTTAATTCCGATACTCATACTGGCAACGTGTCGTTTATAGCTAAAACCCCACCGGGTTACGAGAATGTCGGTGTAGGCCTTTTAAAAGACTCTTCCTTAATGGGTACTTTTCCCATTCCACCACCGCCCTATGTTCCCCACCCGTCCGTTGCTTCTATCAATATGATCTCCATCGTACCTCATGAACTTCTTGTGTCTTCCGACCCTTGGATAGTCCCTAACCCTGGAGATCACACTCGTTTCGGCGACGTCATGCCGTTAAGTCCAGTTGAGTCTGCTTATCACGCCATTCAATCGGAAACACCTTCTATTCTTTCTCTTGATGAGTTGTCTCCTGATCCTTTTCGTGTCATTTTTCCAACTGACGAGATGATCATGTTCGTCATGGATGACACCCCTTGGGACGATGGACATCATCGTTCCATACTCTTTTTGGAACAACACACTCTTGAAGACTACCAACGGATTTCGACTCCGTCGACCGTTGTTGTCATATCCTCTGTTCCCGGATCTTCACATGATGTGTTTGCCGAAGGGAACCTCAGTAATATCTCTCCCACGATTCCCATTGACATATCCGTTAAACTTGGGATAGTTGAAAATGTTCACATTAGAGATTCGTGTTCTCTGGTTGAAATCGTCACCTATACCTCTCTGTTCAAAGAATTTCGTGATATTTTCGCCTGGAGTTACGAAGAGATGCTAGGTATCGACCCTGCTATTGTTGTACATGAGATAAAGACATACCCTGGAGCTAAACCTGTCCGACAGCGCCTACGTCCAGTACACCCACGTAAAGCAGCGACTATCAAGCTTGAGGTTGAAAAACTTATCAAAGCCGGCTTTATTTATCCCGTGGCTCTGATAGAATGGGTTTCCAACCCTGTACCGATTGATAAGAAAGGAGGCAGTATTCGTGTATGTGTTGATTATAGGGACATTAACAAAGCCTATCCAAAACACAACTTTCCAACCCCTTTTTTCGACCAGATTGTCGATGACTATGCTGGAAGTGAAATCTTCTCTCTCATGGATGGTTTCTCTGGCTATAATCAAATTAACATCGCTCCTGAGGACCAACATAAAACTGCTTTTATTTTTCCTTGGGGTACTTTTTCCTATAGGAAACTTCCCTTTGGTCTTAAGAAAACTGGCGCAACATTTCAACATGCTATGTCTTATGCTTTTCACGATATAAAGCATATCGTTCAACCCTATTTGGACGATTTACCAGCTCATTCTTTACGCCGAGTCGATCATCCCACTCATCTCCGAGCTATTTTCATTCATTGTCGGTTCTATCGCATTCGTTTAAATCCTCATAAATGCATCTTTTGCATAGAATCTGGCCGTCTTCTAGGTTTCATCGTTTCACGTCAAGGGATCCGGGTGGATCCTATTAAGGTTGAGGCGATTCTTAATCTCCCTCCTTCTACACTGCGTCAGTTGCAAAGTTTGTAGGGGAAAGCAAACTTTCTTCGTCGTTTCATCCCGAATTACGCCGATATCATTCGTGGTTTTACACGGCTACTAAAGAAAGATTCATATTTCGTTTGGGATACCATTGCCAATAATTCTTTTGAAGCTTTGAAGTTGTCCCTCATGCGAGCTTCGCTTCTCTTTCCTCCTGATTATAGTCGTGATTATTTCCTTTATCTTGTTGCCTCGGAGTACACTATTGGCATGGTCCTTGTCCAAGAGGATGATGCGCACGATGAACATGTTGTTTATTACTTGAGTCGAAGTCTCACCCCCACTGAAATCAAGTATCAACATGTTGAGAAACTGGCCTTGGCTGCCGTTCAAGCTGTCCAGCGGTTTTGGCATTATATCCTCTCACGGAAAACTACGGTGATTTCTCATTGCAACCCTATGCAACATATTTTGACACGTCAACTGCTAGGGGGAAAATACTCCAAATGGATTGTCATACTCCAGGAGTTTGACATGGAATTTGATAGCGCCAAGTCCAAGAAATCCTTAGTTTTTGCTGAGTTGATATGTGATTTTCCTCACTCTACAACGGAAAACGTAGCAGTAGATTCATTACCCGATGAATCTCTTTTCCTTATTAGCACTGACGATATTTGGTATGGAGATATCATTATATATCTCCAAACTTAGACTTTCCAGCCTGCTTTGTCTAGTAATGAACGACACGGCGTACGCTATTAGGCTCGTCAATACATAATCCTCGGAGATACTCTTTACCATCGGGGAATTGACTTTGTTTTTCGACATTGTCCGACATTTGACAAAGCTGAGAAAGCTCTGAATGACTTCCATTCCGAAGCATGTGGTGGTCATATGTCTGGGTATGCTACTGCCGAGAAGATCTTACGCGCAGGGTATTTTTGGCCTTCTTTGTTTAACGACTGCATTACTGTCGTTCAGAAATGCCATGCCTGCCAGACCTATAATCAGAAAATACGGTCACATCCTGCTCCTCTTCATCCTGTGGTCTCAGTTGGTCCTTTTGCAAAATGGGGCATTGATTTCATGACATGTCACCCTCACTCGGCCAAGGGGCATGGTTACATCATTGTAGTTGTTGATTACTTTACAAAATGGGCCGAGGCGATGCCGACATTCGATAACACTAGAAAGACTGCAACCTTGTTTCTTTTTAACCACATTATAGATCGTTTCGGTGTGCCCCAAGCTATTGTCACTGATCACGGTAGTCATTTTAGGAATTTTATGATGTCTGAACTTACGAAAAAGTTGGGTCTTCATCATGATAACTCAACACCCTATTATCCGCAGGCTAATGGCCAGGTCGAAGCAATCAACAAAGTTCTTATAACTATGCTTCGACGGATGATAGGAATTCATAAAACAAGTTGGCACATGATGTTGTTTTCGGCATTATGGACATATAGGACATCTGTTAAATCCGCTACGGGGTTTACGCCTTTTCGATTGGTCTATGGTGTGGAAGCCATTCTTCCTATAGAATGTGAGATACCTTCTCTGAAGCTAGCTGTCGAACTCTTACCCAATACTTCTGCTGAAGAAGAATGTCTTTTGTATCTGATGCGATTAGACGAAACTTGACGTGATGCTACTCTAATAATAGAAGCCCAGAAGAAACGTGTCAAGGCACAGTATGGCAAGCATGTCAAGCCTCACATTTTCTCTTAAGGTGATCATGTTCTTCTCTATGAACAGGATCGAGATGTCTTAGGAGCTGGGAAATTCGAACCATTGTGGCGAGGTCCTTATATTGTTCGTCAGGTTTTGGAAAAAGGAGCATATGAGCTAGTCGATTATGATGGTATCCCTTTGAGTGAACCCAGGAATGGGTTGTACTTGAAGAAGTACTATGCATAAGTCATTTGTGCACAAGTATTTGTATTTTTATGTATCATACTTTGTGTGTGTTACTTTAGTTTTCTTTTGACGTTATTTGGTCTCTGCCCTTATGTGACGTTGTGTTTGATTGCCAGATGTCGGAGTCTTCGCTACCCTATATTGGCTTCGCTGATGGTGCTAGTCGTAGTACTCAGAACCTAGCCTCCGCTGCGTGGGCAATCTATGCCCCAACAAACGACCTTATATCTTTACGAGGTGTATGTCTTGTTCGTGCAACTAATAACATCGCAGAGTATAGCGCCATTATTGAGTTATTGGTTGATGCTATCTCACTCGGAATTCGTCATTTGGTTGTGCAACTTGATTCGCAGCTTGTAGTACTACAGCTAAGTAATATCTACTCTATTCGAAGTCCTACTTTGTTACGGGTGTATTTGCGAATTCGCCTTTTGGAATGATATTTTGATCACATTGAATATCAGCATATTCCTAGATGTCTTAATACATTAACAGATGCATTGGTTAATTATGTATTGGACAGACATTTGAACCATTTATAAATCAAACACATTAAAATTCACATAATATAAAGTAAACCGGTAGACGCCATCTGTATATATAACGGCGATATACTCTGCGATGTTATTAGTTGCACGACCAAGACATACACCTCGTAAAGATATAAGCTTGTTTGTTGGGGCATAGATTGCCCACGCAGCGGAGGCTAGGTTCCGAGTACTATAGCTAGCACCATCAGCGAAGCCAATATAGGGTAGCGAAGACTCCGACATCTAGCAATCAAACACAACGTCACATAAGGGCAGAGACCAGATAACGTCAAAAGACAAATAAAGTAACACACACAAAGTATGATACATAAAAATACAAATAATTGTGCACAAATGACTTATGCATAGTACTTCTTCAAGTACAACCCATTCCTAGGTTCACTCAAAGGGATATCATCGTAATCGACTAGCTCATATGCTCCTTTTTCCAAAACCCGACGAACAATATAAGGACCTCGCCACAATAGTTCGAATTTCCCAGCTCCTAAGACATCTCGATCCTGTTCATAGAGAAGAACAAGATCACCTTCAGAGAAAACGCGAGACTTGACATGCTTTTCATACTGTGCCTTGACACGTTTCTTCTGGGCTTCTATTACTAGAGTAGCGTCACGTCAAGTTTCGTCTAATCGCATCAGATACAAAAGGCGTTCTTCTTCAGCAGAAGTATTGGGTAAGAGTTCGACAGCTAGCTTCAGAGAAGGTATCTCACATTCTATAGGAAGAATGGCTTCCACACCATAGACCAATCGAAAAGGCGTAAACCACGTAGTGGATTTAACAGATGTCCTATATGCCCATAATGCCGAAAACAACATCATGTGCCAACTTGTTTTATGAATTCCTATCATCCGTCGAAGCATAGTTATAAGAAATTTGTTGATTTCTTCGACCTGGCCATTAGCCTGCGGATAATAGGGTGTTGAGTTATCATGACGAAGACCCAGCTTTTCCGTAAGTTCAGACATCATAAAATTCCTAAAATGACTACCCTGATCAGTGATGATAGCTTGGGGCACACCGAAACGAGCTATAACGTGGTTAAAAATAAACAAGGCTGCAGTCTTTCTAGTGTTATCGAATGTCGGCATCGCCTTGGCCCATTTTGTAAAGTAATCAACAGCTACAATGATGTAACCATGCCCCCCGGCCGAGTGAGGGTGACATGTCATGAAATCAATGCCCCATTTCGCAAAAGGACCAACTGAGACCATAGGATGAAGAGGATTAGGATGTGACCGTATTTTCTGATTGTAGGTCTGGTAGGCATGGCATTTCTGAATGGCAGTAATGCAGTCGTTAAACAAAGAAGGCCAAAAATACCCTGCGCGTAAGATCTTCTCGGTAGTAGCATACCCAGACATATGACCACCACATGCTCCAGAATGGCAGTCATTCATAGCTTTCTCAGCTTCGTCAAATGTCAGACAACGTCGAAAAACAGATTCAATTCCCCGACGGTAAAGAGTATCTCCGAGGATTATGTATTGACGAGCCTGATAGCGTATGCGGCGTCGTTCATTACTAGACAAAGTAGGCCGGAAAGTCTGAGTTTGGAGATATATAATGATATCTCCATACCAAATATCATCAGTGCTAATAAGGAAAATAGATTCATCGGGTAATGAATCTACTGCTACGTTTTCCGTTGCAGAGTGAGGAAAATCACATATCAACTCAGCAAAAACTAAGGATTTCTTGGACTTGGCACAATCGAATTCCAAGTCAAACTCCTGGAGTATGACAATCCATTTGGAGTATTTGCCCCCTAGCAGTTGATGTGTCAAAATATGTTGCATAGGGTTGCAATGAGAAATCATCGTAGTTTTTCGTGAGAGGATATAATTCCGAAACCGTTGGACAGCTTGAACGACAACCAAGGCCAGTTTCTCAACATGTTGATACTTGGTTTTAGTGGGGGTGAGACTTTGACTCAAGTAGTAAACAACATGTTCATTGTGCGCATCATCCTCTTGGACAAGGACCATGCCAATAGTGTACTCCGAGGCAGCAAGATAAAGGAAATAATCACGACTATAATCAAGAGGAAAGAGAAGCGGAGCTCGCGTGAGGGACTATAATCAAAAGAGTTTGTTTTTAACAAAAATTTTGTTCGAAGACAAAAATATCAAAAATAAAATCTTATAGCTTCTACAATGTGACATCATGGATGATTTTCATGGTAACACACAACTGCCCTAGCAACCCTACGGAGCAGTCGACCCATAGTTGTTGATACTCCTACAGTGTGACGTTGATCACGTCGTGGAATCTCTTCCAGAGTCATATCTGGAATGTCTGTTGTTAGACCCTCTAAATTATGTTCCACCACCTGATAATCTTCGGCATACTGTGGTGCTTCTGGTGCTACTTCTCCTCGTCGCTGGATAGGAGAAGTGCCAGGAGGTCTATACGGTCCAACATCTGTGTTATCAACAAACATTTTGTGTTAGTCTTTAGATAAATACAGAAAACAAAAACATTTAAATATGATAAAAATTCAAAAACATTTAAAAAGAGAAAATGTGTGTACTTCTTACTGAGGTCTCCCCACTGAGCGTCCTCAGGTAGTGCTAGATCCGTATCTACTCGGAAATCCAACCCGACATAGGCATAGTCATCGACCATCAACATCTGGTTTTGCAACCAGTCAAAGAAAATATCGCCGTATTTGACAATTGGTCCTGCCATGTGCCGGGCCATGAGCTGACAACACCTCAACATCCTTGGATCCCTAGGACCCGGTAGGTTCCATTCGACCTGTAGTCAGAATACGGGGACCCTCTCAAGGAAGAAGGACACTAGTAAAGATCCATACCCAAATTGTTTTAATTCCCCAGTGGAGTCGCCAATTTTGTTAGCGGATAAATCTGTAAGTGCGGACACAAACCGATCTCCCTAGATCCACCTGGATCTAGAACAAAGGAGGACAGAATAATACTCTTTCCCTAGATTTCGATTATTGAATGAACTAGGAGGCAAGAATCATGAACATACCTTATGATCACTTCCTTGGGTCTTTTTTGTTCTAGCTTCGCTCCAATGCTCTTGTGCTGTCAAGACCACAACAATACAAACCAATCGAAGTGAAGACAACTCAACATATTCAATAATCAATCTAAGTATATGATCAAGGAGTTATACATAAAGTAGACTTAGCTTTATGGGAAAGGGACATATTATTGTATTATATTGATAGAAAGAAAAATTTACAACCTAAGCCTTGATGTTGCAAACCTCCTTTCAATGGCCCTTGGCTCTGACACACACACTTGCTCCCTTGTATGAAGAAGATCCACCACTTTTGATAAACTTGTTGGAGTTCCTAGTTGTTGTAGCTTCAGTCCTTCACACAGTCTTTCACCAATTCTCCAATAATTCTCTTTCTAGTTTGATTCTAACCTTTTCCATGAGAATCCCCTCAATATATAGGAGAGAATGAATTAGTTACTTGGATAGGAATGATCCCAAAATATCAGGAAAGCCAGTACTTAGATAACCATTCGAATTCCATCTCATCCTTCTAGAAGATTCCCTTATAGAAGCTTTGAGAATTCATATTTTTCCCTTCTTTAAAAAGAGTTCACACCCTAGCAGTTAGGCACAGTGTGAACTTCTCGCACCCTGGCTTAAGGCAACCTGTGAGAATCATGCATTCTTGCAGGCAAATGTATTGGCAGCCTGCGAACCTTCCTCAAAAATGTGATTTATGGAAAGAGATGAAGGTAACTTTTCTCAGGAAAAAGTTCTAATGAAGAGCCTGAGTACACCATCATCAATACATCATCATGATGACCAAAATTATGGGTAACACCTGGCCAACAAACAAAATATTCTAGCAATTAAAGGTTTCCCATTCACTCTCATGAATGGATACCTCTACAATATAGGACTTGACAATATTCTGTGAAGATGTGCATTAGCGCATGAATGTGAAGACATCATTAATGAGGCACATGAAAGAATAGAAGGAGGTCACTTTCAAGATGATGTTGGCACAGGGGCAGACCCAGGGTTCAACGCTTAACAATGCACAAACAAAACCCTGACTACTGGCCCTTTCGGAAACACCTGTGAAGAAGAAAAGGTCTCACCCGAGGTAGAAGCATGGGGGATTACAGGATGCAGGTGTCTATAACCAAGCTGGGACACAGATCTGTGATACTAACACTTCACAAGGTATTTTTTTAACGCTTAGGAAGTGACATACATTAGTTCATTAATCTTATGAACATCGTAGAACATAATATAAGATAGACCTAGCATAGTAATAACAAAATATTATGCACCTTAAACACTTAACACTTAGCACTCTGAATCATATCTAGCATTATAACATAAGAAATGCAGTTAAGCAACATATACATATTCATTACACATCTAATATAATCACTAAGCAACACATAACAGAGATAACCTTACACAAAGCAAACCATAAGACACCAGATGTATGTGTCTCACCCTAGTGTGGAGCTACATCCACCAACCGCTTCACCTTCTTTATTGTCCGTCAATGTCTTACATTCAGTTACTTCTGTTCACTAAGACACTAATATGAGCTTTGCACCAAACATGAGATCTGTGTACTGAGCACTAGATCCTCCTTTGAAGACTAGGTCAAGGCACAGAGCCAATTCTCTATCAAGCACAAAGCCTTAACATAGATACATTCTCTTGCACATATCCAATCGAACTACTTGCACTTAGCTCCCAAAAACTCTTCTACGTCTACTATACATTCTTCTTTTATTTATACTTTTGCAAACAATTACAATAAGGCCTAATCATGGGTAAACCCCATGGGTCGACATCTCATAGACCCATTACAAAAACCCTAGAAATCCCCTTACTAGGTCCACATAGGCTGCAAAAATGGGTGAGATCCACGATCTCAACTCCGCCTAGGTGCTCCTTCTTCGAACAATGTGTCAAATTCCAAAAAGTGGTCCAATTATAACCAATGTTTCCTCAAAACTTGGTCGAGGGCCAACAAGCCCCCAACACTCACCTGTGACTCGTCCCAAGTCACTCAGGTCTGGATAATGTTTCTTCGAAGGCCTCGAGCTTAACTCGAGCTGCCTCAACTTGTTGCTTGGCTTAAGCCTCCTGCTCAGCGAGCTCCTGGATCATATGCTTTGTAATAGGCCCTTCCAGGTGTTGTTCTACTAATGCAACCACTTGGTCCAATTGTGAGCCCTGTCCATCAATATCTTYGAACACCTTGCAGGCTTCATCTTTCACAGGTTGCAACTTTTACATGACTTCCAATACCTTTCCCTGGAAGGAAATGACATGTTGTTGTACTATGCACTACTCCTAGGATCTCTTCATTCTTTCAACTACGGTGAGCAGCTTCATCTGCGCCTGCATGGTAAATTCTTGTTGCTACGCCAACTGTAACTGCGCTTCCATCTTTCTTAGCTCTCGGTCCTCAACAAGGCATTCATATGTTTGTGCGCTTCTATCACTTAGCTATTTGAAATCCAAGGAGAGGGATCTTATCCTTACTATTGTGTTCTTAGTGGTTTCATCCCTCTAGCCACGCACCTCCTGCGGGGTGCTCGACACTGCTTGGGCCTCTAATTCTGCTATCCTGGCTTGAAGCTGTTAGGAAATCTCAGAGAGCTTCACTATTGAGCCTCGACCAACTCTTTCTCCTCCTGTGACAAGCCTAGCATAGAATGACATGATTTACTCACTACTTCTTTAACCATGGCCCTCTCTGCGAGAAACTTCTCCTTTTCTCTCTGTAGTTGGGATTTTTCCTCTTGGAGCTTCACATGAAGCTCTGCTTTCTCACTTTCCTGGGCTGCTACATTTTCCTACGTTGTTCTTAATTGTTCTAGGACACCATATTTCTCATGTTTCAAGGCTTCTGTAGCCTTCTCCTTCTCTTCCTAGACTCTCTGAAGTCGAGCTTCTGTCACATCCGCAAGTCTTCTCAATTGGGATGGTTCATCCCCTAAATCTACAATCTATGACGAGGAAGGCGCAGTAGGTACTACGCAGACCAAACGAACAGTTTGTTGTAATTCCTTCAATTCCTTGTCAAGCATTCCATATAGCTCCTCCTGCTTCTCTCCAGATCTCTGCAATATTTCCTTGGAAGCATCCTCCATAGCTCCATGGACCAGACTGATATCGTCCTCCGTGAGCATGGCCTCCAACTGGTGCTTATTAGTGTGCATCTTCTTCCTTACTGAAGGTTTATTTGGAGAAACCTTCCTCTTCTGTAGTTTTATTGTCCCAACAGGTCCATCCTCAAGTGGAGGGGTGGTATCTTCCCCCCTCCTTCTCCTTCATTTCCTCCTCCTTTTCCTTCTACTTTGTCTTCTCCTCCTCCTCTGAGTGATCCAGACCCGTTATCTTTAGAAGCGTTGTCCTCCTTATCACTTTCTATATCCTAGAATTCCTCCTACGTTTTATTCTTCATCATCCCACAAGACTATCCGACATGCTCAACTCGGGTGACTATGGGGCTTCCTATGGTGTTAGTGTCAAAGAGTTCTACATCAGCGACAGGTACAAGAAATTCCTCAGGCCACTCCTTTGTAATCTGCTTCATGTCTTCATCTGTTAACTTGTAGTGTGAATGTATCTCTTCCTAGTTATAATCTCAACATGCAGTGATGTATATGAAATGCGGATCTGCATGGAACTTTACTATTGGTCATTACTGGTGAAAGGTGCACGGTGTCATGTGCGGAAATGATTCAATGGAAACCTTTAATTGTTGATAGTATTCATGAAACACGGCATTGGAATGCCACTGCTTCATCATGTCGTTGGTGTACCACATGGTTGAAAACCGAGCAGCCAACGGCTCTGAGGGCTCAATTTCTGGGAAGGTGGCTCCTTCAGGAATTTTCCAATCAACAAATGTGATCAAAATTATTAGCCAGTTGTAGTGGAATTCATATCCCAAATCCTGGGCTTCATGGAAATTTTTCTCTACCTCATTGACGAGGTAGTTTGCCTAGTTCGTCTGCATTCCCTCCACACATTTTCCTGTGAGGTCCACCACGAACCCGGTGAACTGTATGGGGTGGTTCTTCCTTATGATATTTCTAGCTATGAGTTGGTCGAAAGAGAGGTGCATTGCGCCATCCTGTATAGAGTCTACCTTGTAAACTCGCTTTCCTTTTTCGACTTCACTGTAAGATTCGTTGATGCATTGTGCCAAGGAACGGTATGAAGCCTTTCCTGGATAAAACTGTTGAGGGTCAGGTCCCTTCACACTTAAGCTTGTAATCTGATGGATCAACGCCCGATCCATAGTAATCCTTCTATCGAACCACAGGTATCCTCCATGATAGCACGATAGGAGGAGTTTAACACAAGTGTTAACCTCCTGGTGGCACCCAAAATGTAGGATCTTCATCACATTCAGCATGGTGGATTGCACCAGCCCCTTAATCCATGGTTGTGAGATGAGGCGAGGCTTCTTTCTAGTTGACTTTGTCAAGTAGCGGTGGGGCGTTAACATAGCGTAGTTCTTCCTGACTCCTAAATTGAACTCGTTGTTCTTCAATAGCGGGATCTATCTTAACTGACTTCCGACTACACGTATTCCTTTCGAAATGTACGTGGTGAACACAGTGTACTCAAAATATCGAGGGAATATTTTCATAGTTAATAGTTCCATCCAAAGTTGGGATATACATATGCCTTGCATTATCCATATCACCACGGTGCTTACTTCGTTGCTCAGTCACGAGGTTGACATGACCAAAATGACGTCTAGTCGAAGGGGAAGCCTACAGTCCCCTAGTAGACGACGCTTGGACACCTTCAGATATCGGTCTATCAGCCATTAACTTCTTGAGGACTTCCTCGATAGACTTCTCTAATTCACTAGGTTCAGCCAACATTCTAACTTTTAAATAGACAGGTCGGGGTAGACGAGTGGACAGGTGGGACAGAAAAGCGAACATGTGAGGTCTTGTTTCAGATAACACATCTCGACACTTGGACAATTCTCTGTTTATCTCATTCAATCATGGGTAGTGAAAAGTGGTCACGACTTAGTGTCCGACGAGTTAAATAAGAAGGGCATCGTAACAGATTCTTCCAGCCACCAGGGACGTTTCCATCAATGTGAATTTTTTCATTACAGCGTGGTATCAACGTCCAAAAGTGATCCATCTTCCCATAAATGCATTTTATAACCATTTTGGAATGTCATTCTAATGGTTGGGGTGCCTCCAATGGTCATATAACTTCACCAGGGCGAAGTCTCATTCTGCGCGGTCCTGTTGTTCCAGCGAGGTTCAAATCTTGCGAACCTGCCTCCTGTGAGGTTCCAGTCTGCGAAGTCTTCCATCTGGTTTCTATAGCTTTTTCAACTTAGCTTTATTTTTATTGAGCTTCCTTGCCTTCTTCCCTGCGATCTGAGTCTCTCTAACTATTTCTGGAATCCTCTTTCCATTTTTATTCTTATCTTCCCCTAGCGTAGTGACTTCGCACTATTGATGTGCCCTCAAAGGGTCTAAAGTTAATATCCCTTTTCTTAACACTTCTTGGGTGGATATACTTCTTTCTTGAATAGATAGGTACTTCAAACCTTCTTTCATTATTTCAGCCTTGATAGATAATTCTCGTACTTTATGTTCCTCCGACGTTGTTACTTTTTTATGTTTCTTCAACTTATCCTCACGTTCTTTTATTAGTCGATCTATTTTTCTAGCTATGAAATCCCTTAGTTCTTTCTTTTTCTTTTATGTAGCTTCTTCCTCTGCTTTCCTTCTAATTTGATCCTTCTCAATCCAAGTCTTACCTAACAAAAGTGGGAAGGGACTTCTATCCCCAACAAATTTAATGACTTCAAATTCCTCTTCAGTCGATGTTCCATGAACAATAATAGGTACATTAGTAACTCTTCCACACAAGGTTATCATCTTTCCCTTAAACAAGCCTATCCTTCCTAATGAAGGTACCACAGTAGGCTTTCCCAAAATTTCCCAAGTGTCTTCTATCATAATATTTACTTGTTTTTCCTCATCCAAGACACAGAGTATATCGAAGTCTTCTATTCTTGCACTTATGCGTTGTTTTACTTTCAGGATCTCTAGTAAATTGACATCTTTGTGAGCATCCACCATTTCTTTCAATTGTACTAATGTAGTCTTAACTTCCTCTGGCCTTTTTTCTTGATGACTTTATAACATGCTCTTAGTATCTTTACTTCCTTCATAGTTTTCTTGTCTCATGTTCATCTTTTCAAATTTAGCAATCATGCTTGGACAATCCTCAACTTCATGACCAACAATCTTACAACAAAGACAAGTAGGACCTGTGCTAGGGAATTCCTTAGCAAGATATATTGGTCTTTTGCAATTATAGCACAATGTCAATCCTCTTTTTCTTTTAAATGCTCCCCAACCTTTTATGCACTGTGCACTAGGATCATAGTGTTGGATTTGAAATCTGCAAAAAAACAAATATAGGTTCCTGCATCCACTTATTAGTCCAAAACGTCTTTCTATGCATAGGAATAACATATCTTTCTTCATTTCTATTAAATTTACTCATATCAAATCTTTGTTTCAACTGTTCCCTAGCCTTTAGAATAGGACAGAATCTATTAAACATACTTAAATTCATGCTTTCGAAACAAAAATCTTCACTTATCTTTCTCTTGTCAAAGCAAAAAAATATTGCCTCCTTTAGGATCTCACCTCTTTTCTTTAGATCAGATTTCTTTCTTAGCACAAAGCTTCACAAGTCCAGAAGAGTATTGTGCACTTCAGAAGTAGATCTACGCACAGAGGTTCTCTTTTCTTTACTTCAGTTCCCAGCAATCATAGTTTTAGTTTCCCGACAACGAAACCATTTGTTGGCATAGGGGCAGACCCAGGGCTCAATGCTTAACAACGCACCAACAAAACCCTGGCTACCAACCCTTTTGGTAACACCTGCGAAGTAGATGAGGTCTCACCCAAGGTAGAATAAGGGGGTGTTACAGGACGCAGGTGTTTGTAACCAAGCTGGGACACATATCTATGATACTAACACTTCACAGGGTATTCTGTTAATGCTTAGGAAGTGACATACATTAATTCATTAATCTTATGAACATTGAAGAACATAATATAATATAGATCTAACGTAGAAATAACAAAATATTGTGCACCTTAAACACTTATCACTTAGCACTCTGAATCCATTCTAGCATTATAACCTAAGCAATGCAGTTAAGCAAAACATACATATTCATTACACATCTAATCTAAGCACTAATAAACACATAACAGAGATAACCTTGCACAAACCAAACCATAAGACACCATATGTACATGGTTCACCCCAATGTGTTAATGTCCACCAACTGCTTCGCCTTCTTTATTATTCATCAATCTTTTACATTCAGTTACTTTTGTGCACTAAGCCACAGATTCGAGATTCAAACCAGACATAAGATCTGTGCACTGAGAACCAGATCCTCGTTCCAAGTCTAGGTCAAGGCACAAATCCAATTCTCTATCAAGCACAAATCCTTAACACGGATACATTCTCTTGCACAAAGTCAATCGAACTACTTTCACTTAGCTCCCAAAAACCCTTCTACTTCTACCATACATTCTTCTTTTATTTATACTTTTACAAACCCTTACAATAAGGCCTAATCATGGATAAACCCCATGGGACGACATCCTATAGGTCCATTACAAAAACCCTAGAAAACCCCTTACTGGGTCCACATAGCCCGCAAAAATGGATGAGATCTGCGATCTCAGCTCTGCCTAGGTGCTCCTTCGAATAATGTGTCAAAGTCCAAAAAGTGGTCCAAGTCTAACCAAGGTTTCCTCAAAACTTGGTCAAGGGCCAACAGTTGACACGATATCCAGGAAAATATTTCCAGACAATGTTTAGTGGTCAACCTTACACAAAGATTGTCCAGAATAGACAAAGAAATGCGACAAGTGTCAGAGGATGGGCCGACCATTATGGAAAAATGAAATTACCTTACATTCAGTAAACCCCAGTTTACCATTTGAAATCTGGGCCATTGATTTTTTCGATCCATTCCAAAGAATAGAAAAAAATATCAGGAGAAAAATACATCATTACAGAGGTCAAATACTTAACCAAATGGGTAGAGGCAGAACCAGTCGAGAATTGAACAAAGGAAATAGTTGCAAAATTCATCTACAAAAAGATAGTAACCAGATTTGGCTGCCCCTTGACAATAATCAGTGATCAAGGAACCCACTTCATCAATAGTACAATTGAAGGATTTATTAAGAAATTATTGATTGACCATATAAAGACAATTGCATATCATCCATGGGATAATGGAGTCATCGATTCATTTAACAAGACATTACACAAGGGATTAATGAAAATATGTGAAGTTGACAATGACAATTGGGATGATAAATTCCAACAATATTGTGGGCCTATAGAACAACGTACAAAATATTGATTGGTCATATGCCTTTCAAATTAGTCTATGGTCAAGAAGCAGTAATCCCATTACACTTTTGTGCTAACGCGGGTCATATAGCCTCTGTCCTAGAATTTGACCATGTGCTTAACACAAGACACCACTTCTAACAACTAAACCAATTAGAAGAAGAAAGGATGTTGGTGCAACAACATCGGGAAATTAAAAAGAATCAACTGAAAGCTTGGCACGATCAACATCTTAAAAAGAAGGATATCAACAATGGAGACTTGGTAATTTTATATGACAGTTGGGTAAAAAGAAAACCAAGGAAGTTGGAAAATGCATGGTTGGTTATGTATGTGATCGAGGACATCTAACCATCTGGATAATTACAGTTAAAAAAATTACAAGGGTACTCCTTAAAGAAACTTTCCAATGGGGCCTTCTTGAAAAAATATTATACATAGCAACCCAAAGTCCTGCTGGTGAAAACCTCTTTGGGGGCGCTAGTAGGACTTAACTAGGTCGAAAATCTTTTATGGTGGCCTAAGTTGAAAGTGAGAATAAAAGAAAAAAAAGATAAAATGGAAAAATAAAGACAAGATGAAGCGATAAAAGTAAAAGCAAGATTAAGAACAGAAAAATCAAGAAATAAAAATTAACAAAGAAATAAACAAGTTGATTATAATAATTAGGTACAGAAAACTAATCAACAACTATAATTTACATGACTAATTCACACAATCAACACATTCATTCACACTAAAATATTCGAATATGAGAAGAGAATAGAGTCCCTGGTAAGCAAGAAGAGAGGCAACACAGAAATCAAGAGAAAGTTCAGTACACAGAAAATATTTGTGCCATTACTTAAACAAGCATACCAATCAATCAAGTGAAAGAGAAGAGCATCATCTAGTCAAACAAAAAACCCTTCAATCCAATAAGTGAAAATTCAAAATATCAAGCAAGAAAGCATGCAAACAACACTTCAAGCACACATGAATATCCTCAACAAAGGAAGTATGTATTCAAAAGGCCGAACATTAGTCGAATTGACATGAAATAAGAAAATAACATGGTTGGATGCTTCGACCGGAGATCCTCGACTTCCCATAATATTCGACCCGACCAAGTGGAACAAGTGAATATCGCTCAAGTCGAGCGCACCCCCTGAGAAACCAAAATTGATAGAGACGATGTGACTAAGTCGCGGGTTTGTGCTAATTCCATTAATGCTCGATAGGACAAGTTTGACTGCCATGCCACCATCAATGCAAGAGTCCCCTCACATGAGGAAACAATTAATTTTGAAGCCAATATCAAGACAAATGAATTAATATAACCGCTGGAAGAATTAAAGTCCTTGCTCCATCTCACGCCTATAAATTTGGATGAGGCATACGACTTCACATCACTTATGTTTACACCCAAGCACCCAAACAATCAGGCTATTGAAATCCTAGTTATGCAATTGATCTCGTAACTCTAGAAAGATCAACCAGACATCCCAAAAATCACAGATATGTTGAGAATGAGAGGATAGGTTGGGGATTCATTGGTCAAACTAAGGACAAAGTCCAAATTTAACAGCGTAGATGCAATTGAAAAAAATTACAGTTCTCGAATAGAAGCGATTGATTGGTCTTGACACTGGAAAAACTTTGTTTCATGGGGAATGGAATTCAACACATGGAAAGAGTAAGAAAACTTCCTTGAGAAAGCAAGTATTCGACACTTTTTGGGCACACCTCAAGTCGTAGAGTTCAATGGCTAGAAGGAAGAGGCTGAAAAATTACTCGTGAGTTGGTACCAAAATGGCCATCTATGGATAAATTTACAAGTTAGGATCATCGAAGGAATGATCCACATGATCACCGTAATTCCTCATGGGAAAAAATTTGTGCCCAAAGCTCTAAACCTTAATAACTCGATTTAGAATCTCAATAGAGGAACTTCAACAAAAAAAACTTAAAAGGTTTGCTTATCAACAAAGTAATGGACCTCCATGCAAATTGGACATGTATAATAGTATCACTATACTTGATGACTATGGGTCGAGCCTTGGATGTGAAGCTTACGATGTTAGAACCTATTGGCCAAATTTTTATGTCGTGGGCGCAGTTCTATTGGGAATACCATGTTGCTACATTAATTAAGAGCAATTGTAAATATTTCCAAGAGAACATTCATGTAATAAAATTTCCATCACTCCTAATTTGGATTGCCATGAACCAAGTCTATCCATATGGGGATCTTATATTTACTTCACTCCAGAGCCCAACCATGAATAACTTCAATACTTTTGCAATAGGAGCAGTCGGATCATCCAACTCCATCTCATCCGTCGTAATGTTCAAATGTTAGGTAAATCATTTAAAGAATGTATCACATAAGTGGGGAGTAGAGCAGAAATTTTGAATGGAATTACCACCAAGTTCCCATATTCAACTAAGCCTTGACACCACCACACTCTAGTGTGTATTCGTTGAAGGCCCAGCCCCCAAAGAACTGAAATACCAACCAAGGAAATATAAAATATTCTAGGAGCTCAACCAACAGTTGGGGTTTGTAACCCTGATCCCACTAGAGGTATTGAATGATAACCAAAACATTTGAATGCCTTTAAATGATGAAGAGAAAGAAGAAAAAGAGAAGTGGCCTTGTACATAGTCCCATTTGTATCAAATATTGACAAGGAAGGAGGCACACCAATAAATAAAACATCGACTAAGAAAATATAGCAGGAAAAAGTGGCTAAGGGTAAGAAAGCAATAAACTCCAATACATTTTAGGAAAATGAAAATATAATTTGGAAAGAAACATTCAAATCAGATACAACTCTAGACATTAATGAACCCATGAATCATGATAAGAGAAAAAAATGTCATCTTCACCAACAAGTTAACTGAAAGATCCTGCCAAACAGAAAAAGACCAACCAATTACTCAGAACATTTTGAACTCAAGAATAGGGCTGAAATTCAAAGAATCCATGGACACTCTTAATATGAAGCGTGCCAAAGAAAATAAAACTAGAGGATCTTTAGACAAGCATGTCTAAACAAGAGAACAAAAGAAGCAAATATTGGAGGATGAGCAAGAACAAAACACAGAACGGTCGACCCCAATTACATCACATCGATCGAAGAGAACTTGACCTGACCCTAGTCAAAATCCCAATCCAAAGAATAATCATATGAGAATAAGTACAGTAGACCTTACAAGAGAATCACCACCACCTGAGCCTACTCCAATCGTCGAAGAAAAAAGAACAACAAGGAAGATAGATGAACAGAAAAAGAAATCCAAAAAATGGCAACGGTAACTGTCATCGAATGAAATAGTTTCAGAATCCCCACCCAACAGTACCAATCAAGGAATTGCATCACACTCGAGGTTGGAGGATATCGACCATACCGTACATATTGAAACCACCAAAAATATTGTTACAAATAAAGAATCTATTTCCTACTTCACCCTACCAAAATTTGGTCAGAGAAAACAAATACAGTCGATCCATCTTGACTTGCATGTTGCAGCAGGTACATAGACACACAAAAAAGGAGGAATAAGAATAAATATTCAGGGGTCATCCCACACCTTTCCTACACACAAGTTAGTCGATGCACAACCAATTACAATAACAGTGGACAACACAGATCCCTCAACAAACTTCAATGAGGAGGCAAGGGAAAGAGGGAAGCAAATTGTCTAGACAAAAGAACAACAAAAAGAAGGAAATAATGATGGAAAAGAATCACCCCAAAATTTAATCATCCCTCCAGAAAATATCCCCTCATGAAGTCCCCCTAAAGGTTAGTCAAACCCTCTAGAACATACTGAAATCACAGATAAAATCAATGCACGGGACCATGGGAGTTCTAGAAATGGCAGAAAACAAGATATTCATACACAACTAGGATTTGGAGAGCACGACAAATAAAATCCAAGAAAAAAGGATTTAGACAAAGGAAACATGGCATTAATGTGTTTTCATTGATGTCAAACAGTATAAAAGTATCCAAAGTTCATGACAAATAAATATATGCAGTATAACAGTTAGCATAAAATGTCAGACAATATGCAGAGATTAAAGCTCAAGAGGGTTAGAGAATGAAGATAAAATCGCAAAAGGAAGAGCGCATTGTAGAAATGTCATCAGGATCGATGGAAAGATTGAGAATTTGATCGATGCACATGAAAAGGTGAGAAGCCTCAGTAGCCATCCGATCAAGAAATTGTCGGTGTTGATCGTCTCATGTAATGGGATTTATCCCACATTGGAAGTGTGAAATAACTTTTGTAGGTTTATATACAAAAAACTCTCCATAGCTTATCGACATGTAGTGCAAGGGTATGGTGGGGGCTCTAGTTGTTTGGACTCCTTGAGAAGCTCACCATCCTGGAGCCTGGGATGACCTGTCAGGCCCCCTACCTTTTGGTCAAAGAGACAATAACTTTCGAACTGATGTCTAAGGATCTCGGTCGTTCATTGGAAATATATTTATATATATATACATTGCACCTCGTTCATATGAGTGACCATGGGATTAAGGACCATTGTAGGATTTTTCAATGATCATATCAAGTTGTGACCATTGGATATGCAAGCCATATCAAGGGGAGGGATTTATTGCGGAGCGCGAAGGGATAGTTAAACTACACGTTATTTCCAATTCCACAATTAGTCTAGATCGTCAGATCGCATTGACTCAAAGATCGACGACTATGGTTGATCCACCAAACAATCATATTAAGTCATGACTGTCAAGTACACAAATTCCATATCAACGACAGGGATATATTGCGGAGAATGAAAGGAGAATTAAACAATGTGTTATTTCCAATCCCGTAATTAGTCAGGACCGTTAGATCTTATAGATTCAAAGATTGATGACTATGGTTGATCCACCAACAATCGTACAACTTCAATTGTGGATTTTTGGCGACGGGATAAACCATGCACAAGATATGGTTATGGAATCCACATCGACCATCGATGGTCATCCGTTAATAGATCTATAGTTGGCATCAATTCCACTACCAACGAGCAGTTTCCATTGTGGAACTCGACGATAGTTTTAAATGTCATGCTAGTGGAGGACCCTGCAATCATCCTTGATCGTTGATTTGCTTCGAGACCATTCTCAACCAATGGATCAAGTTGAGTGGAAGGATAGGATAAGCAAGGCAAAAGGGCTCAGATTTTGAATACTTGAATTCCTGATATTCGTTGGATCACTTTAAGTGGAAGGATAGGATAAGAAATACAAAAGGGTTGAGATCTCAAATACCCAAATTCCCGATAGTCATTGGATCACTTTAAAATGGAAGCATAGGATAAGAAAAGAAGAAGAGTTGTTGGATTTAAACCAAGGCAAACCATCATCACAGACAGATTGATTCATCGATCTAAAATCACGATCAATGAAAAACATTCATTTTGGGTTAAAATTTGTGAGGAGGTTACACTTTAGGGAATCTCACTTCAAAAAAACTAGGAAGTGGATAAATTGAATTACCCAAAGTCCCAAAGGCCAATATCCCGAAGTGGATATGAGTCATATGATCAGAGGAACACTTCCAGAATTATCTTGACTGTTAGATCAAGGAGAAGAATATGTGCCACATTGGAAAATCTACGTCAGTAAGACCATGTCAGCAAGGACACAAGGCACAGTCAGATAATGACAAGTGTCAAGAATAAATCGACATTTCAAGTACATGTAAATCATGAATCTGAGTGACATGTGGCAGCTACTCGGCCCGTGCCACATCATCAAGTGACATCATCAGGTTACGTCACTCCGAGATTTTTACTTCGGGAGCTTCACCACTAGCAAATGACCTAAGTCCCAAAGTCCTGAAGCCCAAAGTCCCGAAGTGGACATGATTCGTCCAATCTGAAGAACACTTCAGGAGTATTCTCAATCGTCGAGAATTATGGACACGCGTCTATTATTCGGGAGATCTATAAAAAGGCTGGAATTCGCAAAGGATGAAGTCCCAAAGCCCGAAGTCCCAAAGTGGACATGAGTCATCCAATCTGAAGAACACTCCAGGAGAATTCTCAACCGTTGATCAATTATAGTGGAAGGATAGCATAAGTGGAATGGCCTAAGTCCCAAATTAAATTAGAATGATCCATCTAATCATGATATTAAAACATGATCATTGATTCTGATAAGTGATCTAGTACTCGTTTTCCTAACCCCTGGTCACCGCTTTTGGTCATATGGAGTAAGAGAAACAAATGAAAAATATCATACATATATTAATTTGATAAGCCCGTGGTTTGATTTTTCATTCATATGTAAATGGTTGAAGGAAGCGCCTCAGCAGAAGGCAATTTCTGCAGTATTAACAGAGATTATGGTTAAGTTAAATGAAGAGGTGTGATGGTCCAAACTAAAGGACACAATACGTTATATCTCACACCAGTTTGAAGATTATATAAATGAGATAGTGTGGTGAGAAGAAAGTGTCTTTGTAGTCCAGATAAGAAGATCAAAATAGAAGCAGAGTTCAAGAAGAAGAATTGTTGGTTCCTATGGACCTGTCAATGTCTTATTGAAGATCAAGAACAAAAGAAGATAGAGAAGAAGTTATGCAATCCAGTATTTGATATAGAATACCTTTATTGGACTACAACAGATTCACTGAAGATTAAATGACAAAATCCAGATAGCAAGAGATGAAGTTTGATTGCAGATAACCAGAAGACCATACAAGCAGAGGTTGCAGCAGACAAGTAGAAAGTACAACAATTAATGATTATAAGAAGACTTGAAGAATTGTTAGTATCTTTGTGTGTTTATGAACACCTTGAACATAGTACAATAAAAGAGTTATAAAGTGTTATAACCTGAATAAAGGGAGGAAGGGTGGAGCAAGGGAAAACAAGTCGAAGTCAAAAAGGTCAAATCTGATAGGACTTGTGTTAATGGTTGCATGAATCAAATTCAATGAAGAGCAGCAGAGATTGAATTGCATAGTAAAATTAAGGGTGGTTGGGTGGTGCAAGGGTAGGTTGGAGCCTGCAGGGGAGTATCTGCTTCCTTTTCAATTGTAGCTAACTAAATAGGGGTTCGTAGTCTCCTTCCAGTTGTAGCTAGTAAATAGGGTGTCGAAACATCCTTTCAGTGGTAGCTTATAAACTAGGGGGCCGTAGCCTCCTTCTAGTTGTAGCTGGTAAAAAAGGCTTTCAAAGCATCCTTTTAGTGGTAGCTGATAAACTAGGGGTTCGTAGCCTCCTTCCAATAGTAGTTGGTAAATGGGGTGCGGAAGAATCCCTTCAGTCGTAGCTGAAGAAACTTGGGAGAAGTCTCCCCATCAAGTTGTAGCTTGAAAACGGTTTTGTAAAAGAACAATTTATTAATGAGAAACATGTTGGTGGTTTTCCCTGTTGGGTTCCACGATAAAAAAAATTGTTCATAAGGGTTTGTTGTTCATCATATATTTCTTAATTGAATAATTAATGTGTGTGCTTAATAATGATGGAATTAATAAGAAAAAATAGGCAATATTGATTCACCCCCTATTACACATCAAAATTACTCACTTCAATGATGACTTATTGTCATCATTACAGGTGTCGCAAGTGTCACACTTTGGCCACAAGTGTCGCAAGTGTCACAAATATCATATTGTTATCTTGCCTATGTCGTGTCTCAGACGACATCACAGGAACGCTTGATGACATCCTTAAACACTGGTTAAAAGAAGGAGATATCATTTGATGAAGAGTACAAAGTTTTTTCCTTGAGAAATACCACTTAAAAATCACTTTTGAAGGGCAACACTCCCATACCCACTAGCAGGGAGCGCTAGCGCTCCTTTCTCTTATTTGGGGGAGCGTTGCAATTCTCTATGCACCATTTTGAGGGAGCGTTGTGATGTTGAGGAAATCAGGGGAACATCCCCATTATCTCTGAAGTCAGTTTGATTCGAATCTAAGGTCAAGGCTGGATCTTAGAGAGGATCCACAACTGATGGAGAAAGATCCTCAACCTATCCCAAGAATCTCTAAGGTGGTTAGGCCTCTCCAAGCCTATATAAGGATGCCTCCTCATGGTTAAAGGGGGGAGACATTGAAGACATCAAACTTATGATATCATAAGGGAGAATTATCAATGAAAGCATAGTCATTTTGATTCTGGATCATTTGAGCAAGGGGCTAGACAAGGAGAGCTAAAAGAGGTTGTTGCAGCTTCATCAATGGTATGTAAGTATCTCTTTTGAGTTCTCAATAATACATGTACTTGGCCTGTTTCCTTCAAGATCGTGTATACCTACATGAACTTATCTTTAATGGATAGATATAGTTTCAAACTAATCATGGTAGAATAGGAAGCATGCTTTGTCTTTGATTGGATTGCAGGACGTGTTGAAGAGATTGAGGATTAGAGCTCAACTTGGACTGGTTAGGAAAAACATCATAAAAAGTTATATATTCTTCCTCTTCTCTATAGATTATCTTAGATAGGTTTAAAGGGATGTCAATGATAAAAGTTAGCACCTTTCTATCTTGTTCTTAGAGGTCTAGGATCCAAGAGGGAATTCACCTGTCCGCAGGGGGATTTTCCTGTAACAGAAATTGGCAACTCCATTGGGGAATGACATAGATTTGTATTTCATTGGTTTTTCCCTGCCCTTTTACCATCTTTTAGATCATTTTTACTGTTTGATCATCAACCATTAGCCTTCTCCTACCTTCACTAGCAATTTCACAAATTTTTATGCATTCTGGGTAAGTTTTTCTTCATTTGTTTAATTGTTTTTGAATTTCTGGGTGGATCAACGCCCCCCTTTTAGCCCATATCAGAGTGCTAGTGATATCCTACAGTTATTTAGGTATCCTTTCAATTCTCTATACCCTTGATACATGGAGCGTTGGTCTCTTTCTTGGGGGATTTTTGCCCTTTTCTGCTTAGATTTTCTCAGTTTGTTTTGTAGAAGTATTTACCCAAACTTTTTGATTGGTTTGTGAAGTTATTTAGGTTGATATTTGGTGCTTATCACCCCTTATTTTCCTTATTGGAGCTTCAAATTTTTTCAGAAATACGAAATTACCCTTTCTTGCTGCTTGGTTTGTCAAGACAATTTGAGTGATTTCTCTTTCTCTCTATCTTTTCTTGGATTCTTCTTTGCATCTTCATGTACTCCTTGAATGTGTGTCAATTGTTGAATCCTTGATTGAGTTCTTGTTAGAAAACTTTTATACTTGTTTTCTTTCATACCTCACTGCCTTGAGTGCATGCTTTGTTTGTAGCCTTTTTGCTTCGTGTCTTTTGCATCTATATAGGACTCTTTCTCCTGATTGAAAGTAGTAGAGAATCAAAGGATTTGTATTTAATTTATTTATACATTAGAATCAAACAAAGAATATATATGCATTGTTTCTTTTGGGTAGTGAAACTATTTTGCATTTGAAGTAGCGAAATTGCATGGTTTTGGAATTTTCGGACATTGCGCATCTAGGAATGATAAACGTTTTCTCCTTCTCGTAATATATCTTTCATCGAAATGAAATATTTTCATTCTCATTTGTTTGCATTGTTTAGAGTCGTTCAAAACATAATTAAGCCCACTCCACTTTCCTCTTGAGTAAACAATAGCCTTAAAATCAAGCGCTAAACTAAAATTTATCAGAAATTTTTACATTTTCTGTTAGCAAACCTACATTAGCTTAAGGTGTAGGGATTTGGAATAGGTTGAAATGATAACTTTCCAAAGTTGTCAAACAAAATTAACAACTTGCAAGAGGGAGAGAAAATCCAATTTTTGTATAAGATTACTGGGATCCCCCTCTCACACAGGGGTTATGCACGAGGTCACGTTTGGTAGAGTTACGGACATTATCCCTCCGTGGTTTAACCATTTGTAGTAGTCAGATCATATATTGGGGGTTCTTCTTGAGGTTCAACTGTCTTCATTTGGTCTCGGTGCTTCGTGAACTCTGAATCCGTTCGGGGTCCTCTGGAGTTCTACCGATCCACTTGTCCTCAATTTTCTTGAAGGATTTCAGACTTGTTATCCTGCCCATACGTTCAGACTGGATTGTTAACTATACCCACCCAGGGGATGACTATGATTTGGTGACCTTATTAGCCATAATATTCAGGGTCTTACACAAGGTGACAGTGAAGGGAAGTCTCATTGTACCTAGAATAGATGTTGGTCAAACTCACTCAGGATCCTTGGAGGGTAAATCCACAATTACTACGTGGAATCTTGCACAAAGGAATACGTCTATTAAGCAGGTCACCAATTTAACTGATCCACCCACTCTATCCCTACCCCTTCCTATATTGATCTTGCGACGTTGGATTTCATCACCAACTAGTGGTTTCATTGTGGGAAGTTTTGTTTGATTGTTTTCTTCTTAGATTCATAGTGTGTGTTGTTTGTTTTACCTAGTGGACCTTAGGTCAAGTAAGTGTTAATGGAATAAACTCCTGGGAGTACCACTGGAGGAACCCCTTGTCCTAGGGAACCTTTCACCTTTCCTTCTTTTGGAAACATTGGTCCTCCATACATTGCCACACTGAGTCTTCCGAGACTCACCATCGGATTACTAGTTTGGTTGTTCCCCACTCCGGTGATCTCAAATATTCCCAGTGATTCAACTACACCTAATGCTTCAGATGTAAGTACACCACCCACACATCAACCTCATGTCGAATTTTCACCTTCTTCACCCATTAAGTCTCCTTCCCCTTCTCCTTATTTGCCTAGTGAAAGATCTAAAGCAAGTAGCTAGGTTGATAAGAAGAAGAAGAAATTGAAAAGGACCAATCCTAAAACCATATCAGATGTTGGATCCAAGAAACCAACTACTATTAATCATACTTGGAGTGTTGATGAGTTCGACAAGATTAAAACGAACAATCTAAAACCCAAATTCCTTTGCAGTCTTTGTAAGGGTGACCACTTTTTGAGGGATTTCCCTGGTCTTCCCAAGGTCTTAGAAATCTGGTCCTCCACATCATCGGCCTCTTCTATACATGTTGGTGACACCCCGTCAACTAGTGACGTTAAGGTTGGTAAGAAGAAGACAATTGTTAAATTTCCTTGTATATTATGCGAACGTGATCATTATTCTCACCTTCGTCCTCGTATCGACGAGGCTTCTTCTATTTTGGAAAAGATTCAAATTACAAATGGTTATCGTAATATTTTCCCCAACCCATCATTAGTTGATGGAATGGTCAATCCAGTTCCATCCCCGGTCAGTCTGGTTGATCAGGTGGTCAATCTAGTTTCATCCTCGGTTGAACCACTAACCAAAGTAGTTGATATAGTTCCATCATCGATCAAACCCACTTTTCATATGAAAAGTGAAACCCAAGTGACTAATCCAAACTCGTCATTGGTCAGTCCCACCCTTCATTTGAAGAGTGCCAATGTGGTCAATCCCAGTCCTCCTCTAACGAGTGCCAAAGTGGTTTCTCTGGTCCCTTCATCAGTCAGTCTGGTTGATCATGTCATCAATCTGGTCACGTCCTTAATTGAACCAGTTGACAAAGTGGTTGATCAGATCCCATATTTGGTAGATCTCGCTCTCCCATTAGAGAGTGAAACCCAAGCAGTCGATCTGTTTCCACCTTTTGACCCCATTCTCCCCTTGGAGAATGAAACCCAAGTGGTCGATTTGATGTCGTTATCAATCGATCCTACTCTCCCGCTAGAGAGTAAACCCAATTCTTCCCACGTTTTTCTCGTTGATATAGAATCTACCGTGCTGGGGGGAATTCCTCCTTCTCCCGCGAAACCCCCTCCAAGTACTGAGGCCATCATTTTTTATTGGGGTGTGCTAACTGGACCTCATCTTCCCTCTCACATTCCTTTAATATTATAGTACAAGTTTGTGGTCTGGACGTTCCTCATGCGTTGATAGATGAAGGTTCATCCATTAGTATTTTATCCTTTATTGCTTGGAAAGCTTTGCGCTATCCTCGGCTTGTGTTGGTTACACAGAATCTATTCTCTTTCAACAGAAGAACCAGTCACCCTTTAGGAGTCCTTCCTCAGTTTCCTGTAACTTTGGCAGGAAAAACGACCTTTATTGATGTTATGGTAGTCCAGGACCCCTTGGATTTCGATTTACTCCTTGGGCGAGATTATGTCTATGCCATGAAATCTATTGTGTCCAATTTTTTTCATGTGATATATTTCCCTCACGATGGAAGAATTTTGGCTATTGATCAAATTTAATGCATTTGTCCTGACTTGATTACCAACCTAATGAACTCCCTAAATAGGTCTTATATGCAGACGATATTTCCCCTGCCACGGGTCAATTATGTGTCGTTATCTCCCATGTCTTAAGTTGTTAATGAAGTTGAGCCTCTCATTGTAAGCTCAACCTCTTATGACTTAGATCCGGTAGTTTACATGGTGATCTCTTAAATAGGGGTATTAGATCCATATATCCCTACCCTTATCGAGGTCGTCGGCATGTATTCCTTCCAGAGTGATTTTCTTCCATCTAGTGAAGATATTTTGGAATCCATGATTGGCGTTTGTCCCTTGACATGTATTCCTTCCATAGAATTGTTCTCTTGGAAGCCATGATCAAGGAGAGGTCACAAGCATAGTTTTCCTCTCTATGGAAAGATCATTAAAAAATGAAACAGATGTCATGAGCATAGTTTTTCCTCTCTGTAGCAAGCTCGTTAAAAAATGAAACATAAATCTAGGGACTAAACCTAGATCCTTGAGCATAGTTATTTTCTTGTGAAAAGATCATTAAAAAAATAAACAGTCACCTCTCCCGTCAATTCGAGTCTTTCGTTAGGTCTCTTATTCGAACCTTCATTTCATCCACCTTTATCCTTTTTCTCCATCTTGTACAAAAATTGGTGACAACCTCAAAGTCAGTGAATGAATTGAAGCTTGGGAAGGCATGTCTCCAACCTTTGATTATCATTCTGGAGTTAATCTCCTAGATTTTCAAGTTGGGGGCATAGTACCAACCATCCATGGGTATCCCAACCTTTGGAAATTGCGTTGGCAATTTACAAGCATAGTTTAATTTTGTTTCAAGCTTGTGTAAAAATGAAACCAATACCGAGCTTAGCCTTTGTTCTTTCTCATGCTTGTAAATACATGAGGATGTAACTGAGTAGACTTTTATCACTTTTTCGGACTCATAAAGATTATACGAAAAAGAAACCCCCGAAGTCTCCTTTAAGATCTTTTCAAACTCTCTAAACATGAAACGATTGTCGAGTGATCTTGATTCCTTTCACACTCGTTAAAAGGGTTTGAAAGGGAATATTTTGAGTGGTATTTTATCTCTTTTTCGGCCCCGCAAGACTAAACTTACAAAAAAGGACAACCCTGGAGTTGCCTCTAAGTTATTTTCAGACTCTCTAAACATGAAAAACCACTGATTTTTCCTTCTCTGGACTCGTTAAAAATTATACAGTAAAGGGACCATATGGGGACGAACCCTTACTTCTTCCAGTTCATTAAACAAAGGAAGAGGGACTTAGCAAAGGTGAGTTATATCGAGCATGTGTTATCCTCCTTGAGCTCGTTAAAATAAAAAGAGGTACTCGTCTATTTGGATGGGGAGAAAATTTGAAGGAAGCAAGCCAAGCAGTTTTTGAAAACATCACCAGTCACCCTTGAACACGACACTTTGTCTTTGCATACATTTTAATCCGCTGAACCTATGCACAGAACCAATCCTCTGAGTTTCTTTACTCCTTTGGGTCACCCAACGAAATTCACATTCTCCACTACATCATCATGTTTTGGTCCAAGTCATGTTTCTGTTGCTGTGCCTCAATGTTCAAGGGAAGTATCTGCCTCAAGAGTCAAACATCACAAATATTTTGTTTCAACACCTGTGTCAGTCCATGTTCATTTGATCCACCAACTTACATATTTGTGTCAGTTTCGTGTCATTGATGGGGGATACACGAAGGCCCTCCTTCGACGAGTATGTTCCTGTCGACTTCAACACATTATCCGGGAAGTAGACTTAGAAAACAATTAGTACCTTGGGACCTACATGCCTCAATGGAAGACCTCCTCACTTCTGACAATAGGTTTACATTATTGACCTTTGATCAGATGATTCCACAAATGTTCGACTTCAGCTCATTTATTCACATTCATTGGAATGTACTAGGGTACCTTGGGAATCATTGACATCAATGGTGATTTCCCTCACGTTTGTTAACGGTTTACCTCATTGACCGGTAATCGAGCGGTTTCTACCATGTTCGACATCAGTGCATCTATTCACATGGTTAGACTCGTACTACATTGGGATCAGTAAGAATACCCTGGGTTAAGTGATCACTCTGATATGTACTTTTCCTAGGTTGTGACGGAGTTTCTCTTGAATATTGACACATATACTGTCATATAGATCCACTTTGTATTGGTCCATGGCTATGTCTTGTTGTCTCATAGATCCACTATGTATTTTTTGTGGCTATGATCAGTTTATGTCATGGAAGTATAGATCCACATTGTATCTTTGGTGGCTATACATTTTGTCAATATAATTATGTATTTGTAGTGTATCGTATGGCGGTCATACCTTGAAAGTCTTTATCACTCAAGCATAGTTATGCTTGCCTTGGGTTTGAAACATATCATAACATTTTTCTAATGGTTGTATGCAACTTCTACTAGGTTCTCCGAGTCCATACCCTTGCTCGAAAAAGTCTACAAAGTACTTCAGTCATCAGTTTTTGTCTTCTAACTACACACTTTGGGGGGAAATCTATTACATATCAAGATTAATCACTTCAATGATGACTGGTTGTCTTCATTACAGGTGTCACAAGTGTTGCAAATATCATATTGTTATCTTGCCTATGCCATGTCTTGAACGACATCACAGGAACTCTTGATGACATCCTCAGAGACTGGTTAAAAGAAGGAGATGTGATTTGATAAAGAGTACAAAGATTTTGCCTTGAGAAAGACCACTTAAAAATCAATTTTGAAGGGCAGCACTCCCCTACCCACTAGAAGGGAGTGCTATCACTCCTTGCCCTCTTTGGGGGAGTGTTGCAATGCTTTGTGCACCATTCTAGGGGAGTGTTTTGTTTTTTAGGAAAGCAGGGGAAGATCCCCCTTATCTATGAAGTTAGTTTGATTCAAATTTGAGGTCAAGGATGGATCTTAGAGATGATCCACAACTAATGGAGAAATATCCTCAACCTATCCCAAGAATATATAAGGTGGATAGGCCTCTCCAAGCCTATATAAGGAGGCCTCCTCATGGTGAAAGGGGGGAGACATTGAAGACATCAAACTTATGATCTCATAAGGGAGAATTATCAGTGACAGCATAGTCATTTTGATTCTGGATTATTTGAGCAAGGGGCTGGACAAGGAGAGATGGAAGAGGTTGTTGCAGCTTCATCAATGGTCTGTAAGTATCACTTTCGAGTTCTCATTATTACATGGGATTGGCCTGTTCCCTTCAAGATCATGTATACCTACATGAACTTGTCTTTAATGGATAGATCTAGTTTCAAACTGATCATGGTAGAATAGGAAGCATGCTCTGTCTTTGATTGGATTGCAGGAATTTTTGAAGAGATTGAGGATCAGAGCTCAAATTGGACTGGGCAAGGACAAACATCGTAAAAATGTACATCTTCTTCCTCTTCTCTATAGATTAGCTTAGCTAGGTTTAAAGGGATGTCAGTGATCAAAGTTAGCACCTTTCTTTCTTGGTATTAGAGGTCTAGGATTCAAGAGGGAATTCACCTATCTGTAGGGATATTTTCCTGTAACACCCCCCCCCCCCCACCCTTTCAGTATTGACGGATATTCCATCACTTGGTATCAGAGTGAGGTTCCTTTAAGAACAGTCTAACAAACTGAAAGGAAGATCAAATTAAGCACACATGGATGGACAAAAGATTTACACTATGAATGGAACTCTAATAGATGGAAAATAAGAATACATATTTTGGAGTACAAGAATGGAAAGACATCTGAAGGAATTGGGACTTGAAGTATGGAATTCAATGATCACTAATTACTTCCCACCAAACAGAGTAAGGACTCCAACTCAAAATAAAGCCAAGAAAAGTAACTCAATGGAAATTAATACAATCCTTGACGGATTACCTGATGATGTCAAAGAGAATATAGGTGATTGTAACTCTGCAAAGGAACTTTGGGACAAGTTAAAAGACCTCTACTTAGATGAGAAGTCAAATGAAGCATTTCAATCAGAACAAAGTTCAGTCTACAACAATCCTAGTGATGAATATTCTTTTGAAAATTAATCAGACATTGAAGTAGAAGTCAATCTTGAAGCTGAGCTTGAGTGTGCTTTGGATGAAATGAGAAAATATAAACAAAGGTGTAAACAAATAAAGCATCTCATGTTGGAGAAAAGGAGGAAACAAGGTTCAAAGAAGAAATAACTTGAGCAAATCATATTTGACTTTAGAATCCAAGTCCAACTGGATCAAGAAAGATTGGAATCCTTGAAACAATCTCTTAATTGTTAGAAAAACATGACCGCGGAGAAATAAAATAAAACAAATGCGGAAACAAAACACAAAAGATACACAATACAAGAGAGACAAAGATTTACGTGGTTCACCCAGTGTGGGCTACGTCCACCAGAGAAATTGCCAGGTCTTTTCTTTATTATTATCCATCAAAATGAAGGGATACAGCCTACAGCAAAACCTGTTGTAACTTCCTCTTCTTTCTCTCATAGTCTCTTCACTCAGAATACAATACTCACCAACATACATAGCCGCAATAAATTTCCCTCATAAAAGAGGGTTGCCTTCTAGGGAAAAAAACCCTAACATAATCTCTATCGTTAGATCTGTGACCTTATAATGAACGGTCCAAATTTACAATGAAATTACAATATACTTTTACAAGACAATTTTTGTTTCGGGGGCTTCGCCCCTGAACCCTAGCTGGGAAGAGTGTACATACTTCTAGGGTGTAAATACTTCATGGGGTATAAACACAACTGAAAGTAAAAGACCTCTAAATCAGGAAGATAATCAGGCTCCACAACCAACATAATAAAGAGCAACAAAAGTTTGAAGAGCTCAAACAACAGTACTTAGAAAGTGAGGAAGAAAATTAGACCTTAAAAAGACAACTAATGTCCTCACAAGAGGAGCTACATGGTTTAAGACAACAAGCAGCCATTAGCATGGAAGAAGCCAAGAAATTAAAAAAAGAAGTTGTTGGACTCATGGATCAACTAAAGACTGCTGAAAAATTCAAGAAAGCAACTGAAGCCCTTGATAAAATTATCATTCTACAAAGATTTCCCTCGAAAAAATATGTCCTTGGATATGACCAAGTGCACATGGTTAAAGGATCAAGTCTTATTACTCAAATTGATGTAGAGGATGACATGTGTTGTGGTGATACCTCTAAAGAAACAACAATGTAGCAGAAGGATGACAATAATACAAACTCCTATGCTCAAGAATCTTCTCATCCTCCCAAGAAGATGTATCAAATCAAAAGAGAAGACACATAAGACATTCCTATCAAGGATGAAGAGGAAGAATCAGCCATCAATAAAGGTAAAGACTCTACACAATCTTCTGATTGCAATAATGTTGATATTGAATTCTCCCCTACAAGTAAAGAAGAAGATTCAGATACAATAGAAGAATGTTATGTTAGCATTTATCCCATGGAAGAAGTAGCAGAATAACTATCTAAGGCTAAACAAAAAGTGTATTGGAGTCTCTATGAATATCATTATGACCATAATTATTCAGACTATAGTTTTATTCATGACTACACTAAAGAAATTCTTGAAAAGAGTCAAAAGCATATCTTGGAAATAAAGGAAATGCTCAAAGACAATGAAAAAATCATATCTGAGCAAAATATTCAGCTAGAAGAAAAAGAAAAGGAGATTGAGAAATTGAAGAATGAAATCAGTCAAGCAAAAGAAGAAAAAAAGGAAGATGATGAACTTTGCAGAAACCTTGCAGATCTAAAAGAACTAAGAGAAAGCAATCTCAATCTGAAAACCCAACTTGAAGAATCCAAAAGAAGAGAGTAGGTAGTGAGGAACTAGTTGAGAAAAAGGGTAGAATCATGTCATAAGTTGTAAGAATAAGTTGTGAATATTGGAAAGAAGGTTGAGAATTCAAACACCCAATTCAAATTCTTGAATAGTTCCATGATCTTGGATGATATATTGGATAGTCAGAGATCACCAAGGGACAAATCCGGTCTTGGCTACAATAAACAAGAAATTAGTAATCCTAAGAAACCTGATGCAAGTCCTTCATTTGTAAAAGGGGAAAGCAAGTATGACGCAAGTTATTCATGTTCAAAGAATGAAAGAAACACTATAATATTTAGAATAGCATATCAAGGAAGACAACGTGAAGCTACACATACACCTCAAAGTAAGTTTAGAAGAAATACACCTTCATGGATGAATCAAAGGAGGTATGAGAGTGTTTTTAATGGTAATTGTTTTTCTTGTAATGAACATGGTCATAAAGCCTTGGATTGTAGGAATCATGGAAGAAAACAAGTTGGTAGGTTCAACAATAGTATAATATGTTGGAACTGCAATCATGTTGGACATATTGCTACACATTATTACACTATGAGATGCTACAATTGTGGTGGATATGGCCACAAATCCCATAAATGTTGGAACTCAAGAAAACAATCAATGAGAAATGATTCATACAATATGACAAGAAGAGTAAATGAAACATGGAAGAAAAATGAATTTATAGTAATAGAAGATCAGAGAACAAAGTTCAAGAAACTAGGACATTCACAGATGTGGATAGAAAATATTGAACAAGTGAACATGAGTGAAGTCAATTGTTGCAAAAAGAATTGCAGTCATGTGACAAGCATAGTATAAACTTTCTCACATGACCTTAGAGAAATGTACAATAGAAAAGTATCATGGATAGAAATGGATACATCTTGTTATACATTGATGAGAATCAATGGACAGATCCAAGGGTCTTTTGAAAAATATGAGCTACAATTGCACAGTGTTCCAGTAAGGCAATAGTATCCACAACATCAACATGATGATGTACAAAATGATATACATGACATCCTATAGAGATAACAAGAGGAAGAGATACCCTTTTAGAAACAAAGGGGGAGAACAGTCAGAGGCAGAGAGAGCATACTGACAGGGGGAGTTATTTAGTTATGGAGTTATTCAGTTATGGCAGGCAGAGCATGATTGCAGGAGAAGTTACCCGAGTTCAGATTCTCGTAAGTAACATATAGACAAACAAATCTTTACCATAGGAGGAGAAATCATTTTCCATTGATGTCAAAGGGGGAGAGTAACTTCAGAGGAGAGAAGCATTATCACAGGGGGATATTGTGTATGAAGTTGGTGTGTTTCCATCAATGACAAAGGGGGATATTGTTGGACATGTTATCATTAATGTGTTTTCATTGATGTCAAACAGTATAACAGTATGTAGATCTCATGACAAATAAATATATGCAATATAACAGTTAGCAGAAAATGTCAGACAGTATGTAGATATTAAAGTTCAAGAGGGTTAGTGAATGAAGATCAAAGCTCAGAATGAAGAGCGCATTGTAGAAATATCGTCGGGATCGATGGAAATACTGAGAAGTCGATCGATGCATAGGAAAAGGTGAGAATCTTTAGTAGTCGTCCGATCAAGAAATTGACAGTGTTGATCGTCTCATGTAACGGGAATTATCCCACATTGGAAGTGCGAAAAAGGTTATGTAGGTTTATATACACAACACTATCCATAGCTTATTGAAGTGTAGTGCAAGGGTATGGTGGGGGATCTAGGTATTTGGACTCCCTAAGAAGCTCACCATCCTAGAGCCCGGGATGACCTGTCATACCCCCTACCTTTTGGTCAAAGAGACAATAACTGTCGAACTGATGTCGAAGGATCTCGGTCGTTCATTGGAAATATATATATATATATATATATATATATATATATATATATTGCACGTTGGTCATATGAGTGACCGTGGGCTTAAGGACCATTGGAGGATTGGTCAATGATCAGATCAAGTTGTGAACGTCAGATATGCAAGCCTAATCAAGGGAAAGGATTGATTGCGGAGCATGAAGGGAGAATTAAACTACACGTTATTTCCAATCCCACAATTAGTCTAGATCATCAGATCTCATCGACTCAAAGATTAATGACTATGACTGATCCACGAAATGATCAGATTAACTCATGACCATCAGATACGCAAATGCCAGATCAATGGCAGGGATAGATTGTTGAGAACGAAAGGAGAATTAAACAACATGTTATTTCCAATCCCGCAATTAGTCAAGACCATCAGATCTTATAGATTCAAAGATCGACGACTATGGTTGATCCACCAACAGTCATACAACTTCAATTTTATATTTTGGGTGATGGGATAAACCATGCACAAGTTATGGTTCTGGAATCCACATCGACCATTGATGGTCACCTGTCAATAGATCTACAGTTGGCATCAACTCCACTACAAACAAGCAATTTTCATTGCAGAACTCGAAGATAGTTTTAAATGTCATGCTAGTTGAGGACCCCACAATCATCCTTGATCATTGATCTACTTCAAGACCATTCTCAACTGATGGATGATGGATCAAGTTGAGTGGAAGGATAGGATAAGAAAGGAAAAAGGGATGAGATTTCAAATACCTGAATTCCCAATAGTCGTTGGATCACTTTAAGTGGAAGGATATGATAAGCAAGGAAAAAGAGATGAGATCTTGAATACCTGAATTCCTGATAGCCATTAGATCAATTTAAAGTGGAAGGATAGGATAAGAAAAGAAGAAGAGTTTTTGGATTTAAACCAAGGCAAACCAACATCTCATACAGATCGAGTCGTTGATCTAAAATCATGATCAACGAACAACATTCATTTCGGGTTAAAATTTGTGAGGAGGTTACACTTCGGGGAATCTCACTTCGAAAGAACTGGGAAGTGGAGAAATTTAATTACCCAAAGTACTGAAGGCTGAAATCCCAAAGTGGATATGAGTCGTCTGATAAGAGGAACACTTCAGGAAGTATCATGACTGTTAGATCAAGGAGAAGAATATGTGCCACATCGGGAAATCTACGTCAACAAGGACATGTGGCATAGTTAGATAATGACAAGTGTCAATATGATATCATCATTTCAGGTACATGTAAATCATGAATCTGAGTGACACGTGGAAGCTACTCGGACCGTGCCACATCATCAAGTGACGTCAACAATTTATGTCACTCCGGGAGTTTTACTTCGGGAGTTTCACCACCAGCAAATGACCTAAGTCCCGAAGGCCGAACTCCTGAAGTGGACATGAGTCATCCAATCTGAAGAACACTTTGGGAGAATTCTCAACTATTGATAATTATGGACGCACATCTTTTATTTGGGAGATTTGTAAAAAGGAAGGAAGTCATGAAGGACGAAGTCCCGAAGTCCCGAAGGCCAAAGTCCTGACATGGACATGAGTCGTTCGATATGAATAACACTTCAGGAGTGTTCTTAACCATTTATCAAGTACAGTGGAAGGATAACATAAGTGGAATAGCCGAATTCCTGAAGTAAATGAGAATCGTCCATCGAATCAGGATATTAAAATGTGACCATTGATTCTGATAAGTGATCTAGTACTCGCTTTCCTACCGCCTGATCACCACCTGTGGTCATATGGAATAAGAGAAATAAAGGAAAAATATAATACATACCTTAAGTAATAATCTCATGGTTTTATTTGTCGGTCATATGTAAAAGGTTGAAGGAAGCGCCTCAGCACAACGTGATTTCTGTAGTATTAACAGATATTATGGTTAAGTTAAATGAAGAGGTGTGATGGTCCAAATGAAAGGACACAATGTGTTATATCTCACACCAGTTTGAATATTATATAAATGAAATAGTGTGGTGAGAAGAAAGTGTCTCTGTAGTCCAGATAAGAAGATAAAAACAAAAGCAGATTTCAAGAAGAAGAATTATTGGTTCTTATGGGCTTGTCAATGTCTTATTGAAGATCAAGAACAAAAGAAGATAGAGTAGCAGTTATGAAATCCAGTATTTGATATAGAATACCTTTATTGGAATGCAGCAGATTCACTGAAGATTAAATGACAAAATCTAAAGAGAAAGAGATGAAGTTTGACTGCAAATAACCAAAAGACCATACAAGCAGAGGTTGTAGCAAACAAGTAGAAAGTATATCAGTTAATGATTCTAAGAGGACTTGAAGAATTGATAGTATCTATGTGTGTTTATGAACACCTTGAACATAGTACATTAAAAGAGTTATAAAGTGTTATAACCTGCATAAAGGGAGGAAGGGTGGAGCAAGGGAAAACAAGTCGAAGTCAAAAAGGTCAAAAGTGATAGGACTTGTGTTAATGGTTGCATGAATCAAATTCAATTGAGAGCAGTAGAGATTGAATTGCATAGTGAAATTAAGGGTGGTTAGGTGGTGCAAGGGCAAGTTGGATCCTGCATGGGATTAGGTTCTTCCTTGTCAGTTGTAGCTAACTAAATAGGGGGTCGTAGAATCCTTCCAGTTGTAGCTGGTAAATAGGGTGTCAAAGCATCCTTTCGATGGTATCTGATAAACTAGGGGTTTGTAGCCTCCTTGCAGTTGTAGCTGGTAAATAGGGTGTTGAAGCATCCTTTCAGTGGTAGCTGATAAACTAAGGGGTTGTAGCCTCCTTCCAGTAGTAGCCGGTAAAAGGGGTGTGGAAGTATCCCTTTAGTCGAAGCTAAAGAAACTTGGGGACACTCTCTCCATCAAGATTTTAGCTTGAAAACAATTTTGTAAAAGAACAATTTATTAATGAGAAAAGTGTTGGTGGTTTTCCCTATTGGGTTCCACGATAAAATATTATGTTCATAAGGGTTTGTTGTTCAAAATATATTTATTAATTGAATAATTAATGTGTGTGCTTAATAATGATGGAATTAATAAGAAAAATTAGGCAATATTGATTCACCCCCCCTCTCAGTATTGCTGGATATTCCATCAACAATAGTTACATAGACACACACAAAACGAGGAATAAGCATAAATATCCAGGTGTCATCCCACACTTTTACTACACATAAGTCTATTGATGCATATCCAATTACAATAACAGTGGACAACACAGATCCCTCAACAAACTTCAATGAGGAGGCAAGGGAAAGAGGGAAGAAAATTGTCTAGACAAAAGAACAACAAAAAGAAGGAAATAATGATTGAAAAGGATCACCCCAAAATTCAATCATCCCTCCAAAAAAATCCCCTCATGAAGTC
>ML787939.1:527732-538649 GCA_009831015.1 Picea engelmannii | reverse complement strand
ATCTTAGACATGTATTATAACCACAACCCCATATTTTTTTATACATATAATAACTATTACTATAAATAAGTTTAAAAATGTGTGTGAAGATAAACCGTGGGTGGGTGTAGTCTTTGATTGGGTGGACATGATCTTTCAAACTGATTGCCTACCCGGTAGGATGTGGTGCCACGTGGGCTTGCATCATGTGGTGCCCTCTGCTCTTGGATACAATGAGAGAAGGAGATACATGGCGTTGAATTTTAGGTACCTATGCATAGTTTTCGATGTACGGAATGGACTATTCTATGTTCTATTTTCTATGTTGTGAGGTGTTTGTTATTTTGTACTTTCTACTTTCTTCGCCCATGTGACTTTCTAATGTGCCTTTGTGCTTTGAGTGAAGAAAAAAATCTTATCTTCCACTCCATAACAATGCAAGCCTATTTATGTTCCCTTTGTGCTTTTCAAACCATATCAAGATACAATGCACAAAGGGAAAAGGCATAATGCATACTAGTCATCTATATCATAGACCTATTTACTAGCATATCTCCCCTCCGAAATGGGAAGGGAATGTCGAGCAAAATGAAGATTATATATGTTGGAAAAGAAAGTTTTATGTTTAAACTGCAATTAATTGTATTATTATTACTCACATTCTTTCAGTGTTATTTTTAAAGTCTATATGTTCCATGGATGTCGTCATCCAATTCTAGTTACCTAATTCCTATTAATATAGAAAAAGAAAAACAATCATTTTGATGATGAAACAAGGTAAAGGGGTTTCTCCCCAAAAAAAACAATCTTGGTTGACATGGTTCAATGATGAAATTTTGCACTCTTGTAATTAAACATCTAAGGAAGCCCTCCTTCAACATGCTGGCACAATGTGAAAAACGAAGATCCATCTATTTGGCTAATTAAATATTAGGTATGAAAACATATCAAAGATGAAGAATATTACATTCATTTGCATAGAAAGGTAGCAAAATTAAAGTTTACGAAAACCAACCATAGGTTGGTGGAAAACGTTTTTTGCCAAAAATATAGAATTAACTTAAAAAAATGAAATTAATAAAATTTGAGTCTAGTGCAAACTCTGCTCATCTCATAATGTTGGCATGTGATTATATAAAAACAACTTCATATAATTGAAACCGTGTTTCAACGTGAGTACCTAGTAATATTAATTATTAAAAAAAATCTCACACGAAATGTTAGGATCATGCAATGCTACATATACAAGTTGTGCACCCGAAAGCAAATGTAAATTCTACTTGAAATACATCAAAGTCAGGTCTATTGGACCCATGAAATATATACCATATACAAGTTTGAGAACAACAAAATTGTTAATTTCATCCAGCATCGAAGCAAGTATGAGGACTAAGGAAGTATGACAGTGACTAACAATTTTGAATGTTAATTTTGTGGATTTAAATTGTTTATATTTCAGATTATGACCGAGAGATTGTAGGCATCAGACCAAGCAAATAATGCTATAAGCGAATAAGTTCAATCCCGAATTCAAAACGGTCATCTTAAGAAGCCTCGGGGTTATCACAAATCACAGTAGAAATCGATTTGTTTAAATATAGAAAACATATACCTGCACATGTATTACTTAAATACAAAATTATAAACGCTGATATCAAACATAAACAATAATGGTGCAACAACATTACAATCACCTAGAAAGCCTATACACAGAAAAGGTCACCACCAAACAGGTGTGCGCTATGAGGTTTGACCTCTAAATATCCCACACCATTCAACAAAAAATAAAAATGCATATAACCTAAATAGCATCCAAAGCATGCACAGGCTGGGTGGTAAGCATATGAGTCAACCAAACAACATAAAGTCTTAGTTGCTCCTTTCCTTCTTGGCACACAAGAGGAACAAAAAATTCCCCCTTCCTAAGAGTCAAACTACTTGTTTGTTAGTTAATCATCTAGGTATTACACTCCATCAATTTGACTACATGTAGCAAGTCACATAAGATAGCTTGAAGCTTGGAAGTAGATATTGGGTTTTGTAGTCAAGTATCTTTCCCTGAATAGTGTCAACATCTTTGAAACATGGTTTTTGTTTTCCAAATAAATTTTTTGGGTGCATTTATTTCTATTCTTCGTAAAAAAAATTGACATTTTAAGTGATCTTGTTATCTGATAGATGTCACAAGCTACTTCAGAACAAAGTAAGGTTCCTTTGCAGATATTTTCTGAGATAGTCAGTTAAATGATTTATTTTCATTCTGTAGGGATTTCAAACAACTTAGAATTTTAGAAAATTTTCAATAAATGAGGACAAAAAAGAAGAGAATAATGGAAAGCATTGTTGAAGGCCTAGACTTACCATGTAGGGATGATGAAAGAGGGAAGAAGACACCAGAGAGACATGCCATGTTCTAGGAAAGTATCCATCCTCCCCATCCCTTTCTCCCGATGTATGTTGCAAATTCAACATATAAAACAACAACTAAGAGATTCCTACTCAGTTGAGTTGAATAACTTTCAATCAATAAGCAAGTAGGAATGAAAAGAAGATAATGGGAAGCCACTTGAAGTAATTTATGTATGTATGGAGAAACCTACCACCTAAAAATATTATTAAAAAGATAAAAATACAACCTGATTTTAAGACCTCCACAACTTGGAGAGAAAAAAGAAATTCGTTTTGATGACAATATCCACAAAACTATCAATTTTCAATAATCATTATGCATGCACCTATAATTACAAATTCAAGGCTTTCCATTTATGTAGGAGGTACATGCTTTTATTATTACAAATTTCTTATTATCCCTTGCTTCCGTCGTGATAGAGATCATGTAGATTAGTCACATCAGGCACATGAACCAATAGCATTTAACATAAAGGATATTTTTTATAATTTGATAAATAATATTTTTCAAAACATTAAAGTTTAACATTAGAATTTTTTTTTTGAGGTCGATACAAATTACAAGTCAATAAATTTTTATCAAACTGATTACCATATTCCTACTGCGAGGCATGGGATAATAACTTAGTGGAAGCACCACTAATCATTATTTGGTTCTCAAAACTCTTCATTTTTGTTCATGGCCTTGCTATAGAAAGGCCATCTTAAGTTGAAGCATACCTCAAGCTTCCATTTTCAATTTGCAGAAGTATGCTATACCCAAGATAACATTGGCATGTGTCTTGCTTGAGGCAAATTTTGTGTGACATCTTTACATGCAAACATCCTTATTCATTGGGAACAATATGTAATATACAAATTCTTCAACCCATAGTAAAGGTCATGGGGATGTTGTGACGTAAGCATATGATGTAGCCAAAAGCTTGCTAGCTTGTCTTACTTAATTTTAGACAATGATTCATATGATCTGGGCCAATATACAACATATCTTTATTGATCCTTAAAACCATATATTCTCTCAGGGTAAATAGCAATGCCTAGTCCTCAAAGGACTTGTTGTTATATAAGCTAAGATTATAGGTTGTTTTCTCTCATTGGAATCACGAATAATCCCCACAAGAACATGCCCCATGCTTAAGATGATGATCACAAAAACAATTCATATCTCTCAAAAACAATTCTCTACCAACAATTTGTGAAATGAATAGGGTGGCATTGTGGCAGTCACTGCAAATACATTGGTTATTTGTAATTCTTATGGTTGTCCCAGGGGATGTGTTAATGAGTTCCACCCTTTTGTGGGATGGATTATCCATCTGCTACCCTTCCCTTGGGTCGAGTTGGGTTCTTTGTATCAAAGAGAAGCCACCATGTGGCTCTAGATTCGTGTAGAGTTATGTAGTTAATGTGTATACCGCTGCAACCACGATTGCCCCTATCATCTTTACAATGTTTCAATATGTTAAAATCGATATATTTTCATAGAAACTTAAATCACTTCTAAGTATCAGTAGTGGATTCAAGAACATAAAAGAGTCATAAACATGATTTGTGGAGGAATCTTCATGTAATGGCCAGGTTTGAAATCTTGAAGAAAAATAAGCATGTGGCTCATTGTAACACAACTATAAAGCTTGATGTAGATGTTGGCCATTAGTATACCCGGTAAAAGGAAAGAGAACATGAAAGGAGGACTCCCCACCAATGTAACTAAACCTTCTCTTTGAATCCTTTGTGAACATCAAATGTAACCATGACTGTCCATGACTCTCAAAATGAGAACGATGATGAGCCACCATTGTGGGACTGCTCTATATTTTGTCATCAACTAAGTGTCCACATCTACTTTTTTGTCTTTGAAGGCTTGCGATCTAATGCTAATCCAAATGTCACTGCCATCACAAATAATAACTTTATCATTTCATGAAAAAAACTTAAGAGAAGTATGAATAAACAGGGAAAAGGGACAATCAATTATTGATTAGTTCTTACTTTCAAATGAAACGAGCCAATGGTCTCACTGCTTGGTTTCACTGCTTCTTTCTCCTTATGGTTTGGATGGCTATCGAGCTGCCTTTGACCCTCATGTACTAGACTATGATATTCTCTATCTGGGCTCTCCCTAAGGACTGGTCCCGCTCATGAACTGGGCTACAGGACAATCGTCCCCCTCCCAAGCCACCTTTACTCCCACAAACCCTTCCTTCAAACACCCACCCATTAACCGACCCTTGAAGGACAATCTCCCCACTTGCAAACCCTGCTCACCACCCTCAAGAATGTTGACTTTCTGCTCCTACTTGGCCCTATTACTCCCACCACTCATAAAACTCACTCTCATAAAAACTAATAATGGATGAGTCCAAAAGTTTTACCTTTTTGTTTTTTTTCGGTAACCATCACTCAAATCTAGTCATACAATTTTTGGTGAAATCATAGTTTTTAGTTGTTTAAATTGCATTTTTGAATGCATAAATGAATTCAACCCCCTGAAAAACCCATGAGCACTCAAATTATGCAGACTTAACGACTCAAAGACTAAAAAGTAAATAAAATTGATTGAAAAAAAAGACTAAAGGTAAAACATTAGACCACACTACTATTACTAATGGTAGTTATTATCAACTTTCTCAGCCCTCAATAATCACTATTGTCGGCATTCTTACCCAATGAAACAAATGATAACCATTGCCATCTTTTTTAGCCTCCTTATGGAAATACATATGCACAAAGAAAACTTTTAATCATTTTTTGTTGGGACTGGCAAATAATTATGAATGGCAAGTTGACATCTTTCTTATCCCAATGAAACATATGATAATTTGATAACAGTTGTTAGTTTTTTAGGGGATATTTTCCGTTTAATTTTGTCTAGAACCCAACTAGAAATTGTTGGATCTGCATATTAGAGTCATCAAGTCTATATAATCCAAGTGTCTCTAAGTTTTTCAACATGCTGAATCCATTTATACATTCAAAAATGCAATTTAAACAACAAAAAATTCAATTTTGCTCAAATTTATCTAAAAATACCAAAACATAGAACTTTTAGACAAGGCTATACATAATCACAATGAAAACATTTATTTTTTTAAAAGTGGATAATGTTTGCCTTGGTTGTAGGTAGCTCTTGTCATCCCGCTCCCTCTAATAATCTTGATGGTAGCTATAATCATCTTCGTTACACACTCCTTTAATATGAACTCTTACTGAAATCTAGATCCCTATCATGGTTTCACACAAAACTCTGATTTACTCATGATTAGGGTCTTCAAATTAACCCATGATTTGTGGAAAACATAAAACTTCTAAGTGTTTTGGGGTCTCCAACTGATCAACAACTTCGGGGAAAACCTAAAACCTCTTGGGAAAAATTCATTTTACAGCATGCGCTGAGGCATATCGGTGCCCATGCTCGGCTTTGAAATGAAAAATAACTTAACATCATTAAGGATCTCTAGCTCCTGCTCTGAAATACATGATAATTTAAAATAATTTAGGTACCTGTAAGGCTCTGGCCTATACATGCATGGGATGAGAATTGGACCTCAACCTTAACTGTAGAGTATGGTTAAATATGGAACTTTGATTTTCTCATGATTTTGTCACAATACACATGTTTTGGGTCTTGAAATCTACACATAACCTTAGAAAAACCTAAAACACATGCAACAACCCAACCATAAAAACTATATCAAACTCCCATGCTTACTTCCTCGCTCTGGAATATCAAAATAAGTCAGAACCATTGCGATAGCTCTCGAGCTTTAGCTCTGAAATGAAAAATGAGTAACTAATTAAAATAATATTTGACTAATTATTGTAATATGAGTAAAAGTATCGAAGTTAAGATATAAGTCTCACAACCACGAAAAAAGTGGTATCCAATAAATATATGAGGCATGCTTGTTTTGTTTTCAAGTTCAACCCAAGCACCAAAATCTGCTCATCCCATAGAGTGGAAAATAAAGATATTCCCGGCCATCAGACGTCTTTGCAGATGGGAACCGTAAGGTAGTTGGGACTCTGGATCTATAGAATCTGGATCCGGGTAAACTCAATCTCTAATGGGCTATCAAAACCAATCTTCTATCTCAATATCTCTCCACGATTCTTAGCAGGAATTGAACCTATTGAATGGGTATTAGATACGTATTCACAAAACCCTCATCTGAATTTTCCTTGTCGAATGTTCTGAAAAGGTGGAAGGTCAAGTAGAGCACATCGGTGGAGGAAGCTTCCCGCTTTCTTATCATCTCAGTAAGTCGATGTGTGGAAGAACGAGTAACATTGGCAATAATACGTGGAAGGATTTAATAGGATGTGGACAAACGACGAAGGAAGCAAGGGAAACCTCCCCATAAAGAATGCCTTCGACGTAATAAATAAAAAGGTAGTGCGACTTGCATTTATATTTTATTGTTTGTGGTTCTTAATTCTTTGGTAGAGTTATTTTCTTCTTTTTATGTGAGATTTATGAAGATCTTTCCATATTTACAGCTCCTTATTTAAAATGTGAAGGCTTTAGGGGTGATCTTTGATCCACTTATGTGTGCTCATGTCATGAGATATTTTAACATAATCTCTCTAGGTATAACCACACGTTCAACCACTACTTCAAGGTGACCTCATGGCTCTAAGAACAATCCTCATAGGAATTGAACCTTTCCCACTTGTGAAAAACTCATCACTCCTCACCAATGGAACCAACCCTTTTGGGCCCCAATTATTTACCATTATACCAAGATATAGATAGATAGATAGATAGATATCTCATCCTTTATAATATATCACTTATTGTTTAGTTGTGTCCAATATTAATGTTGCATGGGAAATCCCCTATATCCTACATGACATGACTTGCAAAGAAAACATATTAGAGTATCACAATAAATATAAACATATAAGAATGCCATGTAAGAACATTATGGGTGTGATAGAATCCTCACGATCAATAACATGGTTAAACCTTTGTGAGACACATAATGTGAATCTAGTCACCACTAGGCACCAAGTATTAATATATCATTGCAACCTCCAGTAGAGTATATGTATATCAACATAAATAAATAAAGTGAAATAAATGGACTACTCATAAGCAATAATCATAATGAAACAACGTCCTTCCATAGGATCACTCAATATGACATAAATCACAATGTATGAATAACACCATAAATACAACATGGCATTTTATAACAATATATGTTCATATATAAGGTCGTGATTGCATGTCAYAGTAAAGTCKAGAATGYCTAATTATCAATGCTAGAAAAATATCTAGTTTTTAATGTGTATGTATGTATGTTCCAAGGAAAACCTCATAGGKAAAATCATAAGCACTTCCCCACAATTAATTGATGGTACCTAGTGCAAACTTGTTGACATTGATTATGACACTTGACCCACAAGGCATTGAGTGAGGCATGCAATAGAGGTAGCTAACCTAGAGGATYGACCCTAAGACCACATACATGAAGCTCAAACCATTGAACCACTCAAGCTAGCCCATTAAATTGTAAAATATGTTTGGAACATCTTGTCCTATACTCAAGTACTTAAGCAAGAGTGAGATTGTTGGTACCCTATCGACCTTAATTGGCCCCTAAGAGGAAAACATGTCACAAGTGATATTTGAACTTGGGTGGGGAAGATAACAACATTTGCACTTAACCACCCAAGCTAGAACCAATTGACACACCCATATGCATACACACACACTTGATTTGGTTGACCTTTCATATGCAAATCATAATTAAAAAATAAGATAAGGATGGATAACAAAATATGCAAAAAGGTGGGTCATTATTTACACTCACCCTTCAAGAAACTTTATCCTAAAGTTATAGCCAACTAAACTAAAATGGGAACGCTCAACACATCACCTGGGAATATTCCCATGTCGTAGATATGGGATTGTAATGGTCCCATTTTACTTTCACTCACTCTAATAATCAATGTCTGAGTAGACATGCTCACATTTTTGTGTTTCCACTTGTTCAACTCTGAAATCATCGTTTCCCACAAAGTAAGGTCTCAATTTTTTAAAATAGGTGCTTAACCTCACAATTAATCATTATTGTAAGGATTCTATGTGATTGATCCATTTCCTCCATAATAGCCCCCCCTTCTCTCTAAATCTAGTTTAATTGTTTATCTAGACAATCCTTTGCATATGGAGGCCCTATATAGATCCAATGCTCAATATTAGGTGGAACCTAAGTGTATTGAGTTGAGCTATGTTGTGGCCAAGTTTTGTCTAGGTAATAGTATAGAGATAGGTTCAATAGAACATGAATCATAGATTACTAGAAGTCATGGAACCCTGATTAAGCTCGAGTATGCAAAGTCCAAGGAGTCGTTTGATACAACCTCTACTCCTAATCTTTCTGACCCTTGATGCATGTGTTGTAAATTTGCAATTCCTTTTGTATAAGTGGGTTATGTATAGAAAATTCTTTGGTATATTCAAAAATCTTATGTTACTAACAATATATATATATATATATATATATATATATATATATATACACGATGATTCTAATGAATCTAAGGGAGTTCAAAGTTAGTTATTAGGTTGGGAGTTATGAAGAGTTATGCTTTAATTTGAGATTTGTGCATGACTTGCTTTGTAAAGTTTAATCCATTAATATAATGGAGAAATCATTTTGCTCATGTATATGGGTTTGTGATGTACATTGATGATCTACATGTTTTTATTTTTATGATGCATGATGTTAGCTCTGGTAAATTGAATGAATGTGAATAAAAGGATAATTAATGGATTGTGCACCCTTGTTATTTTTAAACAAGACAACTATTATAATATCCTTATATGATATCTCCTTCCTTTAGAAGGTTGAATATGTCGGTGCAATATACTACATTGGGCCTATGTTGAACTCTTTTTGTGGACTCTTAGTCTATCATAGAGACAACAACATGGTCATTATAGAAATTTCGAGGTAAAAAATGGACCTCAAAACAAAAAATGTTCTATCAACATCAACTTTAAAAGAATCAATATAATTCAAGATGATGATGTCAACCATAAGGGTAATTAATTTTGGAGGGAAAGGAAGAAAGCTACTTTTTTAATCATATTTTTTTACTTGCCTCCTTGTAGTTTTACTCAAATTTCAAGTGTAGGCACTCGTTGGATGTGGAATTAAATTATGCATCCAAATGAGTACCCAATCTACATATTTTGATAGACCCATAGTAAGATAAACTGGAAATACATGAGAAAAATGTGTTTTCTGAAAAATGCATTTATAAAAAATGCCCATTGCTAAACTATATATGCCTAAATCTGTGCATATTAGAATTGTTTCTATGACATAAATCCTTCTCTATACAACACAAAATCCCAAATTGGTTGAGAGATGAGGCTCACAACAGCATATGAGCTCCAATATACCATGTTCCTTATGTCAATGGGCACATCCACAAGGAAGTGGTGCCTCCTAATAACATAATGTTTGATTGATAATGATGTGAATATGCTTGTTGCTCGACCTCCCTCTTTCTGTATGATTTTTTTCTTTATCACTAGCAATACTCTATAGTACCCATTTCACAAGCCTTCTTAAAAAATGCCTATTACTAAGTTAGATATGCTAAAACTTGCGCATATTGGAATTGCTTCTATGATATAAATATCTCTCTATACAAAAAAGTAATCCAAGATTGGTTGAGAGATGTGGCCTACAACAATGTATAAGATCCAATATACCATGATCCTTATGCCAATGGAGGCAACCACAAGGCAGTGGTGCTTCCGACTAACATAGTGGTGGATTGATTGTGGTGTGAATATGCAAGTTGCTTGGCCTTCCCCCCTCACTCTGCACAAAAATAAAAAGAAGAATTCTCTCACAAGTAATACTTTACAATACCCTTTTCACATGTCTTTCTACAAATTCCCATTACTAAGTTGGGTACACCAAAAATTTGTGCATCTTGAAATTGTTTCTTTGACATAAAATCTCATTTAAAAAAAACAATAATCCTACATTGGTTGAGAGACGTGGCCGAAACCAACATATAAGTTTCAATATATCATAATCCTTATGTCAATGGGGACAACCACAAAGAAGTGATGCCTCATATTAACACAATAGTTGATTGGTTGTGGTGTGAATGTGCTTGTTACTTAATCTTTCCGCTACAAAAACAAAACAAAAAATTTCCACATACATTACTTTACACATCTTGAAATTGCTTTTACAATATTATATTATAGGGGACATTATCTTTCACATCGATTACCTACCCAATACAATTGCATCATGTGGTGCTCTATGTGTGGAATAGTAAAAGGAGAAATGTGGCATGGAATATGAGGTACGTATGGATAGATTTGGAGTATTTTGTGTTCTATGTTTCTCATGGTGTGTTCAACATTCAATTAATAAACAAATTTAAGAGCACTTCAAATTGTGATGAATTCCGCTCCAACGATTATTTTATGAATTTCCAAATATTGATATTCGTGAGGTGACTTTCTAATGTGATTTTGAGTAGCAC
>ML787939.1:438759-467241 GCA_009831015.1 Picea engelmannii | reverse complement strand
CACAATAAAATGTGCTACCATTCATTCTTTGTTATCTTTGGCAGTACAAAATAAGTGGAATATTCATCACATGGATGTGAAGACAACCTTCTTGAATGGAGATTTGAAAGAGAATATCTACACATCTCAACCAAAATGATTTTCTATTAAGGGTTAAGAACATAAGGTATATAATCTCATCAGGTCTTTGCATGGACTAAAGGAAGCACCTTACACATTGTATGAAAAGCTAACTGAGCATCTTTTGAAGATCAATTTCAAGCACTTTAATCTTGATGATGCAACTCTATTTGTAAAGAAAGTTAGCAAAATTATTGTATATATTATGGTGTATGCATATGATATTTTGATAATAGGGAAAAATGAAGCATATTTTACATCCATAAATAAATAATTGAATAAGGGTTTTGTGATGACATACATGGGACATCTTCACTACTACTTGGGTATTGAAGAAAATCAGAATCCAAGGTATATATTCATTTCCCAAAAGAAGTAAAATGGAGAGTTGTTGAATAAATTTGGCATGATTGATTGTAATTCTCTCTCTACTCCAACGGAGAAAAATTTGAAGCTAACATCAAAAGAAGGGAATGAATTTGAGAATGCAGCTAAATATAGACAACTTGTGGGGAATCTCATCTACCTTACCACTAGTATACTTGATATTTCATTTGCAGTTAGGATCCTTTCTAGGTTCATGCAAAAGCCTTGTGAAGGACATTGATGTCCTTCAAAGAGATTTCTAAGGTACTTGAAGGGAACTCGATACTTTGGTCTCAAATACTCTAAGGTGAAGGAATTGAAACTAGTTGTATATATAAATTCAAACTTTTATGGGGATAACAAGAACATAGTGTCTACTTCAAGATACTCGTGAGTCTTGGATCAATAGCTATCTCTTGGAGATCATGAAAATAGTCTATTCCAACATATTCCACTACAAAGACAAAGTATGTGGTTGTTATAGAGGCAACATAGGAGATTCGATGGCTCAAGAATATACTAGAGGATTTGTAGGAGAAATAGGCGAATGCTACTCCACTTTTGATTGAAAACACTTCTATAATCAAGTTTTCTAAGAACCATATATTCCATGATCGAATAAATCACATCAACATGAATTACCATTTGGTTCGACACCATGTAGAGGCCAAAACCATTCAATTGATACATTGTTCCACAAGTGAGAAAAATGAAAACATATTCACCAAAGAGCTTGGAAGATAAAAGTTTTAAAAGATTATAAATATTATTGAACTCACAAAAACCCCTTCCAATTAAAGGAGGGAATGTTAGATACCTAATCCTAGGGATTATGGTGTCTTGTAAACATTGTAAATATTTTAATTGAGAAATATGAAGAGTCATAGATGAATAGGAATAGTCATCAGACCTGTGGGAAGATAAAACCAAAGATCATAACAATGTGTTTATATATGACTCACATTAGTAAAAAAAATATACATGCGTGGAGTTATTCAAGGTCTAGCCTTTCAACAACACATGTCCTAGACATGACCTACTTCACAAAAACATTACTGTGGAGTGTGATGCCTCAAGGTATGGCACTTGTGTAGTTTTAATGCAAGAAGGAAGCCCCCTTTCCTTTGAAAGAAACCATCTTAAAGGAAATAACTTACTCAAACCCATTTATGAAAAAGAAATGTTTTCCATATTACATGTAGTTAAGAAATGATATCATTACCTAATAAAAAGACACTTCAAGGTTAAAACATATAATGATAGTTTGAATTACTTCTTTGAACAATGATTATCTTTAGAAGAGAAACAAAAATAGGTTACAAATATGTCAGGTTATGACTTTGAAATTATCTACAAAAAAGGAAAACAAAATGTTGTGGTAGATGCATTTTTAAGAAAAGAAGAATACATAGGGCTTACCGTGTGCTATTTTGATTCCACAATCTGATTGGGTGGAAGAATCAATGATAAAATGGAAGCAATTTCAAAAGGTATTCAATATCATTGAATAACTACAAGAGGAACCAAGTTCATTAGATAATGTTTTGTGGAAAAATGACTCACTATGGTATCATGATTGCTCATATTTATGTAAGAATTCCCAACTCAAACATAAGGTACTTTTGGAATTGCCTATTTCTCCTATAGGAGGACATTCAAGGTTCTTGAAAACTTACCACAGGATCAAGAAGGATGTTTTTTGGGAAGGTCTTAAAACTGATGTTCAAAAGTTTATGTTTGAATATTTGGTTTACCAATAGAATAAGAGAGATCCTAGGTCTCCTACAACCATTAGCCAGATCAAGTCAACATTTAGAAGAAGTTTCAATGGATTTTAGTATAGGTCTATCCAAGTATCAAGGAGATAATGTCATCATGGTAGTGGCGGATTGAGTCACAAAGTATGCCCATTTTTTCTCTCTTTCTCATCCTTTTAAAGAAAGTATAGTAGCTAGAACATTCATGGAAACAATTTATAAGCTACATGGAATCTCCAAGATTATTTTAAGTGATAGAGATCCAATTTTAACTGCTAATTTTTGGATTGAATTATTTTCTTGTTTGGCTCACATATCCTCTTACCATCCTCAATTCGATGGTAAAGTTGAGATTGTGAATAAATGTCTAGAAGGGTATTGTCATTTATTTTCATCTGATAAACATACACAATGGATCAAGTGGTTTCCCTTGGAAGAATGGTGGTACAACATGTCCTTCCATACTTCATAAAACATTTCCCCATTTATGGAACTTTATGGCTATCATCCTCCATCCATTACATCACACCTGAGAGGGAAAGTGAAGGTTCAGGTAGTGGAGGACCACATAGAGCACCAACAAAAGTTTCTCCAACTATTGAACGACAACTTGGCTATAACAAAAACTAGTATGAAACAACATGATAAACATCACAGTGAAAGAGAATTTGAAGTGGAGGATTGGGTATTTATGAGGTTACAACCATACAAATAGATGTCCCTCAAGAAAAAAAATAAGGACATGAAATTATCCCCCAAGTACTACAGTTCCTATAAGGTGTTGAAGAGTATTGGAAATATGGCCTACAAATTGGAGTTGCCTCCACATTCACATGTACATTCGATATTTCATGTTTCGTTTTTAAAGAATGTAATTGGTGACAATATCCTAGTCCAGACCATTTCACTAAAGATTAATGAAGATGGGAAAACCATACCATAACCAAAAACAATTCTTGAAACAAGGATCAAGAAACTGCAAAATCAAGCAATTACCAATTACTTCATCAAGTGGAAGAACCTACCAGAAGAAGACGAAACATGGAAATATGAGTTCTTCATGTAAAAAAATCCACAACTAATCAATTGTTGAGGGAAACAATTGTTTGAAGAGGAGGGGAATGTTAAGCCATATATATTGAGTTATTACATTTCTATTTTTATATTAGAGTTGTCCTTATTGTTCGACTAGACAATTTAATTACAATTTTACACTTTGTCTCGTATATGCCAAGGAGATAGTTTTAGTGAGAGTATCATCTTATACATTTTTAATATTGAAAAAGGAGGTTCCCCACTCAAAGAGGCTTTTCATTCATTATTCTCTCTCATTCTCAATGAGTGAAGTTGCTTCTCTTTCTCTTCTTATGCTATGTGGGTGTTTTGGTGCATAACACATGTCGCCCTTGATTTAATATTTGAAGGGTATGGAGGTGGACTTTGATTCATTAATGTGTGCATGAGTCATGATATATTTTAATATAATTTCTTTGGGTATATCCATACATTTGACTAGTACCTGAAGGTGACCCCATGGCTCCAGTAACAAATCTCACAGAAAGTGAACCTTATCCACTGGTGAAAAATCGTCACTCCCCAACAATGGATCCAACCCATTTGGGCCCTAATTATTTAAATGTGAAATGTGCATCACTCCAATATTGACAATGCAAGATTTTAGTTTATATCCCAGTGTGCAATTCCTTGGATAAAGGTCTTATAGTAGTTTTTATGCAAGAAGGGCACCCCTAGCATTCACTAGTAAATAGTTGTGTGACCAAAATTTGGGTAAATCCACACATGAGAAAGAGATGATGGAAACCCTTCATGCAATGGAGACATGAGAACCCATATCTCATAGCGTGGCATTTCCAGATGAAGACCTCATAGTCTAAATTATTTCCTAGAACAAAGGTTATCATCACCTGAGCAACATAAGTGGGTTACTAAGATGCCAGGGGATGATTATGAGATTATTCATAAGAAGGGTAAATATAATGTTTTTTATTACACTTTATCCATACAATTTTAGGAGGATGGATAAATTTATTCCTTATCTTTACCCATTCCAGGTTGTCTAGAGCAATCCCATCGAGAATTGCTAGCAAATGACACTATATTTCAACTCATATAAAGGCTTTAGGAAGATCCCAACCCTCCCAAAGGGTATACATGGAATAAAAAGACATTTTGGTATAAAGGGTGCATTATTCTAGTAAATAATTCTACCTTAAAACAAAGGGTCATAGAGGAGTTTCATTCATCACCTACAATAGGTCACTCTAGATTTCATAAAACCTATGAAAGAGATAAACACTTGTTCTTTTGGGAAGATATGAAAACATATTTCTACAATTTGGTAGCAACCTGGGAAAATTTCCAATGAAACAAAGGTGATACATTGAAGACAATAGGGGCATTACAACCACTACTAATCCAAACACATATATGGACTAACATCTCTATGGATTTTATAGTGGGTCTCCTAGGAGATAATAACAAACGAGTGACATCGTGTGTTGACAATCTTCCCAAATAGAACCATTTTTGTTCTTTATCAATTTACCCCCACCTTAGTTGCCTAAGTCTTCATGGATTAGATTTTTAAGTGACATGGCACATACACTTCCATTATCTCGAATCAGGACCTTAGATTCATCAACAAATTTTGATAGGAGTTGTTTAAAGTTTAGGGTACCTAGCTAAACATAAGAACTATGTATCATCCCCAAACAAATGGTCAAACTGAAGTGGTCAGCAAGTGCTTAGAAACCTATTTGTGATGCTTCAATTCTAAAAATTCATATAACGGGACAATGGATTTCTCTTGCAAAAAGGTGGCACAATATCGGTTATCATGGAGCTATCAAAATGAAACCATATGAAGTTGTCTATGGGAAAAAACACTTGTTATTTAATTCCTACTTACTAGGTACCTCCAAGGTTCATGCAACGGATAAAGAACTTCAAGTGAAATAATCCATTCTCCACATACTTAAGGAACAATTGGCTAGGGATCAAAATATAGTGAAACAACAAGTTGACCAACATAGCTCAGAACATTCTTTTGCAGAAGGGGACCAAGTTTTTCTCTTCCTTCAACCATACAAACAAACATCACTCTATTGATGGGTCTTAAATCCCTTGATTCAACAGTAGGAACCAAACCCGCCAACGAGGCCCAATAAGACTCTGCAGTGTTTAAAGATGGAATGGTTCTCCAGATCTTGCGATCCAACCAAATTATCAATGGGATTTGTGTTTTCTTGTGAAGGCTCTTCCTTCAGTTAGGACTATTTTCTTTTGTATTTTCTCTTGGGTGGGACTAGTATGAGAGATGCAAGCCAGTATAAACCAACTTGACAACAAACATGATTAAGTTTTAACTACTGGGGAAGAGGCTGAGCTTGGGATAACCCGCTGCTCAAACATGCAGACAATGATTCTATACCATAGGCCTAGTACTAATACATCAACCATGTGAGCATCCAATTACTGTATGAGAAACTAATTATCAGAAAGAAAGAACATATGTAATAAGATAATGGCAAGAAAAATAATTCATCTACCATAACCATTCATCACATAATAACACAATGATTCATTTTCATCATTAAAGCAAAGAACATCAAAACATTGCACCAGATAACTTGACAACATAATTAATTGCTCTTACTCATTACTGAATCATTCATGAAACATGATAGGAAATGGTTCTTCTCCAAGTCCAATCACACGCATTTGATGAAAATAGCTTGTCTCTGGTCCAGAAGGACTTCTCAATTCCTAGCAGCTTCAAAATAATTCTTAACAACCAAAAAGAAAGAGTTCTTACAACAACCATCGACCCTTCACTAATTGGTCGATGTCTTTATTTATAAAATAAAGTTTAATTGCAATTAACGGCTAAGTGCAGTTTAAGAAAAACAAAAATCACCACGTGGCATCATCTTCTAACAGTTTCTTTAACAATCAACCCGAGATATCTCTTGAAAAGGGTGACTTCTCTCGTATTCAGACCAAATGATAAACAATTATTCGCAAGTTTGGTCCCATAGAAATATGTGTTGTTCCATTGGAGCCGCATATATTCCCCTGATGTCCACTACATGCGCCCGGTACTTTACTAGACTAGAGTTAAACTCCTGTAGCATGGTTCAGGCTTTGATTTGATGTTCTGCAAATTGTTGCACTTGCCCTAGTCTCGCGTCAACCATCTTTACGAACTCTTCGGTCCATAGCAAATCTTGTTTGGCGTGCGACTCGACTACGTCGGTCAAATCGACGAAGTTATCGGGGGTGCCAAATTCGGGGAGTCTGATATCCTTTATTTCTCTATTGATTTTTCTTTGATGTTTCTTTAGAGTTCTTTGGTGAGGTCATGGAGCAAACTTTGTTCGGTAGTTGGGAGGATATTTTTTGCAATAAGGGTTGAGGTAGTTTAGCGATCAGGTAACACATAATAAGATACAAACAAAACATAATAGACCGATGCATACTTGTGGAGCTCGTTAGTCTCGATCATTTAATACTTACATGATCCTGGTCACTCCTTTGAATGACCTATGATGTCCTTGTCCACGCCACCTCTCCTCTTCATTTTAAATGAGTTACTTCAGTGCGCCATAGTGTGGAAAATCAGGTACGATAGATATGAGCGTCGAAACCATCATAGTAGCCACTTGACCCTTGGGGCTGGGAAAGGATGCCAGAGTCGAACATGTGCGCGTACACTCCCAAAAGGTCGGATACCGTAATAAGGAAGTCGTTAAATTCCTCAGGTTGAGGCGAGTGTTTCCTCCAGAAGCCGTATCACCAAGTGTGTCAACTATCTTTTGTTAATAATGTAAGTTGGGGAGTTTAAAGAGATCAAAATGATCGTACTGTATATTCCCTGCAACTCTGATCGACGACATTTCATGTGTTCTGGTTTGCATCCGTCGAGCAACTGTGATGCGTTAAATCTTGGAGACATCCTATCAAGAGGCATGATTGTTCTTTGGCACATTCTTTTTTTCTTCCTCGTTCCACTATAAATTCTAGGGGCTCTGTCGGGAATTCTATGTAGGAGCCGAGTTTATAGATTGGTAACGCTGGTCTTGTGAGTCCGATTCTGGCAAACTTTGTGTTGTAGTTCTTTACTCATCCGCAGACGTCTAAGCCAATACATTGTTTCACTATGGGATCCCCCTTAAATAAGGGACAGGTTTGTGAGGTAGTCGGAGTGCCAGGTCCAAGCCCCAGCGTGCCTGGGACTCTTTCTTATTGGCATCCAATGTCCCTAAAGCTTCAAAAGGAGGTACTTGCCTTTGCTCGGAAACAATGTCAGCATCTCAAGCGGAGGTGAGAATGGAGAGAAATATGTATGAAGGAAATATGTTGGGGTTCGTGCCCTGTCAGGAGAAGACACTGTGGAGGAGGGGAATGCCTAGAAAAAATATGGAAAAGGAGGAGAAGACTGCCTTCCAATTGAGCTGAGTGCACACTTGACCGCTGAGGAGTTTACAATGCACACTACCTGGTCAGAGCCTATCGGGACTACTAGTCGAGGAAGCAGGAGATGAAAGGGAAAGGAAAAGACACCAGGTTCTCCTGTTGGGAGTCCTATCCAACAACTAGAGCAGGCCCAACTTGCCATAGCCGAACTCTACCAATAAAATAGAGAATTGAAGAGACAGTTGGAAGTGAAGAACCAGGAGGTATCGACACCGCAGGGTCGTGAAGGAAGCACAGATTGGCTCAAGAGATGGCTTCGGGAAGCAGAAGATACGATTGTGCAGCTGCATGAGGAACAAAGGTTGACAGGGAAGGAGAAAAAAGAAAACACAGCAAAGTGCGAGGAATAGTCTGGGAAAAGGTCCATGCGTAGGAGATACATAAAGGGAGGGATTTTGCTTTGCATTCTCCGAAGTGATGCTTGACATTTTTCTCTTTTTTTGTTGTAAGTTTTTTCCTATTCTCACTATAATCGGGCCAGTTAGTTAAGATGTTGGTGGTGTTTATTTGTACGTAACCTGAGCTTGGTGGGAGCTTTAATTATATGGAAATTTGAAAGTGTTTTGAATGTATCGTGTTCCCTCTTCGTATGTAAATCTACTGTGTTTTTGTTTTATCTAAGTTTCTTGCAAGTTATGATATTTTATAATTATCATTGTTCTGATTTGCTTTGTAAGTTCATTGATAGGTCCCTTTTAAAACTTCCGATGTTGATTGATGCTGATGTGACGTTATTGACTTGGGGTTATTAAAATATTTTAAAACATAAAATCTAGAAATCGGTTGGTGGGTAAGGATTGCACTTGGGTACTTCACTCACATTAAATGTGCTAAAAGAGCTAGATACTGTGAATGCCAATGTCGGGATGGTGTTGGGGATCGACGTTCAAACATAAAATTAATGCATATTTTTCTTCGTGGATCATTATTTTTGTGAATATCTGACGCCGAAATTGCCTCGAGAGTCGGCGATCGGTGATACTACTCCTCTCTTTACGTGACGCTTACTCTTATCATTTTTTTTTTTTTTTTTATATGTCGATGCCGAACGGATCGGTCGTCAACAAAATATTTAGTGGAGTTTATTCGCAGGGATGAGAAAACCGCCTTCTGCTGATGCCGATGAAGATCAACGCTCAACTATTTTGAACTTCTTAAGAAATTTTGTCACTTTTAATCTTTCCCGATGTCAAATTTCCTAAGCGTGTTGGGGAAAACTTTAGACTGTCGATTTATTAAGTAGTTGTTAAGTCCCTTTTAAAGTTAAGATGATTCTTTATATGTTCAAGCATACTTTAAACAATTCAAGCATGAAAACATAAAGATAAGCATATGCAACAGTTTCATACAGAAGTGGAAATAGACAATGCAAAGGATCAAGTGGTACCCAAAAAGTAGAAATGGACATAGACTTTTTAGGGTGTGTTGAGTGTTCAAAAAATGGTGATTCATTGGGCGAAAGCAGGATCTCTATTCCTCCTCCAAGGCTCAACTGATACGGAAGCTGACGAAGAATCTTAACTGGTCTTAAATCAGAACCTATTAACCTTCGCATTTCAAGTTCTTCGGATGATGCTTCCGGGTCTACTTGTGGGGTTTTAACCCTTTTCCTCCTTCATTTCCTTTGACCCCAAATCATGCCCCCTTCTTACAAAATTTTAGCAAAGTATTCATTGGCACACAACCTTTAATTACCTCTACTCACCTGCTTTGGTGTTGCTCTGCTGCCAGGGAGCATCCATAGCCCCGACGGAGTCACCCTGACATCACATACCTTGCTCCGCTGCCAGCGAGCATCCATATCCACGAAGGCGATATCTGCATAACCTCTCCTATTATTCACTCTTTTGATAATATCAATTTTATTTCAGCATTATGCCCTGAGTGAGTGAGGGAGGAGGATGTTTGTTTATTTGCAAAGTGAGATGTTTAAGGTGGTTCCTTCACTAGCTCCATATTCTGGGTTCATGTAGTCCTTTCCATCTTTCCTTCATTCCCTTAAGGTCTTATCGAACCATAAATTAGAAACTTCTGGCATTTCTCCGAAGTTGTTCATTTTCTCAGGTTAGACAGAGGATTTCTCAAAGTAACCACAGGTTTTCCAGTACTTCTTGTGTTTGTAAGTGAGCGACGAGTTAGAAACAGAGTTCACTATGTTGCATGATTTTAAGGCCAACCATCGTCTTACCAGACACACCTTCAAAAATACAGAAAAAAATAAAGAAAAGAAACAACAAAAGAAGTATTTCGCAACTATGAAGATACTCAACATGAAACACACATAATATATATATTTATTATTATTATTATTATTATTATTGGAAGTATTGTTTTAGAGATTGGCCATTTACTAGGAGGGAATCAGGTTCCCCCCTCAGATTCTGCAACTGATAAGTTCCTACCCCAATCTTCTCAACCACCTGAAAAGGTCCAAGACATAAATTCTGAAAATTAGAATGCTTCCCTTTTGGTTCATTTGCCTTGTCCCACTTCAGGACTAAGTCTCCTACTTCAAAGTTATTTTCTTTAGCCTTATGCTTATTGAACCACCTTTTCACTATCTGTTGGTGAGCTAGGAACTTTGACTTATCCTTTTCTCTCTCTTCTTCCAGCATGAGTAGAGTGTTGATTCTTTGTTGTATGGCCGAAAAAGGTTCCTCGCTGGAATCTTGGGCTAGTTGAAGAGATGGAAGATAGAGCCCATTTGGGAGGATGGATTCTTGCCCGTAGACCAAAAATTATGGTGAATTACCTATAGCTTCTTTGGGTGTGACTCTATCGGCCCATATAACATTATGGAGTACATTATGCCAATTTCTTTGGTTATTTTCAACCGTCTTCTTTAATATTCTCACCAGGTTCTTATTGGTTGATTCTGCTACACCGTTTCCCTGGGGATAATAATTTGCAGAGTACTTAATTATGATTCCTTTGTCTAGAGAAAACTTTGTCAATAGGGTGGAGGAAAAATAAGATGCATTATCAAAGACTAGAACATAAGGGACACAAAACCTTGTGATCAACTGTTTTTCTATGATTTGGATTACTACCTTCTCGTTTACATGAGTTAGAGGAATGGCCTCTGCCCATTTCGTGAAATAGTTGGTGGTAGTAAGGATGTACTTGTGCAGTTTTGAAGAGCTAGGTATAATTTCTCCTATTATATCCAGCCCCCATTGCTCAAAATTCCTAGAGATAGTCATTGGTTGGAGTGGGACTGCCGCTCTCTTCTCCTTTCTAGCACTTATTTGACAAGTCTTACAGTTTCTAGCGTAAGTATGAGCATCTTTGAACAAGGTGGGCCAATAATAGTCGGCTCTCAGATTCTTATGAGCGGTGGTGTTTCCTGCGAAATGTCCCCCAGTGGGGCCATCATGGAGCTCCTTCAGCACTTTGTTTGTGTCTTCATGTTTGAGACATCTTAATAGTACTCCATCATAATTGATCCGGAAGAGTACCGAATTTATAAGGCGATATTGTGCATATTTTAACCTAAGGGCTCTCCTTTCCCTAGGGTTGAGGTTTTCGGGACAAGTCCTGTGATGTAGAAGATAAGTTAAATCATTATACCAAGACTCTTGTCCTGGGGAGATGTATGATACTTCGCCACACCATAGTGCCATTTCGTTCTCCCATCTGGAATCTTCATTTACTTGGTCCTGAGCTTTGGATGCAAGCTTGCATAAACCTTGTCCTCTTACTAATTTGGCAGGTTTTGTATATAGGTCAAATTCCTAGACTACCACCATCCAGTTCCCTCTTCGTTCCCCCATTTCTTGCTGGGTAAACAAGGATCAGACTGTAGGGTGTGGCAAAATCACTTTAGTGTGATTCTTGAGGATGTAAGACCTGAAATGTTTTACTGCCTTATATACTGCATAGGCCTGTTTATCTATAACAGGATAGTTGAGCTCAAACCCTTGAAGATTAGTGCTCATGAATGAAACTGGGGCCTCGTTGTTGTCATCATCCTTCTGAGTCAAAACTGCAGCCAACAATTGGTCAGAGGCGAAAGTATAAAGGGATAAGTCTCTATTGAAATTGGGACTTCACAACACCGAGGCCCGGGATATAGTAGTTTTGATATTGCTGAAGGCATATTTTCTCTCATCATCCCACTTAAATTCAACATCTTTACGAATCATCTTTTGTAAGGGTTTGATGATTTCTGCGAAATCGGGAGTGAACTTCCTCACAAAATTGATTTGCCCGAAAAAGGACTGCATAACTTTCTTGTTATGGGGAAAGGGAAGTTGAGCTATGGCCTTAATCCTTTTTGGGTCTATGCGAATACCTACTTGATATATAATGTGACCTAACAACTTACCTTCCTCGACACTAGAGATAGTTTTCTTATGGTTTAAGGATATACCATATTTCCTACACCTTTCGAAAACCCGAGTTAAGTGTTGGATGTGCTCTTCTCTATTCTTTGAATACACTGTTACGTCATCTAGATACACTACCAAAAATTTATTGATTAGTCCCTGAAAAGCTACGTCCATGGCCCTTTGGAAGGTTGCTCCTGTGTTAGTTAACCCGAAAGGCATGCATTTATACGCGAAGGTTTCCCACTTGGTTCGGAAGGTGGTTTTTAAATGGTCTTCCTCTGAAACCAAAACTTGGTTGTAACCTGAGAAACCATCTAGTAGAGATAAAATATCTAAGCCAGATATGGTCTGCAGGAGCTATTCCATCGGTGGGACTGGGTAATTGTCCTTTTTTGAAGCTCTGTTGAGGTTCCTAAAATCTACACATAAGAGGATTTCACCCGATTTTTTCGTCACAGGAACCAGATTTGATACCCATGCGAAATGTCTAACCTGGAAAATGATCTTTGCATCTAAAATATTCTTTAATTCCTGATACATGAGAGGTTCAATGGATGGGTGATAATTTTAGAGCTTCTGTTGGAAAGGTTTCACTTCGGGTTTTAACGGGATGGTGTGTTGAATGATGCAGGTATCATACGTTTTCAGATCTCTATAGGACCATGCGAAGACATCTTGGTATTGTCTGAATAATTTGAGATAAGCTTTCCTTTCTTCCTTAGATATATTATTTCCGAGATTCACATTCTTTGGGTTCTCGGGGGTCCCAAGATTTATAGTTTCATGCAGGGGACAAGAGCTATTGGTCTTTTCATTTTTAGGTCCCTTAAATTGCTCTTTCAGATCAAACAAATTTTCTAGATTAGTTATCCCTTTCGAGATTGTGTGAGCCTTAGGTTTATCCATAGGTTGTCCTATTCGAGGATCGGTCTCTGTTGATTTCTCTTGGAATACTTCATCGTCGATAGCCAGATCTTTGAATTTGTCTTGGTTATTCAAGATGTTTATGATCTGTTCATCTCCTTCAAAGACTTTCCAATTGGAAATTTTATTAGGTACCTATGGTTTGTAGAGAAGATCCAAAGTGAATCGGGAGGCTTCATAATCCTCCAAAGGCGACAACCTAGAAGCAGTTGCGGCCAAGGAGTCAAAAAGAATATTCTTAGCTCTAGGGATCACTATAATATTGAAGGATTCAAAGTTCTCTATTAACCTATGTACCTCCTGCTGCTAGTTCTTTAGGTGAGGAGAATTGCAATGTATATTATTTCTTACTTGTCTAACAATAATTTTAGAGTCTCCAAAAAATTTCAATTCTTTGATATTCAAATCTATGGCTTTCTTCAATCCTTGTACTAGAGCTTCATATTTGGTAGTGTTGTTGGTACATTCGAACTCTAGCCTAAAGGACAAGAAATGACGTTTACCTTTAGGATCAATGAGGATGCACTCTGCTCCTGACCCTTCTTGCGATTTAGATCGATTAAAATAGAGGGTCCAAATTTGTGAACAACAATCGCTCTTTTCCTTTCCCTTGTTAATCTTGTGCCTTCCTGTCTTTTGTTTTGTAATCTCCAGTGCAGGGTTTTGATAGAAGAGGGCGTCTCCTGTCGGTATCGACGAATTCTCTTGAAAAACCATTTAAGATTTTTGGGTAAGAGGAACGTCGAACAAGAGAGGAGCAAAGTTTCTGAAGTAGGAATCACAGGAATAATTTCCCAATATGGGGAAATCTGTGGATGGGGGTTTGTTTGAGGTTTCTATATCAGTGACCGTATGTTTCAGATATCTCTACCTATCGATTCTAATCATGTTCCTATATCCCTTCAGTGGTAGCCAAAGGTGTGCCTAGTCTGTACTGAAGTACCCGTTTATCTTTTCAGACCAATCTCAACTCAGTAATAGCCCATATGCCTCTAGGATATCTACTAAAATGATGTCAATCACCTGCACAAACATGGAATGTGTCGATACTCTGATCATCACATCTTTGATTTCTCCTATGACCTTGACTTGGGTTCTGTCTAGTTGAATGACATGTTTATCACTCTTGAGAGGGATGTCATTTAATTGTTTTCAAACAGACAAGGTCATAACATTGGAAGACACTCCAGAATCTACCAAACATTTGTGAAGGTTTCTATTGAAGACTTCAAACTTTAAGAGGAACGGTGGGACAAAATGCTTTTCCTTTCTATCTCCCGAACATGTGTTCATAGTTGGTTTTCCCACCAGATCTGTGGAAGAAAGATTTATTTCTGGACCATTAATCGTCGTCGGGTTTTCTACTGAGTTCAAAGCTTGTAACATAAAGTCCTTCTGCTGAGGAATCCTGCATATGTCCATAACTGATATATTAGCCTTTAGCTTCTTCAAATCTTTGACCACATTGTAATCTAGTTTGGGCGAATCCTGGGTATGAATGCTTATAGGGTTTTTACCGAGAGTGAAGGATGTTTTCAGGTGATCGAGAATTAACTTACTCTTTGAGGCCTGGGTGGTGTCGGTATCTTTCGATCCAGGTGGACCCTTACTGCATATCTGTACCACCGTAACTTCTGCGGGTTGTTCTTGAGACTCAAATAAGTCATCAGAAGGCATGATCAGGTCGGGATCCCATATCAACATGGTTGTATCTCATGGTGGGTGAATCTCTTCCTGGTCAACAATATTCATAACTGAACTGCTTGGTTGTTCGGTCAGGGAGACTTCATCTAGAAACCGATTGGACGTCAAATTCATGGCATGTACCCATTGAGGGTAGTCTCTTTTGGAGTGGTTTTACTGATGATAAGTACATAAAGAGTTAGATGAAACATTCCCTAGATCAATATTTAAGTTAGTTGGGGGAGTTTCAATTGATTTAAAAGGAGGGTTTCTTTTAAAGAAAGTGATCCAGATTATTTTCAGCACGAAATGAGAGCGGAGATATAACACATGAATATTTAGAGATATTGCAAGAGAGACAATAATAGAGATATAGCGGAAATAACAAGAGTCACATATATATAGTAATACACGATTTCTATTAATGAAATAAATGTATAGAGACTGTAAAATACAGAGTGAAAGACTCGCTAGAATGGTGGTATCTTATCTCTGAGAAGAGATGTGACGGATACTCTCATCCGTGAGAAGATGATTACAATGAGGCTTTGAAGGCCCTTTTATGATAAACAGGAATTCCAAAAGTCCTAAACATCCAAAAACCTAACCCTAGGAGATGAAGCGCCAAAAGTCATGTGGGCCCCGTTTGGGTAAGTGAGTACATCAACTTCCCGGGGTCGTAACTTTTGCATACGATCTCTATTTTAGGCGTGTGATAGCTCGTTGGAAAGGTATCGTCGAGGAGATTAATTTTGGGGGCTCAATCATGCCTTTGCCTATCATTGAGAACCTTGATATCGAAAAACCATCATTTGGGCCCTCAAAATGGTCCCGAAAGTTAAAACCTGCTAAAAATAGTAAATTGCCAAAATTGCCAAAAAGTCGTTTTGAGCCATTTGGAAAAGGTGGGTGGCCACCAATATCCACCTGGATCAGAAAGGCTTATAGGGCCTTTGGCCTTGGTTTCCCTCTCCTACATTTCTCTTCATGTCTATGATCTCGTTTGATAATTTCTTAACCATGCATTGTAGATCTTCTATATCTCCATTACCCTTGTCAGGAGTATGTTCAATTGGTTTCCCCGATGGTCTAGTCAAAAGGAGTCCTCCCCTGGGAGGGGGTTGGGATTATTTCTTTACTAGGGAGGCTAGACCTTCTTTACATCCTTTCATCTGGAATTCTATTGTCTTGGCCTCTTCAAAATTTTCTGCCAGGGTTTGCTTAGCGACTCTTTTTGCAAACATAGAAATAGAAGCTGGGAGCGTGTTAGCATAAACCTCGATTTGTAACTCCTGAGTTGGTCTTGCCATGGGCTGTAATTTGCTTAAGATGGTCATGAATATTTGATTGAAATCTCTGACACTTTCTTTCAGAATCATGGTGGCTGCGAAGAACTCAGCCATCAAAGCTCCCATAGTGGTTTCCTCCACAAATGTATCTAGGAAATATTTCTTGAACTTGGTCCAACTGGTTATAGATCCTACTGGCAGATTAAAATACCACATGGAAGCTGAATTTTCAAATGTGTAGGGGAAAATTCTGCAGACTACATCTTCATGTTGAACGTTCATAAGTCTGATCACGAGTATGAACTTTTTGATATCATCTTCAGGAAAACCTGAAGTCTCGGGGTCGTACTTGGGAAGCAGCTTATCCGGGTGTCGGGGAATATTATGTACTCATCCAGGGATGACCATGGTGTCTCCGACCAACCAAGGTTGGTTGTTTTGAGGCGGTATTTCCCTTTCCTCCTCATGGTCATTATTACCTTCCATATCTTCGGAATCTGAGTTGAACTCTTCTTCTTCTGAAACGTCGTCTGGCACATAGATGTCGCTTGCTGGCATCTCAGGGATAATATTCATAGGGTGTTCGATTTCAGTGATCGTGAAGTCTATCAAGTCTTCTATCGTGTGTATGAAAAATTCATCAGGAGTATTGACCACCGGTCTGCTTATTTTTTTTCTTCGAGGAAGTATCGGGGCTAAAGAAAATGCACCGATCTGTCGGGCGTAGGCTCTTGTGAGTCTTCTAAACTGATCTAATTCCTCGTGAGGAAGAGTGTAAGGTATTTCGGGGAATAATTTTTCTTCCTCGGGCTGGGGTCAGTTACCCGCTTCGGGAGTACTCAACGTGTGTGGGTTGTCTTGTGAATGACTAGCCATGCATGTGGGATGTTACGAATCTGTAGGCTATTTGAAATGCTATATAAAATATATATTTAGCCATTCATTCTCAGGCCCTCCTTCTAGCGCCAATTCTATTGATGGGTCTTAAATCCCTTGATTCAACAGTAGGAACCAAACCCACCACTGAGGCCCAATTAGACTCTCCAATGTTTAAAGATGGAATGGTTCTCCAGATCTTGCAATCCAGCCAAATTATCGATGGGCTTTGTGTTTTCTTGTGAAGGCTCTTCCTTCAGTTATGACTATTTTCTTCTGTATTTTCTCTTGGGTGGGAATGGTATGAGAGATGCAATATAGTATAAACCAACTTGAAAACAAACATGATTACGTTTTAACTACTGGGGAAGAGGCTGAGCTTGGGATAACCCACTGCTCAAACATGCAGACAATGATTCTATACCACAGGCCTAGTACTAATACATCAACCATGTGAGCATCCAATTACTCTCTGAGAAACTAATTATCAGAAAGAAAACACATATGTAATAAGATAATGGAAAGCAATATAATTCGTCTACCATAACCATTAATCACATAATAACACAATGATTCATTTTCATCATTAAAGCAAAGAACATTAAAACGTTGCACCAGATAACTTGACAACATAATTAATTGCTCTTACTCATTACTGCATCATTCATGAAACAAGATAGGAAATAGTTCTTCTCCAAGTCCAATCACATGCATTTGATGAAAATAGCTTATCTTTGGTCCAGAAGGACTTCTCAATTCCTAGCAGCTTCAAAATAATTCTTAACAACCAAAAAGAAAGAGTTCTTACAAAAACCATCGACCCTTCACTAATTGGTTGATGCATTTATTTATAATATAAAGTTTAACTAAAATTAATGGATAAGTGTAGTTTAATAAAAACAAAAATCGCCACGTGGCGTCATCTTCTAACAATTTCTTTAACAGTCAACCTGAGATATCTCTTGAAAAGGGTGACTTCTCTCGTATTTAGACCAATTGATAAACATGTATTCACAAGTTTGGGCCCATGGAAATCTGTGTTGTTCCATTGGAGCCGCATATATTCCTTTGATGTCCACTACATGTTCCCGGTACTTTACTAGACTGGAGCTCAACTTCTGTAGCATGGTTCAAGCTCTGATTGGATGTTCTGCAAATCGTTACACTTGCCTTGGTCTCGCGTCGGCCATATTTACGAACTCTTCGGTCCATAGTGAATCTTGTTTGGTGTGCGACTCAACTACGTTGGTCGGGTCGACGAAGTTATCGGGGGTGCCGAACTCGGGGAGTCTGACATCCTTTATTGCTCTGCTTAGTTTGCTTCGATGTTTCTTTCGAGTTCTTTAGTGAGGTCATGGAGAAAAAATTGTTCGGTAGTCGGGAGGATCTTTTCCGAAATCAGGGTTGAGGTAGTTTAGCGATTAGGTAACACATAATAAGATACAAACAAAACAGAATAGACCGATGCGTACCTGCGGAGCTCATTAGTCTCGATTTTTTAATACTTACGTGATCCTGGTCACCCCTTTGAATTATTTGTGACATCCTTGTGCATGCCGCCGCTCCTCTTCAGTTTAAATGAGTTACGTTAGTGCACCATAGCACGAAACATTAGGTACGATAGATATGAGTGTCAGAACCGTCATAGTAGCCTCTTGACCCTTTGGGCTGGGAAAGGATGCCAGAGTCAAACATGTGCACGTACGCTCCCAAAAGGTCGGATACCATAATAAGGAAGTCGTTAAATGCCTAAGGTTGAGGTGAGTGTTTCCTCCAAAATTCGTATCACCAAGTGTGTCAACTATCTTTCGTTAATAATGGAAGTTGGGGAGTTTAAAGAGATCAGAATGATCGTACCGTATATTCCCTGCAACTATGATAGGTGACGTTTCATGTGTTCTGGATTGCATCCGTCTAGCAGCTACGACGCGTTAAATCTTGGAGACATCCTGTCACGAGGCATGAGTGTTCTTTGGCACGTTCTGTATTTATTCCTCGTTCTGCTATAAATTCTAGGGGCTCTGTGGGGAATTCTACGCAACAGCTGAGTTTATACATCAGTAACGCTGGTCTTGCGAGTCTAATTCTGGCAAAACTCAATGTCGTAGTTCTTTACTCATCCATAGAAGTCTAAGCCAATATGTTGTTTCACTATGGGATCCCACTTAAACAAGGGTCAGGGTTTGCGAGGTAGCCGAAGTGCCAGGTTCGAGCCCCAGCGTGCCTGGGACTCTTTCTTATTGGCATCCAGTGTCCCTGAAGCTTCAAAAGGAGGTACTTGCCTTTGCTCGGAAACAATGTCAGCATCTCAAGCAGAGGTGGGAGTGGAGAGAAATATGTCTGAAGGACATACATTCAGGGTCGTGCCCTCTCAGGAGAAGACACAATGGAGGAGGGGAAGGCCTAGAAAAAATAAGGAAAAAGGAGGAGAAGACCGCCTCCCAATTGAGCTGAGTGCACACCTGACCGTTGAGGAGTTTACGATGAACACTACCTGACCGGAGCCTGTTGGGACTACCATTCAAGGAAGCAGGAGACGAAAGGGAAAGGAAAAGCCACTAGGTTCTCCCGTTGGGAGTCCCATCCAACATCTAGAGCGGGCCCAACTTGCCATAGCCGAACTCTACTAAGAAAATAGAGAATTGTGGAGACATTTGGCGACAAAGAACTAGGAGGTATCGACACTGCAGGATGGTGAAGGAAGCATGGATTGGCTCACAAGACGGCTTAAGGAAGCACAAGATACGATTTTGCATCTACGCGAGGCGCAAAGGGTGATGGGGAAGTAGAAAAAAGAAAACACTGCAAGATGCAAGGAATAGTCCAGGAGAAGGTCCGTGCATAGGAGATACATAAAGGTCAGGCTTTTTCTTTGCATTCTTCGAAGTGACACTTGATAGTTTTCTCTTTTTTTGTTGTAAGGTTTTTCATATTCTCACTATAACCGGGCCGGTTAGTCAAGACGTAGGTGGTGTTTATTTGTATGTAACCTGAGCTTGACAGGAGATTTAATTATATGAAAATTTGAAAATGTTTTGAATGTATCGTGTTCCCTCTTCGTATGTAAATCTACCGTGTTCTTTTATTTATTTAATTTTCTTGCAAATTATGAGATTTTATAAATATCATTGTTTTGAGTTGCTTTGTAAGTTCATTGATACGTCCCTTTTAAAATTTTTGATGTCGATTGATGCTGATGTGGCGTTACTGACTTGGGGTTATTAAAATATTTTAAAACATAAAATCTAGAACTCGACTGGTGGGTAAGGATTGCACTTGGGGACTTTGCTCACATGGAATGCGCTAAAAGAGCTACATACTATGAGTACCGATGTCAGGATGGCATCAGGGATCGACGTTCAAACAAAAAATTAATGCGTAGTTTTCTTCGTGGATCATTATTTTTGTGAATCTCCGATGCCAAAATCGTTTCAGGAGTCAGCGATCAGTGATACCACTCCTCTCTTTGCGTGACACTTACTCTTATTGATTTGTTTGTTTTTTATATGCCGATTACGAACAGATTGGTCGTCGACAACATCTTTAATGGAGTTTATTCACAGGGATGAGAAAACCTCCTTCTGTCGATGCCGATGAAGTTTGACGCTCAACTATTTTGAACTTCTTAAGCAATTTTCATCACTTTTAATCTTTCCCGATGCCGAATTTCCTAAGCGTGTTGGGGAAAACTTTAGACTGTCGATTTTTGAAGTAGTTTTTAAGTCCCTTTTAAAGTTAAGATGATTCTTTATATGTTCAAGCAAACTTTAAACAATTCAAGCATGAAAACATAAAGATAAGCACATGCAACAGTTTCATACGAAAGTGGAAACAGACAGTGCAAAGGATCAAGTGGTACCCAAAAAGTAGAAATGGACATAGACTTTTTAGGGTGTGTTGAGTGTTCAACACACTCAAATATAAAATTCCCCATAAATTAGCACCAAAGTTTTTTGGACCCTATAAGATCATCCATCACATTGGACAAGTGGCCTACAAGCATCTATTTCATGAAAGGCCTACAACTCAACAAAATGAGCCATATTTGTTACTACTTCTATTTCACAACAACAGTGACGGGGATGTGGAGAAGCATTGGTTTCTCTACCTCACTATATTTAGATATATGATGTGCACCACTCCAGTATTAACAATTCCATATTTCAATTTTGATCCTAGAGTGAAATGCCTTGGATAGAGGTCCCATAGTAGTTTTAATGCAAGAAGGACACCCCTTGGCCTTCACCGGTAAGTAGTTGTGTGACCACAATTTGGGTAAATCCACATATGAGAAAGAGATGTTGACCATCCTTCATGCAATGGAGACATGGAACCCATGTCTTATAGGGAGGAATTTCTAGATCAAGCTTGACCATCATAGTCTAAAGTATTTTCTAGAACAAAGGTTTTCATCACCTAAGAAACATAAGCGGGTCACTAATATGCCAGGGGATGATTATGAGATTATTTATAAGAAGGGTAATGAAAATGTTGCGGTTGATGATTTATTTATGAAATTTTAGGATGAAGATCCCTTTATTCCTTATCTTTACCCATTCTAGGTTGGATGGAGGAATCCCATCGAGAATTGATAGAAAATGACACTATAGTTCAACTCATCTAAAGGCTTCAGGAAGATCCCAACCCTCCCAAAGGGTATACATGGAAGTAAAATTCATTTTGGTATAAAGGGTGCATTTTTCTAGTAAATAATTCTACCTTAAAATAAAAGGTTTTAGAGGAATTGTATTCATAACCTACAATAGGTCACTCTGGATTTCATAAAACCTATGAAAGAGATAAGCACTTGCTATTTTGGGAAGATATGAAAACATATTTCTAGGATTTTGTAGCAACCTAGGACACCTTCCAATGAAATAAAGGTGAGACAATGAAGACAATAGGTGAATTGAAACCACTATTGATACCAACACATATATGGACTAACATCTTTATGGATTTTACAGTGGGTCTCCTGGGAGCTAATAACAAATGAGTGATCATGGTGTGTCAACCATCTTTCCAAATAGACTCATTTTTGTGCCATATCAATTTACCCCCTTCTTAGTTTCTGAAGTTTTCATGGATTATATTTTTAAGTTACATGGCACACCCACTTCCATTGTCTTGAATTGAGGCCCTGAATTCATCAACAAATTTTGGTAGTAGTTGTTTAAACTTTAGGGTACCTAGCTAAACATAATCATTGTGTACCATTGTTGACCAAAATTTACTCATCTATATTTTCCTGCTCTTGGATTCATAAAGGCATTGATATCAACATAAGACATTTTTGAAATTTTATAAGTTCATTCTCCATCCCTCAATCTCAACTTCGCCAAACATTTTTCGTATAATAAATCTGTTTCTGTATGCCTAAGTTATTCAAGATCTGGTCCAAAGATCCAATTTTGAAGAATCTTTCTAAGTATCATGTTCTTCTATCCTTTTTAGAATTTTGTCTAAGTATTCTCATCACTTATTTCTCTCACCTTTCACCTCTATCCATCTCAACACTTAACCATTTTTCTCCTTATCTCTCCACCCTCTCCACTCCCTTATCCCTTATTCTCCCATACTTAGCCACATTTCAAGCCATATTTCAATCTATGGCGGGGGGAGGAAACCCATCACACTCCTTCACCATTCCCTCTTACCTTCCTCGCCCCTTCTCCCGCTATCTACATTTCTCCTCCCTCACCTCCGTCATCTACATTTTTGCCCTTACCTCCCTTCTCATTCAAAAATTTAACACTTAGAATGTTTTATGAATTCGCGGGTTCATGGGTTGGCGAACCTTCATTTCCACCCACTTGCTTATCTCATAGGTCTGTTTTAACACTTATCCATTTTTTCAGTTTCATGGGTTCTCGGGTTTGAGCCCTCATCCTTCCCTTTTCCATAGCCTTCACATTGCACTTCAAATTCCACGTTCTACACTTCGACCATCACTTATATTTTATTCTCATTGTGGATCTCGGGTTCGCAAGTGTCCCATTCTTCTAATGCTCGCGAGTCTGATCGACCTCCCTTCTATACTTAGTTTCTTTGGATCACTCATCCAACCACGGGTTCACGGGTTCATGAAAATTTCATGGTTAACTTCACTCACCTCCCTTCCCTCACCCCCATGAACCCGCAAACCCTCCAACCTGCCTCACCCTCATCCCCTCTTGTCCCATCTCCCATACTTATCCAAATTATCAAAGTTATTCAAGGCATGAAAACCAAAAAATGATAATATGACACATGGCAATGAATGAGGTCATGACACATGACAACTCAACATTGAAGACACATGGAAACATACAATTTGCGACATATGGCAGCATATTATTGGTTATATTTGGGATATAATGAGTTTCTGACACGTGGGATATGACTTGAAAATGACTTAGTGCTGATTGGGCTTGAGGTGTATGACGATGGGATTCCAAGAAATTGTTATTTTATGCGACAATTTTCCAAGGGCCAAATCCTCCAAGCTCCATAATTTCTTCTCTTCTCATGTTTCTTGGTAAGTGTATCAAACAATTAGTATTATATATTGTGAAGAATATAATATCCCAATGCATGTGGGATATACTTTTAAATGAAAAATTCGAATTTTATGAAGGGAAGCACGAAATTCATCCAAGGGCCCACATTTTCCCATCAATTTTGATTGACGGTGGTTGAGTGTTGATCTTGCATAGAGCATAACTTGAGCTCTGGGTGTCAGAATCACACAAAATTTATACTGTTGGAAAGGTATTTCAATGTAGAAGATGGTGGTATAGGTTGGAAGTGCTGAAATTTGATACATTTTCCTCACAAATTAAAATATCACTCAGATTCATTTTTAATGGGCCTGCGTGACAACTCAACTTCACGAGCTCGTATCTTGAGATCCAGGTGAGGGATTTGCAAAAACTTTATATAGTTGGAAATATAAGATGATATAGTTGGACATTGCTTTATATGAAAAAAATTTATTAAAAAGGGAAAGAGACCCATTTTAGATATGTATATATTGATGATATAATTTCATTAATGAGGAATTAATGAAGCATTAATTAAATGGAATGTTTCAAGGAGAAAATTGTATGAGAATTTCAAGAGAGGAAGAAAACCCTAATTGCTCAAGTAGTTAGAAAATCCCTTCTTAAAAAGAGAATAGAGGCTTCATCAATGGTTCCAATAATCAACATTGTGAGAGGGGCAGGGAGGAAGATTAGAGGAAGAAGAAGGTACATCCATGGATACAAAATCAAGCTTCTGATCAAAAGAAAAAAATCTCTATCTTCTCCATTCTTTCTATTCTTATACACCACTTCTCATAGCTTTATGCTTGAATCTCAGAGTTGGGAACAAGGATGAGTTGTTGAGTGTTTTTCTTGTATTCTTCTACAGACTTTTTTTGTATGATCATGGACTATTTGTAGCCACATACATGGCTGCCAAATTTTTGGTAATGAAGACAATTTCCCATGAATAAACTCCACAAAGAATTTCTTCAGGGTTGATCTTGACTGTATCTTGTAACTTTGAGTTTTAAGTATGAGATATTTTAGGTTGACCTATCAATTTCTCTTTTATTACTAATTGCAATAATCTATTAAAATTCTTTGAGATGATCAAATCATTCTCTCTTATTTCTCATGAAGAAGATATAGATGTGTTTATATACTATTACGAAGATTGTGTGTGATGCTGATAACAATTTAATTCTTATGTTGAATCCCTTGTTCAATCATTTCTTATTGCAAAAAGACTTTTGTTGCACATAAATATTGTAGTCAGGTTATTAAAGAACCATTTTATCTCATAATATCAAGCAATAAAGATTCAGGGTTTGCTTCCTAGCACTCTCCTAATCCAAGATATCACATATATATATTTTAGCCCAAGAGGAGTACCACCTCTCTAAAAACAAAGGGGGACTAATGTCCTTGTGAGGTTTCCGTTTTGGTCCTGATGGATTCAAGCGTCAACAATCATTCCCAAATAGATGGTCAAATTGAACTAGTCAACAAGTTCTTATAATCCTATTTGTGATTCTTCACTTCTGAAAAGTCACACCAATGGGAACAATGGATTTCCCTTGTAGAATGGTGGTACAATACCACTTATCACAGAGCTACCAAAATGACACCATATGAAGTTTTCTATGGCCAAAAACACTTTTTATTGACTTCCTATTTACTAGGCACCTCCATGGTTCATGCAGTGGATAAACAACTTCACACTAGAGAAGCCATTCTCTACATACTTAAGGAAATTTTTTCTAGGGCTCAAAATATAATGAAAAAACAAGTGAACCAACATCACTCAAAACATTCTTTTACAAAAAGAGATTACATGTTTCTCTTCCTTCAACCCTATAAACAAGCATCACTCAAAGAGAAAATTCCCCATAAATTAGCACCAAAGTTTTATGGACCCTATAAGATCATCCATCACATTTTACAAGTGGCCTGCAATAGTCTATTTCATGAATTACCTACAAATCAACAAAATGAGTCATGTTTGTGACTGCATCTATTTCATGGAAAAGGTTATGAGGATGTAGAGAAGCATTGATTTTCCTATGCCACTATATTGAATGCATATAGAACCATGAATGTGATGTGCTTGGTGGAATTCAAGACAATGATTTAAGGAAGAGCATAACAATGGTGTATAAAGTGTAATTAGAGTGATGGAATGGTATATGAAGTGCAAGCAACAAATTCCCTATAAACAAGCATCACTCAAAGATAAAATTCCCCATAAATAAGCACCAAAGTTTTATGGACCCTATAAGATAATCCATAACATTGGACACATGTTCTATAAGCATATATTTCACGAATGGCCTACAACTCAAAAAAATGAGTCATGTTTGTGAATGCATCTATTTCATGGAAAAGGTGATAAGGATGTAGAGAAGCATCGATTATTTTACGCCACTATCTTGAATGCATAGAGAACCAAAAATGTGATGTGCTTGGTGGAATTCAAAACAATGCTTTAAGGAAGAGCATAACAATAATATATGAAGTGTAAGTAGAGTGATGGAATGGTATATGAAGTGTAAGTAAATCATCCTCATCCTACTTGGTGTGACTTTGGTTCAGTTGAGGGAAGGCTTTGTAAAGGAGTTCTATAAGACAATGTTGGGATCACAGATCATTATAGAATTAAAGGATATTATGTGGAGGTTGGAGAGAACATCTAGGATATGACTAGTGGTTCCAAGATTTTACGAATCGATTAATTTATACCATTCAAGAAGTGTAGTGTAAGGAATGGTTTATTAGCAAGTTATTACCTCACTTGTAGATATTGTTGATGCGACAATGGTTTCTAGCATACTGGGAAGCTTTGGAATTCACAATGCAATTGGAATCTATCACTGTATTGGTTGAATCCTAAACTCTAGGGTCTTCTCCAAGGTTATCATAGTTCTAGTACTAGTTAACCACTATGTCTTAGAAAATTCAAGAGCTTGCACAAGGAAAGAAGAATGTAAGTTAGTAAGTGTGGTGCACACTAATAAAAATAGAAGACCACCTATGGAATGATTTCCCCATTCCCAAAAAGTATCCCATGGCAATGGATAATTTGTTTATGGGAAATATGTAAGGAAAGTTTAATGTCAGACTTTGTGAAATATGTAGGAATCATGCACATGATCCCCATAATTTCCCACTATTATAGAAGTATATTAACATTGCAATAATAGTACATTATGACTTTTATAGTGTAAACACTCACTGTATAGAGGAATATTGCACATTATCTTTGCTCATTTAGAGATTTGAGAAGAATTTATTCATGATAGAATTAACCAAGGTCTGAAATAGAGGGTAGAATTAGAATGAGGATATTTAAGCATCAAGGAATGATGAAAACTATCCTTTTCCATAGTGTTAAGACAATAATGAGGTTGGGAACATTGCACCCAACTGTATGTAGCCGCATTAACATCATTATGACCATTACTGAAAGATCATGCATAAAATGGAGGATTGTCTAGAGTTGATTGAGAAGTAGGAGGCATGGGATAAGAGACAATATGGTTAATTTAGAGCCACAGATCCTTGATGGTGATTTGTGGGTTGCACCTATATAGGTATAAATACCATCACTCAGGGTGGGGCCAATAAATGCACAAATGTATGAACCACATGTTAGGACCCTATACACATATCTATTTATAAAGAGATATCCTTTGATCCAACATAGTAGAAATGATATATGTGAGTCATAGTACATGTGACAAGAAACATTCTCCATGCGTGATATGCTAGCTCCATGGAAAAGGGAAGACCATTATCATTATTCCAATAATTAAACAGGTTCTCAAGCCCACTAGTGCAATAAACTAAAGAGGAAGTCTAGGGGTGGCTAAATACATTCCTATAAATTCTAGAATATGGCCAAACTATATCTAGTCTAAAGGAGATACTTTCATGGGTGTTGGGATCACCCATCAAGACAGTTTAACAACCCCTACACTATGTGAAACAGAAAAAAATCAAGGAAGGAATTCTAATTGAATTATTTACTTGACATGTATGGGATGTGAGAGGTCATGTTCGATCTATGATCATATGTAAACATATTTCCCAAGAAGTCCTGGGAGTTCATGGGTTGACTTAGCTCAATTGGTTTACTCGATGATCTAGCTGTGTTTGGATAAGTAATCACATATCTTTACAATAAACAAGATGGAACAAATGGAGGTTGAATTATATGGTGTTGAGACATATGAAAATGTGGAATTCACTGAAATACTAGATGATAATAATACCTACCCCACACTGCTAGGAATCAATTGGGATTTTGATAATGATGCTATTATGAATCTCAAGTAGCAATGGATGCCATTCAAGAAAGAAGCATGCATAGTAATTCAAACTTTGGATACAATGTTAGGAAAAAAAAATTGGAATTTTTGGAAGAATTTTTAGATGCGTATACCTTGAATTAGTTGTATAATGTTACACTGAGTACTAGGAGGATTACATAAATCCCATAGTGGATGGAGAGTCAAGCTGTCAAAACATATGTCCATTTCAATGGATTTAGAAATTGCCTTTAATAGATGGTAGAATGGTAACTATGAGTAATTTACTCAACAATGAACATTGCTATGGATATGCTAGTGGATTGGTATGGAGATGAAATACTCACCAATGTTTGATCACATGATTGATGTGGTCAAATTTGTGGAGCAAGTAGAGGAACAAATCATGCTAGAGTAGAGAATCATAGTGTTGGATCTCTCTTTGGTAGAAGTCCCCATGAGATGGTGGGTGACACATAAGAGTGTGTTGCACACTTGGGAAGATACAATAGAGGTGTTGAAAACTTGTTTCCCATTGGACCTAGGGGCTCCACCCAGAAATTCCATGTCCAACCCTATCGATGTCACTGTTGTTCGATGGAGCTTTGATCAAAATTAGGTGGAGTGTTAAGCCCTAATATTGGCTCATTACCCCTTAATTGGGGCATATTAGATTAGTAATGCTATTTTATTTATGTCGGCTGTAGGCCATTAGTTGTAATTTAGATTAGTAATGTTATTTTAATTATGTCGGCTTTAGGCCATTATTTGTAATTATACCTCCTAGTCTCCTATATATACCAAGGAGACATTTTCATTTTGAATCA
>ML787939.1:417874-432628 GCA_009831015.1 Picea engelmannii | reverse complement strand
CTAGTCTCCTATATATACCAAGGAGACATTTTCATTTTGAATCATCTTGGAATTGAACATTTAAGTGGGGTAAAAGGAGGTTGCCCCCTTGAAGAGGCTTATTATCTGAAATTATCTCTTTTTCAAGGTGTTGAGTACTTTTCCTGAGGTTTTTCTATGCTATATTGATGTTTGGTTCTTAACATGGAGAATGAAATGTGTTGGATCATGTTGTCATTGATGCCAAAGGATTGATGTCAAAAGAACAATGTCTTGTCATAGTATATGGATGTAGTGATTGATGGATCATGCATTGACCTTGATTGATGGATCATGTATTGACCTTGATTTCAAGAGGTGTTAGGGTCCTAACCCGCACATAGGTAGATCAATATATTCGAATGTAATAAAGGTCAATATTAATAAGGCCTTTCAATAAAATAGAGTAAGGCGGATGTAAGAAGACCTAATAGAAGCTTCCGCTTCTAGAAGGATCTTCCTCTAGATGCTTCTCTTGATAGACATATTTAATATAAATAAGGGTCAAGGGTATGAAAACCCTTGCTTGGATATTATTGTAACAGAGTGTTGCTCGATTGGAGGATGTCCCCTCGAAGAGGCCTTTGAACATTGCTTTCTGAATCAAAGTGTTATTTCTGTTGTTGTTCTTATATCATTTTTGTGTTATTGTGGATATTATATTGGATATATTATTGTTATTCTGCCATTTCTAGCATTTTATTTTTGTTTTGCATATTTATTAAATCTGGTATCTTGCAAGTGGTATCAGAGCACTTTCCTTGGCAGAAATTGTGGGGATGTTTTTTTCAGGGTAGAGACGTATTCCGGTGCCTTTAAGCCACAAAGATCTGTCATTATGTGCATAAACCCGCAGTTGAGGGATTCATACACGCAGGAAATACAAGTGGTTCTTAAGCACACATCTGTTGGCCACCCTTGTAACCCCTGTTGGTACCCCTTCGAGTGGTAGTGCATCAGACAACACCTGTGTACAGATCAACCTAGATTTCCTGAATCCCTCTTTAGATAAACCTATCAGCCGCCAGACTGCTATAGTGTCACTGAGAACAACACTCGAGAAGATACTCTCTAGTACCTGGGTAGTCGGGTAGTACGGCTAAGGGTACGGTCTATCCTCCTTAGTTAGTTCCCTGAGATATTGGGCCGAGTACTACTGTTGGACCCGACACGTATATCAGAGAGCTATAGCATAGGGCAAACCCTTGTCTGTAGAACCCTTGGGGGACAGAAACATAAACAAATTAAAACATACCAGATCTATTGTTGCGCAACTGTGTTTGGGTTGCCAAGTAAATACACATTTCTTTCTGGTTAAGAATTTGGGGATTTCATCACTGCAGTATTCTTTAGACTGGAGTATAACTCCACAGGTGAAAAAAAAAGTCTGTAAATTTTTTCACCATTATTTGAGACCTATTCCATTGGATTCATCTCTCTGCCCTTATCACTTTCATCCATATCATTTTTCAGCAAAAGTTTTGACCCCGCTCACCCCTTTACAGTTCACCCATTCTCATGGCCCATACCCGTAGCTAAGATTTGGAAACTCGCTTCAACACCTTGCAATCTGGTTTTCTCGAAACCCAAAAAGAAGTGAAACAACTCAGTGCTACTGTTGCCTCCATCGATTCATCCATCAATACAAACATAAATACAACCATGCAATTCTTAATGGAGGAAGTCAAAGAGGAACTGACCACCCAGCTTGAATCTATCTTTGCATCCCTCTACACCAAACTGAAGATTCCTACAGATGACCATTTCTCTGAAGCACCTCCAAAGACCAAAGGCGAACATTCCTCCCATTCCCATACCTTTCAGAACCATCACTTTCAACGTGACCTACGCCTTTCGCGGGTGGATGTGACCAAATTTGATGGTTCGGACCCCACTGGTTGGGTAACCCAAATGGAACATTATTTCTCTTTATACGACATCACAAATGACTTGGCCAAACTTCGGTATGGTGTTCTCCATCTAGATCAAGAACGTTGGCAATGGTGGCAATGGAGAAAAACTTCCTATCAAGGGTATATTGCTTGGACCCAATTTGTGACTGAGATTTATGAACGCTTTGACACAGACACCAACCATTTGGGCTGTTTGACAAAGTTGAAACAATCTGGAACAGTAGAAGACTTCATAGCTACCTTTGAGCGCCTGGCTTTTCGAACAGAGGGCATGACTGATGCTTTCTTTCGAGAGTGTTTTATTAGTGGCCTCAAGGAGGAGATTCGAGCCCATGTCCTCATGGCTCGACCCTCGACTTGGGTGGAGGCTACTAAAAGAGATAAAGAAGCACAACAGGTTGTATCATCTCAAAACCGAAAACCCTCCTTTATCCCTCGCCCTAAAACCGTCACTCCCACTACTCCCTCCGCCCCATTAAAGATCCAAAAATTGACCAGGGCTGAAATGGATGAATGCCAACTCAAAGGCCTTTGTTATAATTTTGATGAAAAATATTTCTCGGGCCACAAGTGTAAGGAACAAAATCTTTTTATGGCCATCTATGAGGATATTTCGGAAGAGGATGTTGAAACTCCCCTTGTGTCTGAGTCACCTGAAATCACTGACATAACCCCTCCCTCACACCCTCTCGAAGTATAACCCATCATTTCCCTCAATGCTCTCACTGTCTTTTCGGCTCCCCGAACCCTCAAGTTAATCGTTTACATCAAGCATCAGAAGGTCATCATTCTGGTTGATAGTGGAAGCACCCATAATTTTATTCATCGCCGCATTGCGAAACTCATTGCTACATCCATGTTGTCAACAATTTCCAAATCATGATTGGCAATGGTGGTTCCATGAAATGTGGAGGGCGCTGTGAAAATGTGCATCTCCAAATCGGTGACTACCACCTAAAATCCCATATGTTTGCTATCGACATGGGTGGTTGTGACATTGTGTTGGGTGCAGACTGGCTAAGAACTTTGGGTCCCATTCTCATGGATTTTAAGGCATTAACCATGCAATTCGACCAGGAAGGCCACCAATATAAATTTCAAGGCATCATTGTTGGTTCACTTAAGGTCATTAGTTCCCATCGCATGGAAAATCTGCTCAAAAAAGGTCATTCTGGTGTCATTTCCCAACTCCATGCCATACAAGCAACAGAGACACCCCCGGTGCCACATGACCTCCAAGCTCTCCTTTCTAAACATCAAATGGTATTTTCCACTCCCCAAGGACTCCCTCCTTCCCGTGGTGTTCATGATCATTCCATTCCCCTTGTACCCGGAAGGATTCCTCCCAATATCCATCCATATTGCCACCCCTTTTAACAAAAAAATGAAATTGAGAAAATGGTCCAAGAACTCCTTAATGAAGGCATTATCCGCCCTAGTATGAGCCCTTACTCTTCTCCTGTAGTCATGGTCCTGAAGAATGAAGGTTCTTGGAGAATGTGTCCTGAGTTTCGTGCCCTCAACAAACTGACCATTAAAGAAAAATTTCCCATTCCTGTCATTGATGACCTCTTGGATGAATTGAGTGGCGTCCAATTCTTTACTAAACTTGATCTTCACTCATGCTATCACCAGATACATATGAAAGAGGCAGACATTCCCAGGATGTCCTTTCACACTCATGAGGGCCACTATGAGTTTTTGGTCATGCCCTTTGGCTTGTGTAATGCCCCCTCCACCTTCCAAAGCCTCATGAATCATGTCTTCTACCCCTTTATCCATCATTTTGTCTTAGTTTTATTTGATGATATCCTCATATATAGCAAAACCTATACATACCATCTTACTCATGTGGATCAAGTTATCCATCTCCTCTCCCAGCACCAACTTTTCCTGAAGCAGTCTAAATGTGCTTTTGGTGCCTTATAAGTAGAATACTTGGGTCATCTGGTTGGCAAGGATGGCGTTAAGGTGGATCTGAAAAAGATTGAAGCTATGCAAGACTGGCGACACTGAAAGACTCTCAAAATCTTGCGTGGATTTCTAGGCTTAATAGGGTATTATCACAAGTTTGTTAAGAACTAAGGAAAGATTGCAACACCTCTCACTGCTCTCCTAAAAAAGAACTCTTTCACTTGGACTCCAGCCATTGCTCAAGCTTTTCAAACCTTGAAGATGAACATGTGCACCACTCCAGTTCTGACCCTTCCTGATTTCACAAAGACCTTTGTATTGGAATGTGATGCCTCAGGGAAAGGAATCGGTGCTATCCTTATGCAAGAGGGTCAACCTTTGGCCTTCACCAGTAAGCAACTGTCTGAAAGGAATCTGGGAAAACCCATTTATGAAAAGGAAATGTTGGCTATTCTGCATGTCGTTGATCTGTGGCGCCCTTATCTCTTGGGGCAACACTTCCAAATTAAGACCGACCATCAAAGCCTCAAGTACTTTCTGGAACAACGCATTTCCTCCTAGGAGAAACAAAAATTGGTGACTAAGCTCTTTGGTTATGATTATGAGATCATTTACAATAAGGGAAAAGACAATGTAGTGGCGGATGCACTGTCCCGAAAATATGGAGAAGAAGGATCCCTTTTTTCTCTTTCCTTCATTGTACCTGATTGGCTCCAAGCTGTGCATCAGGAGTGGCTTCAAGATCCCAAAAGTTCACATCTGATCCAACAATTGTAGACCAAGGCTCTGGCTCCCCCAGGGTACTCTTGTCTCTAGGATGAGCTTTGATACAAAGGTTGTTTGTATTTAAGTAAACAATCAAAGCTTAAATCCACGGTACTTTCTGAGCTTCATGCTACACCCATAGCGGGGCACTCAGGGTTCACCAAAACATATGACAGAGTCAAACATTTTTTTTTCTGGGATGGTATGAAGCAGGACATCTGTAATTTTGTCGTTGAATGTGAGGTGTGTCAACGCAACAAGGGAGAAACAGTCAAATCTCCGGGCACACTGAAACTGCTTCCGATTCCACCTGCTATTTGGAAGGATATCTCTATGGACTTTATTACCGGCTTACCCAAATGAGGGAATAAATCAGTCATAATGGTGGTTGTGGATTTCCTTTCCAAGTATTCTCATTTCTGCGCTCTTCAACACCCATTTACTGCATCCACGGTAGCTCAACTTTTCATGGACCAGGTCTTCAAGTTTCATGTCATGCCACACTCTATTGTTTCTGATTGTGACCCAACTTTCACAAGCAATTTTTGGCAAGAATTGTTTAAGCTACAGGGCACCCAATTGCATCTTAGCACAACTTATCATCCCCAGACTAATGGTCAAACAGAAGTTGTCAACAAGTGTTTGGAAACATATCTGAGGTGTTTTTCCTCTAAAAAACAACATCAGTGGGCTCAATGGCTACCCCTAGTTGAATGGTGGTACAACACTTCCTACCATATAGATACTTGCATGACTCCTTTTGAAGCGGTATATGGACAGAAGCCACCTTCAGTTCTCTCATACTTATCGGGTACCTCGAAGGTCCAGGCGGTTGACCAAACACTTACAGTTCAAGAGGATATTCTTCATACCCTTAAAGAGAACTTGGTCATGGCACAAAATTGTATGAAGCAACAAGCAGATCAAGTTCGCTCTGATCGTCAATTTGCATAAGGGGATCAGGTGTTTCTGCGACTACAACCATACAAGCAAACTTCCCTCAAGGCTGAGCATTGTCAGAAGCTAGCGCCCAAATTTTATGGTCCTTATATAGTTCTCAAGCGTGTGGGACAAGTCACATATTAGTTAGCTTTGCCCAGTCAGTTGAAGCTACATCCAGTCTTTCATGTTTCATGGTTAAAGAAGGTGATTGGAACTAGGTGCCAAATTCAAACCAACCTTCCCGAGTTAGCTAAAGAAGGATCTATTTGGCTACAACCAGAAGCAGTTTTGGACCAACGTGAGCATTGCCTATGTCAGAGAACCATCAAGGAAGTGCTAGTCCAGTGGAAAGATACGACTCCAACATATGCCACTTGGGAACCAACTACCATTCTGCAGTAGTTTCTACATCTCAAGCCTTGAGGACAAGGCTGTTTTTAAGGGGGCAAACATATTAGGGTCCTAACCCGCACATAGGTAGATCAATATATTCGGATGTAATAAAGGTCAATATTAATAAGGCCTTTCAATAAAATAGAATAAGGCGGATGTAAGAAGACCTAATAGAAGCTTCCTCTTCTAGAAGGATCTTCCTCTAGATGCTTCTCTTTATAGACATATTTAGTATAAATAAGGGTCAAGGGTATGAAAACCCTAGCTTGGAGATTATTGTAACAGAGCATTGCTCGATTGGAGGTTTCCCCCTCGAAAAGGCTTGTGAACATTGCTTTCTGAATAAAAGTGCTATTTTTGTTGTTGTTCTTATATCATTTTTGTGTTATTGTGGAGATTATGTTGGATATATTACTTTTATTCTTCCATTTCTATCATTTTATTTATGTTCTGCATATTTATTATATCTGGTATCTTGCAAGAGGAGTCATATTCATATGCATAGATGAATATGGATCAATGATTTGTAGTTGGATTGATGTAAAGATGACTCATTGTTGTCTTTTCAAGGTTGTACAAATGGATGAAATCCAAAGTGGTCCCATTATGGTGAAATCCCTCATGGGAAGATGCTTTGTGGTGAACTCCAAAGGTCGTGGTTGTACAAATGGATGAACTCAAAAGTGGTCTCCTTATGGTGAAATCCCTCAAAGGAAGACGCTTGGTGGTGAACTCCAAAGTGGTCCCCTTACGATGAAAGCCCTCATGAGAAGATGCTTTGTAGTTGAGTTATCCAAGTAGTATGGTTATAGAACCCATGATTAATTATGGAATAATGAGATGAAGATCAGTGAATTTGTTAGTACAACTATCCTAGATGGATAGTGCTTGTCAAGCCATTTCCGGTGGTATGTGGAACGTCACATAAATCCTCACGGTTTGAGAGTTATGGCCTTACGAAATTGGAGGATCCTCATATGTTGGCTTGAATCCCCATAAGGTCAAAGAAGTCAAAGTGCTTGCAAAGAAGAAATAATTTAAATAATAAAGTGAAGTGACAAAATCAAAGAGGATTGTTTAAATAATAAAGTGAAGTGACAAAGTCAAAGCGAATTATTTAAATAATAAAGTGAAGTGACAAAATCAAAGAGGATTATTTAAATAATAAAGTGAAGTGACAAAGTCAAAGATGATTATTTAAATAATAAAGTGAAGTGACAAAATTAAAGAGGATTATTTAAATAATAAAGTGAAGTGACAAAGTCAAGGAGGATTATTTAAATAATAAAGTGACAAAGTCAAAGAGAATTATTTAAATATTAAAGTGAAGTGACAAAATCAAAGAGGATTATTTAAATAATAAAGTGAAGTGACAAAGTCAAGGAGGATTATTTAAATAATAAAGTAAACAGAGAACTTTTTGATTATGGAAAGTGGTTAAAAGAAGGTTAACCCTAAAATGAGGAAAATGGGTTAAGTGGTCAAGTGGCTATTGGATACATGGAAAAGTGGCAAATTGGGAAAAGTTGGACATAGGTGACTATGTGGACAAAGTGGCCTAAAAGATGCTTCTAAGGAAGCTACTTGGTGAGTATAAATAAGAAGCAAAGGTCTCTTATGAAAATAATCTCTTGAGCATAGCTTGAAGATCTATTCTGAGTAAGAGAGGGATTGCAAGTTCTCAACGGATGCCAATGGAGACTTGAGTGTGAGCTAATGCCAGGTTCTTGAAGTCTGAAGCATGTTTCAGATATGCATTCTATGGGATCAGATATGCCATAGAAGCTATGGTATGGTTACATAGTTGTCTTGATGGATACTCTTGCTTATTGTATGGTGAATGCTTAAGGAATTCTTGGTATGACTATTGTGATATGGTTATGTTGGTTGATTGATAGAGTGTGCAACATTATTATGGTGCAGTACTGATATGATTTCCATAGTATATTGGTTGCTTATACATTATTACATATCATTCATATTGTATGGTTGAGAAGCGTTAGTAAGTTGTGGGAGAGCATAGATGTGTTGTTATTGGTTATGGTTCGGATTGGACAATGAAAGACAAAAGTAGATGTGACTGAAGGCTGCAAAGGATCTAAGTTTTTCATAGAGAGAAAACTCTAATTACTCATAAGGAATACACAGGTTGTAGTACAAACTGGTCACGTACATACGCAAGTTGTACTACTGGTAGGGTGTGTACATATGCATGCTGCACTACAAATAGGTCGCTTACCTGTTGACATATTGGTAGCTGTTGAGGATTGATTCCACTTCTCAGTTGTTGCTGAGTTGTATAAGCTGAGTCTTGCATTGTAGAGCTGGTGCTCTTGTGGAGTTGTAATTCTATTCAGTTGTTGTTGATAACCCAAGGATTGTAGCTCGTAATAAAAATAAAATTGTACATACATCTTGTGTTCTTTGTGTTCCTTGTGGTGATGAATTATTGATGATATTTGTTGCTGGCATATGTTGCTGATGTATGTTATAAATGAAAAAAATAAGTAATGAGTAAATGGTGATTGCTAACTAAGGAGTTTTTGTCAAGGGGAAGTTTTAAAAAGATCCCTACACTGATTCACTCCCCCTCTCAGCGTGGTCGATGTGTCCAACAATTAGAATTGGATCAGGCCTTCATTATAATCCTTAACAATCTTGGAGGAGATCCATGGACACACAAATGTATGATGAAGTTCCAATCCTTGATGAGGAAAGTTATTCTACATGGAGAATAGAAATGAAGGTGCATTAGAAGGAAATAGGAACGAGTGTTTGGAAAGCATCTATTGGTGGATTATTTCCCTTGAAGAACAAGTCAAAGTTTTTAGCTCAAAGGGAAGAAAAGAAGAATGATGCATTGGCTCTCAATACCATTCTTAGTGGAATCTCAATTTCTATCAAAGAAAGCATGGGACAATGCCCTTCCGCCAAGGATCTATGGCTAAAGCTAGAGGAGACATACCAAAGAAAAAAGGAATACCTTAAAGACAACTCCATCAAGAACAATGAAGGTAAAGAATCTTCAAAATCCTCTAATTGCAATGATTCAAAATGTGATGATGTTGAATAATTCTCTACAAGTGAAGAAGAAAATCTAGACATGGTATGTATAGAATTAAGTTATAGTTATCCCATGGAAGAAGTAAAAGAAGAACTATCATAGCTTAAAAGGAAAGTTGAAGGGGGTCTATTTGAATACAACTATGACCATTCTTATATAGAATATAGCTATATTTTTTATAACACTAAAAATTTTCTTAAAAATAATCAAAGGCATATCTTGAAGTTAAAGGAAATGCTCAAGGAACAAGAAGAAAGTAAAAAGACTCAATTAGAAGAAAAAGAAGAAGAGATCAAAAGACTAAAGAATCAAATAGAAGAGAATAAGAAGCTACATGATGAGATTAGAAAAAGTATTGAAGTTAATGTCCATCTCAAGACCCAAATTGAAGAAGCCAAAAGGGTAGAGGAATTACTAAGGAATCAAGTAAATGAAAAGGAAGAAGCATGTCATAAGTTGGAAGCTGAAGTTGTTGATCTTAGAAATAAAGTAGAGAAGTCAAACAACTTCTTGAATAGCTCAACAATCTTGAATGAGATCTTGGATAGTCAAAGATCACCAAATGATAAATCATGTCTTGGATACAAGAAAGAAGCTACACATGTTGAAGCAAGCACTTCAATGAAGCATAAGGTAAGTCCCTCACTCTCAAAGGATGGAAATAATTTTGCAATCAATCATCTACACAAGGTAAGGAATGTTCCAAAATAACAAAGCAAGGAAGACATCAAGAAGCCATCTTTACACCTCAAAGAAAAGAGACACCTTCAAGATGGACACCAAAGCAAATGTATGAAAATGTTTTTCATGGTCAATGTTACTCATGTAAGGAATATGGTCACAAAGATTTGGAATGCAGATATTATGCAAGGAAAGATAGTGAAAGATTTCATAACACCCTAAGGTGTTGGAGATGTAATCAAGTAGGAAATATTGCTGCTCATTGTCACACCATGAGATGCTACAACTGTAGTGGATTTGGCCACAAATCCTAGGATTGCTGGAACACAAGAATAAATTCCATGATGAGGACTTCATATAGCATGAATAGAAGAAGGCATGAAGTTAGGAAGGAAGACATTGTTGAAAAGATGGAAGATCAAAGCTCAAGTTCTGAAAAACTGGGACACCTTCAGAAGTGGGTGAAGAAAACTGAACAATCAGAACATAATGATAGCCTTAAGGGAAGCTCAAGTTTGTCATCTTAAGAAGCATACACGGGTTACAATGGTAACAATCGTGAACATATGCAAGCTGACCTATGAATAGGTCAGGTTTTTACGTGAATTGTCTGTGAAGCAGGCCACATATATGTGGTAAAGAGCCTTGAGAAAATGGCTATGTATATGAATTACAACATGGTATGATGGTATAACTCTGTGTTGCAGGGTCTAACATGGTTTTTTGCAGGGTCTGACATGTTTGTTGCAGGTTTTCATGATTACATGTTGGCATACATAATTGTTGTATGTATGGTGGTGATATATGGTTGAGTGTTGAAAGACCATCTTAGATGCATGATTGGTACACTTTTGGTACATTGTTAGAGGCACCTACTAGAAGTATGATTGGCACATGTTTTATGGTGGATATGGAATACATACATGAGGACACATATTGATTATAGTTCATGTTGTTGTGGTATTGGTGCATGGTTGATGCACTTGCTTGGTACAAGTGGTGATACATATTTGGTGCACTTGTTGATGTATGGATGATATACTTGAGGCACTTCATTGATTAAGATACACGATTGTGGAACTTGGTTCTTGGTAGAGGCATATCACGAGTGATATGACACTTGTTTGAGGCACATGGTTGGCATGTTGGTAGAGGCATATGGTTGATGCACTCCATTGATGATATCTTATGGCATATGATATGGTATTGGTGTACATGGTTGATGTACATGGGTATTGTGCATGGTTGGCATAGGATGTACTTGGTTGATGTTTTTTTCATGATTATTTGTTCATTGTTGACATATATTTTTCTTCATGATGTATGGTATGAAATGAGTTTGATGCATGGGCCAGTCCAAGGATCGTCATAGAAAGAGAAGTTGATCTATGTTTCGGTTGAGTAGTAGAATTTGCAGCAGAAGCATATTGCAGTGGTAGCATATTGTTCATATTGCAAAGAAGGTAGGGGGAAACATACCCATAGGGGGAGTCATTCTTCTTCCCATGATTCCAGGAGGAGATATTTATCAGATGAAAAGATAAATACTTGAAAAATATACCTATGCTTGGAGAAAGAGGACATAGGAATAGTTCTAGGGGGAGTGATGGTCACAAGGGGAGCATGAGCTATATATCTTCAACATTACATCAGAGTGACATCCCTTGTTCAAAAGGGGAGATATTATTCAGAGGAATATCAAAGGCATTCAGATAGGGGGAGAAGCCCCAAGGAGAGTTCAGGCAGGGGGAGCATCCCCAAGGGGAGAATGACCATTTTCCATTGATGTCAAAGGGGGAGAGATAGTCACATTGATGTGATTGGGATGCCTATTGATGTAGAGAAGTGCCTTATCTAGATGTTTCCATCAATGATTGGTGTTGAAATCAATGTTGGTATTTCCATCAATGCCAAAGGGGGATATTGTTGGATCATGTTGTCATTGATGGCAATACCAACATTGATGTCAAAACCAATCATTGATGGCACATGTATACAAGGCATTTCTCTACATCAATAGGCATCTCAATCACATCAATGTGCTTTGGCTCACTGCAGCTTGCGTATGTACGATATCTAGCCCATTGTTGCTCGCGTACTCCTTAAGAAACTAGGGTTTCTGAAATTCCAAAACTTTCTTTGTCAAGATCTTAGACTTACGAAAACTTTGATGCATCCATGAGATCCTCCAGTCACTCTCTCTCTCTCTCAGAATAGATCTTCAATGTATGCTCAAGAGATGATTTTTGAAGGAACCTGCTTTGATACCAATTTGTCAATAGGTACTCGACCTATCAATAGTGAATAATGCATTGTTGGATCATGTTGTCATTGATGACAAAGGATTTATGTCAAAGGAACAATGTCTTGTCATAGTATATTGATGTAGTGATTGATGGATCATGTATTGACCTTGATGTCAATGGATTGATGTCAAGAGGAGTCATAGTCGTATGCATAGATGAAAATGGATCAATGAGTTTTAGTTGGATTGATGTAAAGATGAATCATTATTGTCTTGTCATGGTTGTACAAATGGATGAACTCCAAAGTGGTCCCCTTATGGTGAAAGACCTCACGGGAAGACACTTTGTGGTGAACTCCAAAGGTCATGGTTGTACAAATGGATGAACTCCAAAGTGGTCCCCTTATGGTGAAATTCCTCACGGGAATACACTTTGCGGTGAATTCCAAAGTGGTCCCCTTATGGTGAAATCCATCACGGGAAGACACTTTGCGGTTGAGTTATCCTAGTAGTATGGTTATAGAACCCATGCTTAATTGTGGAATAATGAGATTAATATCAATTAATTTGTCAGTGAAACTATCCTATATGGATATTTCTTGTCAAGCCATTTCTAGTGGTATGTGGAACGTCACATAACTCCTCACGGTTTGAGAGTTATGGCCTTATGAAGTTGGAGGACCCTCATATGTTGGCTTGAAACCCCAAAAGGTCAAAGAAGTAAAAGTGCTTGCAAATAAGAGATTATTTAAATAATAAAGTGAAGTGACAAAATCAAAGAGGATTATTTAAATAATAAAGTGTAGTGACAAAGTCAAAGAGAATTATTTAAATAATAAAGTGAAGTGACAAAATCAAAGAGGATTATTTAAATAATAAAGTGAAGTGACAAAGTCAAAGAGGATTATTTAAATAATAAAGTGAAGTGACAAAATCAAAGAGGATTATTTAGATAATAAAGTGAAGTGACAAAGTCAAGGAGGATTATTTAAATAATAAAGTGACAAAGTCAAAGAGGATTATTTAAATATTAAAGTGAAGTGATGACGCAACCGCACTCCTCGGAGCACGTCCGCTTCCTCAGGACCTACTTTCGTTCACGGCTCAGAGAACTCAAAGGTTCTTTTGATTCCCTATCGAGAATCTTCCTTACCCACAACAACTCTTCAAATGGATCTCCATTAATAATCGAGAAATCGGACCTCGCAATTTCGCGAATCCTATAGTCGCGTGTTTTGTACCTCGCAATTCCTTGAAATCCGATGCGAGTCAACGTTGACTTCCTCCCCTATTATCGTAGTTCTCCCTATCGGGAAATCGCTACTCGCGATGTCAACAAATGGAATTTCTGAACTCCGAACCCCGATGTGCCAATACTCCGATGCACACGTGCGGGCTGACTTTTCCGCCTCCCGTCGCCTCTGTCGAGATTTCGGAATTCGCGGGATCGTGAATCCTGATGCCAAAGGATCCGAGACTTACCTTTTCCTGACCCCGATACTATGCCACCTGTCCTCCACTAGCTCCAGCTGTGGCCCAAACAATTCTCCCGTCGGAATATCGCAGATCGCGATTCCAACATGAAAAAGTTTTCTGTCTTTGAAAACCCCGATATCCCGAACTCTGACTCTTCGGGATCTCTTGACATGCATCCCCGCTGATGGATGGTTCTGATCTTGTCGGGATATCGTGGATCACGATATCGTAATTCCCGTTACAACAACTTGATGCTTCGACTCACGATTCTCCGATACGCGATGTCACGTGTAGATCTGATGGTCCTTCTATCTCTGATCGACAGCTCTGCTCCCTCCCGAGCTTTGAACCCCTTCCACACTTACACTGTAACCCCTCTTCACCTCCATGAGATCCGATGGCCCACAGAACTTCACGATACCTCCTCAAAGGATTTGACTGTCCACTCTCCACCTGGTGAATTCCACGAAATGAAGAAGTGTCTCCCCACGAGATTCACTCACCTGCTCGCAAACCTGCGACACTCCCCTCGGAATTCCAATAGAAGCTCCCCTGCGCTTACCCTTCGGTGAGTTCGAAGGCCTACTCCTCCTGAGATTTCCATGAATTCAATCTTCAGAAAGAAACTTTGCACGCACTCCTTGTGGAAAATCTTCAACCACGTCTAAGTGTTGAAGTCTCTCGACCCTGCGCACCCCTCCAACAACAGTCTTTCAGTTCCTCACTCAGAATCGCAACTCTGAGACTTCTCCCTGGCCTGCGCACTCCTTGCACGACACTGTGCCCCTGCACTTCCGAGATGAGAAAAAAAGATAACTCTTAATTGACCCCTTTTGTCAACGCACTCCTTGCGGACAATTTAACTGCACTCCTTGCAAGAATCCTCTGGCTCAATTAGAGAAACAATTGAAACTCATCCCTTCACCCTCTTAGACTTCTATTCCCACATGAAATCACATGCACAACATATAAAATCAAATGCATAACATGAAATAAACATCCATGAACATAACCTCAACACACAGAGAAACAACACAAACCATGAATTTGAATCAAAGCTTTCTTATTAATTCAAATATCTGTACATGGGTGTTCTTCATACAATTCTCTGCATGCTCTCCTGCTACTACTATGCTCAAGCTAATGTTACAATGTACAAAGGAGGGTGTCTATATCCGTTTTCCCTCTTGGAATCTAAAGCTATCTGTTATCACTGAAATTTCGTCCGCACAGGGCGACAAGAACTCAACATCATCAACACAGAAAAACAATCATCCATGGCACAAGGATTAACTCCACAGCACATCAAAAGGGCCAAAACTATACAAAGTTGGCTAAAAAGA
>ML787939.1:376725-401131 GCA_009831015.1 Picea engelmannii | reverse complement strand
TTATTTCTTGTTTAATTTTTGTTCATGCCTTTACTATTTTCTTTCTAACCTTTTGCATTACAGCTGTCATGCCTATCAGAGCCCAAGTAGGCATGTAAGTGCTCGCTTTTTGCTCACTCATTGACGAAAAGAGCACGAACACTATCAATTCTGAAATTAAATTTCTATCTACCAGCATTAACTATATTAAATTCCGACTATCTACCTAAGGACGAGAGCTATCTGCTCAAGGTACATTACAATACACAAAGGCGCTCCTTCATAAATGACTTCATTAAATATTTGCGCAACAATCCCAAAGTATTTTCAAAATTTGGCGCTGGCTTGTCCAACTATCTTTCGCTTTCGCGCTGGCTCGTTTGATGTGCTGGCGATGCTCCTGGATCATACTCCTCGTATTGAAAAATTTCATGGGCTCCTGTCCATGAGCTCCTGCATGGTCTGCCCATGCTTCTATATTTCTTCTTCATTTTCCCTGCTGACATATTCTACTGGATGGTTCTTCCATTTGACCAGATACTCAAAATATTGCTTTCGTCTGGTCTTCTTGTTTACCCTCTTGTCCAGTATGTATTCCATCTGTGGCTTCTCTGCAACTGACAATTTCTTCTTCCACTGGATCGCTGGCTGCTCATATCCAGTCTCTTCTTCTCCATCTTTATATGGTTATAAGTCTGCGATATTGAATATCGGAGATATTCCGATGCCATCAGACAACTCAATCTCATAAGCATTTTCTCTGAATTTTCTCAAGACCTTGCATGGCTCGATTTTCTTCATTTTCAATTTATTGTATGTTCCCCTTGGGAACCTCTCCTTCCTCAAGTGTGCCAGAACCAGATCACCAACTTCAAACTGAAGTCATCTCCGATGCTGATCTTCTCTGTGCTTATACTCCCGATTCGAATCCAACAGTCGCTGCTTCACCATGTGGTGAAGTTCTTTCATTGCCTCAGCGAATTCTTCTGCACTAGCGCTGCTAGTAGCAGTCTGTTCTGAATCCCTCAGTTCAGATATTCCTCTTGGTTGCATCCCATAGACAACCTGAAATGGGCTTCGGCCTGTGCTTCGGTTCACTGAATCATTGTATGCGAACTCTGCCTGTGGAAATATGTGGTCCCAACTGCTGTGGTGCTTTGTCACCAAGCTTCTCAGCAAGTCTCCCAGACTTCTGTTTACCACCTCTGTTTTCCCATCCGTCTGAGGATGATAAGTAGAACTAAACGCTAAGTTAGTTCCCAACTTTTTCCACAAGGTCCTCCAAAAATGCCCTATGAATTTAGTGTCTCTATCTGAAACTATGCTTTTCAACAATCCATGAAGTCGAATGACCTCTTTGAAAAACAGATTTGCGATGTGAGTCGCATCGTTGGTATTCTGGGATGGAATGAAGTGTGCCATTTTCGAAAACCTATCCACTACCACAAAGATTGAATCAACACCTCTTTGTGTCCTCGACAACCCCAATACAAAATCCATGCTGATCGCTTCCCATGGCCTCTCTGGTATGGGTAACGGTTGATACAAACCTGCATTCTGCTTACTCCCCTTCGAATGCTGGCAAATTCTGCATCTGTCAACGAATCTCTTGACCTCTGCTCGCATTCCTGGCCAAAAATATGATTCATTCAGCTTTGCGAATGTGTTGTCATGGCCAAAGTGTCCTGCCAATCCACCACTGTGTTTCTCTTTCAATAGATTCTCCCTCATGGAGCATTTCAGAATACACAGTTGATTTCCTTTGAACATCAATCCTTCCTGGATCATATAGTCTATCCAAGGACTTCTATCTCTGAGAACTGGATTCTCAGCTGCTTCATATGCTTATGCAAAATCTGCATCATCTGCATACATGTCCCTGAGATTTTCAAAACCCAATGTTTTGACTCTGAACTCCTGCAACAGCAAACACTTCCTGCTCAAAGCATCAGCCACTTTGTTAGCAGTACCCAAAATATGCTTAATCACAAACGTGAAATTTTGCATATACTCTACCTATTTGGCATGTTTCTGATTCAACTTCTCCTGTTGAGTCACAAACTGCAATGCATGATTATCACTATACAAAACAAATTCTCTCGGGATCAAGTAATGCCTCCACTTCTTCAATGCCTGTATGATAGCATAAAATTATTTATCATACATGAAGTATTTCAGTTTTGCCTCATCGAGCTTCTCACTGAAATATGCAATCGGTCTGTCTTCCTGACTCAAGACCGCTCCTATGGCAAACCCGCTTGCATCACACTTCACTTGAAACGTCTTTAGGAAATATGGAAACACTAAAACCGGTTGTTCTGTGATCTTCCGCTTCAACAGATTGAAGCTCTTCTCAGCCTCTGCTGTCCAGTGAAAAGACTTATGCCACTTCTTCACTGTATCCATCATTGCTACGTTGATTCCACTAAAATTCCTGATGAATTTCCAGTAGAAACTAGCCAAACCATGAAAACTTCTCACCTCGAATATATTTCTCGGTGATGGCCAATTCTTAATTACCTCCACTTTATCTGGATCCATCCTCAACTCATTTGCTGAAATAACAAAACCCAAGTAAATGAGGTTTGTCTTCATAAATGAGGACTTCTTCATATTAATCAACAACTTCTCCTGCTGTAGCTTCTTCATCACTATGGCCAAATGCTTCAAGTGTTCAGCCTCTGATTTACTGTAAATCAGTATGTCATCCAAATACACAATGACAAATTTTTCGATGAACTCCCTCAGGACTTCGTTCATCAACCTCATAAAGGTACTTGGTGCATTCGTTAAGCCAAACGACATGACTAGCCATTCATACAATCCTTCGTTTGTCTTGAAGGCTGTATTCCACTCATCGCCTTCTCTCATGCGAATCTGGTGGTATCCGATTTTCAAATCAATCTTTGAAAAGTACTTTGCTCCGCTCAAGCAATCCGTCAGATCATCCATCCTCGGCAATGGGAACCTGTACCTGATGGTTATCTTGTTGATCGCCCTTGAGTCAGTACACATCCTCCAACCTCCATCCTTCTTCGTACTGAGTACTGTTGGAACAACACACAGACTCAAGCTTTCTTTGAATAATCCTTTGTCCAACAAATCCTGGACCTGCTTTTTAACTTCTTCATTTTATTGCGGCATCAACCTGTACACGGCTTTGTTCGGAAAACTAGCTCCTGGTATGAGGTCTATATGATGACTCACACTTCTCATCGGTGGCAATGAATGAGGTAATTCGTCCACTATGATGTCAGCGAAATCTTCCAATAGTTCCTGAACCTCATCTGGTAAATCATCCACTCTTATGCTAGTCAGAACAATCCTCGGTTTCCTGACCACAAATAATTGTGGATCTTCTTTCTTCTTCACTTCCGTAAGAAGTTCCTTCCCACTCATGAGAAGTACTGTGTTGCTTACCTCCGACTTCACCTCCTTATCCTTTATTGGAAGCAACATATGGGTTCTCCCATTCTTCTCTAAAGTATATGTGTTCATTCTCCCATCATGAATCACATTTCTGTCATATTGCCATGGTCTACCCAACAATAAATGACATACATCCATAGGAATAACATCATAGAGTACTTTATCATTATACTCTCCTATCTTGAATTCAACTAAACACTGTTTAGTGACACTTACCTGATGTCCCTTCTGTAGCCATGAAACCTTGTACGGATTCAGGTGATCAGTTGTCTTCAGCTCCATCTTTTCCACCATCTCGGTTGAAACGAGATTATCTGTGCTACTGTTGTCCACTATAACCTTGCACACCCTGTCCTTGGTTTTGCAAGTTGTTCTGAAAATTCTGGTCCTTTGGACTGAACTTTCCACCTCCTTCTCGGGTGTCAAAAGGACTTTTCACATCATAAGCGATCTTCCGCCTTCAGCGTCTTCTGCCTCAACATCCCGTTTCTGCGCTTCGGTGATGTGAGCTTCTCCTCCATCCTTCTTTTTCTCTGGACACTCGTATGAATTGTGCCCATTCTTTCCACATGTGAAGCATGTGATTACTCCACCTCTTCCTCTTCCTCTGCCTCTAGTATGAGGAAAAGTATTGCCATCAGCATATCCTCCGCCCTGCTCTGTATGCTGCCCTCTCTGTTCAACGTACGACTGTCGCTGTGAGGTTCCACCTCTTTCAACTTTACCCTGAGGTTTCTTCCATTCCTCCTTGGGCTTCTGGTATTTATCCTGGGCAACTGCCTTGCCTCTGGGCTGACTTCTGCCTCGACCCCACTGACCTTGCTTTCGGCTCAATTTCTCCTCAGCTTTCAGAGCCAATTGGTAAGAATCTTCCACCGTTCGGATGGTTAGCATGCTTAATTCATCCTGAATGTCATATCTCAGACCATTCAGATATCTAGCAACCTTCTCATCATCGTTTTCCCGATGACCTGCTCTGATGTTCAGTTGATAGAATTCCTCAGTGTATTCTTTCACTGTCATCAGCTTCTGTCTCAGGTTCTACATCCTCCTGAACAGAGTAATTTGGTAATCTCTCGGGATGAACTTCGCTTTCATCTTTGCAATCATTCGATCCCAGCTTTTAATCTTCTTCTTGCCATTGCAACGCCTGTCAGCTTGTAGCTCGTCCCACCATAATGCTGCATGTCCTTTCAAGCGCGTAACAACATGCTTGAATTTCTTATCCTCTTCGACATCTTCATAGTCGAAGTAGGTATCCAGAGCTCTAATCCAATCTAGCAGCTCCTCGGCATCCAGGTTTCCCTCGTAAACTGGAATGTCCATTTTTGCCTTCGCACTCATTCTGGCAATGGATTTGATCAAATGATCGGTTGATGCATCTTCGGCTGCAACTTCCTCATCGCGCTCAGCCTCAATCTCGCTATCGGAATCACTCAGATCCTCTGCACTAGCTGTGCGTCTTTGCGCTGTCTCCATGTCCTCGAGTCTTGCTCGGAGATCACGCATTTGTCTCTCCGTTTTTGGATTTACTACCTCCCTGCCTCTTCTTCGCACCTCCCTATCTTCTGGATCAGGTGACTGTCTTTCTCTCCTCGGCGGTATGGCGAATTCTCCTTCTCTGCTACAGGAAGCAAAGAGATATTCCCGCTCTGATACCACACATGACGAAGCCACACTCCTCGGAGCACGTTCGCTTCCTCAGGACCTTCTTTCGTTCACGGCCCAGAGAACTCAAAGGTTCTTCTGATTCCCTATCGGGAATCTTCCTTACCCACAACAACTCTTCAAATGGATCTCCCTTAATAATCGAGAAATTGGACCTCGCGATTTCGTGAATCCTATAGTCGTGTGTTTTGTACCTCGCAATTCCCCGAAATCCGATGCGAGTCAATGATGACTTCCTCCCCTATTATCAGAGTTCTCCCTATCGGGAAATCGCTACTCGCGACGTCAACAAATGGAATTTCTGAACTCCGAACCCCGATGTGCCGATACTCCGATGCACACGTGTGGGCTGACTTTTCCGCCTCCCGTCGCCTCTGTCGGGATTTCGGAATTCGCGGGATCATGAATCCTAATGCCAAAGGATCCGAGACTTACCTTTTCCTAACCCCCGATACTATGCCACCTGTCCTCCACTAGCTCCAACTGTGGCCCACACAATTCTCCCGTCGGAATATCGCAGATCGCGATTCCAACATGCAAAAGTTTTTTGTCTTCGAAAACCCTGATATCCCGAACTTCGACTCTTCAGGATCTCTTGACACGTGTCCCCGCTGATGGACGGTTCTGATCTTGTCGGGATATCGCGGATCGCGATATCGTAATTCCCGTTACAACAACTTGATGCTTCGACTCGCGATTCTACGATACGCGATGTCATGTGTAGATATGACGATCCTTCTGTCTCTGATCGACGTCTCTTCTCCCTCCCGAGATTTGAACCCCTTCCACACTTACACTGTAACCCCTCTGCGCCTCCGTGAGATCCGACGGCCCACGGAACTTCACGATACCTCCTCAAAGGATTTTGACCATCCACTCTCCACCTGGTGAATTCCACGAAATGAAGAAGTGTCTCCCCACGAGATTCACTCACCTGCTCGCAAACCTGCGACGCTCCCCTCGGACTTCCAATAGCAGCTCCCCTGCGCTTACCCTTCGGTGATTTCAAAGGCCTACTCCTCCTAAGCTTTCCACGAATTCAATATTCAGAAAGAAACTTTGCACGCACTCCTTGCGGCAAATCTTCAACCACATCTAAGTGTTGAAGTCTCTCGACCCTGCACACCGCTGCAGCAACAGTCTTTCAGTTCCTCACTCAGAATCGCAACTCTGAGACTTCTCCCTAGCCTGCGTACTCCTTGCATGGCACTGTGCCCCTGCACTTCCGAGATGAGAACAAAAGCTAACTCTTAATTGGCCCCTTCTGTCAACGCACTCCTTGCAGACAATTCGACTGCACTCCTTGCAGGAATCCTCTGGCTCAATTAGAGAAACAATTGAAACTCATCCCTTCACCCTCTTAGACTTCTATTCCCATATGAAATCACATGCACAACATATAAAAGCAAATGCATAAAAAGAAATAAACATCCATGAACATAACCTCAACACACAGAGAAACAACACAAACCATGAATTTGAATCAAAGCTTTCTTATTAATTCAAATATCTATACATGGGTGTTCTTCATACAATTCTCTGCATGCTCTCCTGCTACTACTATGCTCAAGCTAATGTTACAATGTACAAAGGAGGGTGTCTATATCCGTTTTCCCTCTTGGAATCTAAAGCTATCAATTCTGAAATTAAATTTCTATCTACCAGCATTAACTATATTAAATGCTGACTATCTACCTAAGGACGAGAGCTATCCACTCAAGGTCCATTACAATACACAAAGGCGCTTCTTCATAAATGACTTCATTAAAGATTTGCGCAACAATCCCAAAGTATTTTCAAAATTTGGCGCTGGCTTGTCCAGCTGTCTTCCGCTTTCGCGCTGGCTCACTTGATGTGTTGGCGATGCTCCTGCATCAAGTGACAAAATCAAAGAGGATTATTTAAATAATAAAGTGAAGTGACAAAGTCAAGGAGGATTATTTAAATAATGAAGTAAATGGAGAACTTTCTAATTATGGAAAGTGGTTATAAGAAGGTTAACCCTAAAATGAGGAAAATGGGTTAAGTGGTCAAGTGGCTATTGGATACATGGACAAGTGGCAAACTGGGCAAAGTTGGACATAGGTGACTATGTGGAAAAAGTGGCCATGTGGACAAAGCGGCCTAGAAGATGCTTCTAAGGAAGCTACTGGGAGAGTATAAATAAGAAGCAAAGGTCTCTTGTGAAAATAATCTCTTGAGCATATCTTGACGATCTATTCTGAGTAAGAGAGGGATTGCAAGTTCTTATGGACGCCATTGGATACCTGAGTGTGAGCTGATGCTAGGTTCTTGAAGTTTGAAGCAAGTTCCAGATCTGCATTCTATGGGTTCATATCTTCCATATAAACTATGGTATGGTTACATAGTTGTCTTGATGGATACTCTTTCTTATTGTATGGTGAATGATTAAGTCATTCTTGGTATGGTTGTTGTGATATGGTTATGTTGGTTGATTGATAGAGTGAGAAACACTCTTATGGTTTAGTACTTATATGATTTCCATAGTATACCGGTTGCTTATACATGATTAAGTAGCATTCATATTATATGGTTGAGAAGCATGAGTAAGTTGCGAGAGAGCATAGATGTGTTGTGATTGGTTATGGTTCAGATTGGACAATGAAAGACAAAAGTAGATGTGACTAAAGGCTGCAAAGGATCTGATTTTTTCATAGAAAGAAAACCCTAATTACTCAGAAGGCATACGCAGGTTGTATTACAGACTGGACGCGTACATACACGAGATGTACTACTGGTAGGGCATGTACATACACGTGTTGCACTACTGAAAGTTCACGTACCTATTGATAAATTGGTATCTGTTGAGGATTGATTCCTCTTCTCAGTTGGTGTTGAGTTGTGTAAGCTGAGTCCTGCATTGTAGAGCTGGTGCTCTTGTGGAGTTGTAACTTTATTCATTTGTTGTTGATAACCCAAGGATTGTAGTCTGTAATAAAAAGAAAATTGTACATACATATTTTGTTTTCTATGTTCCTTGTGGTGATGAATTATTGATGATATTTGTTGCTGGTATATGTTGCTGATGTATGTTATAAATGACAACAATAAGTAATGAGTAAATGGTGATTGCTAACTAAGGATTTTTTGTGAAGGGGAAGTTTTAAAAAGAGCCCTACACTGATTCACCCCCCCTCTCAGTGTGGTCAGCGTGTCCAACAAAATGAAGGTAGAAATATAGGTAAAATCACACAAATATATTACAATGAGGAGAATAATATAGTGAAACCCAAACTATATCAATGAATGGAATAGGAAAATACTACAATATGAAAATAAATACAAATTAGATAGAATGGCGGTAGCTTATCTCTAACGAGAGACGTGTTTTATATGTTGATTCACAAAAATCCCATTATAAAAGGTTAAAATTACCTTTTAACATAAGTTGTAAAATCCTAAGGGGAAAAAATCCTAAAGATCCAAGACCCTAACCATAGGAGATGTGGTGGGAAAAGGAATGTGGACTCCGAGGAGCCTAGTTGATATGTCAACATCCCAGGACACATATTTCACATGAAAACTCTATTTTAGGGATTTATTAGATCATACAAATCTTATTCCATGCTTTATTTGTTTGGCATGCAATATAATCAATGATTGGGAAGCTGTAAAATGTCAAAACGCATGGGAAATGACCAAAAAATGCATTGAAATATCAGGACCTACAAAGTTATAGTAGAAATTCAAATATGTAGAGCCATTTTGAGTCATTAGAATGGGGAGGTGGCCATCAATATCCATATGTTAGGAACCTAACCTACCTAACCCCTCAAGTGGGTAGAATAATATATTTCCGTGTAATAAAGGTCAATATTAGTGAGGCCTGCCAATAAGGAGGAATAAGTCAAATGTAAGAAGACCTAATAGAAGCTTTCTCTTCTACAAGGATCTTCCTCTAGATTGCTCTTTTGATAGATAGATTTAGTATAAATAGGAATAGAGGGTATGAGAAGTTTTGTCTCGGATATTATTGTAATAGAGCTCTTCTCTGCTGGAGGTTTTCCCCTCAAAGAGGCAAGCGAATATTTCTCTTAGTAATCAAAGTGCTCTTTTTGGTGTTATTTTGGTATTATTGTGATGTTGTTATGGTTATATCATTGTTTATCAACCATTTCTAGCTAATTATTTATGTTCTTCATACTAATTTATAAGTGGAATATTACAAGTGGTATCAGAGCACCTTCCTCGGCAGAAAATTGCGGGTTAAATTTTTTCAGGGTAGAGACGTATTCCAATGTCTTTAAGCTACAAAGATCTATTGTTACACACATAAACCCGCAGTCGGGGATTCATACATGCAGGAAATACAAGTGCTATTATTCCATTGGATTCCCCTTTTCTCCCTAATTGTAGTCATACCCTTCATTTTTAATCCTTTTTGTTTCAGTGGACCCGACCCCTTCCTAGTTTCCCTATTTTTCCACTTATCCCATTTTATTTCCCTTCAAGCACTGATCATCATAGTACCTATCACTTCTAATTATTTTTTTTATGGTCCCACCCACCAATTTTTTTCCTTACTCGCACTTCCCCTTTCCAAATGGCCACCACTCATAACCAAGACCTCCAAACTTTTGTCAATCAAATCCATGTCTCCATCTCACATCTCAAATCGATTCTACCAATTCCTCACAACCCAATTGACCTCCCTCCAGTCTGTTGTCAATCAATTATTGAACCAACCTACGGGTCCTTCCTCATCATCACAACCCGATGCTTCTAGTTCCTCTTAGTCTCCGCATTTTCATTCCAACTCCTTTGAACTTTCCTCGTGAACCTCGTCTTCCCCACGTAGAATTAAATAAATTTGATGGCTCTGATCCTACAGGTTGAGTCACTCAAATGTATCATTATTTTTCTCTGCATGGTATTACTGACGAGTTGGACAAACTTCTCTATGTTATCCTCTATCTAGATCCTGAACGCTGTCAATGGTGGCAATGGAGAAAAAATTCACATCATGGGTATATTACCTAGACCCAGTTTTTTGCTGAGCTCTATGCCCGCTTTGATACTGATACCCACTATCTTAGTCGTTTGACCAAGTTGAAATAGTACGACACAATGGAAGACTTCATCACTACTTTTGAGCATTTGGCCTTTCAAATAGAGGGCATGCCAGATGCATTCGTCCTTGAATGCTTTATCAGTGGTCTCAAGGATGAAGGATGAAATCTGATCCCAAGTTCTCATGGCCTACCCTCCAACTTGGTTGGAAGCTACTCAATGTGATAAAGAGGCCCAACAATTTTTTTTTTCCTAGAATAAAAAACCCCCTTTTGTTCCTTGTCCTCAAACAATTAATCCTAACACCCCTGTCACTCCCCTCAAGGTCCAAAAACTAACTAGGGTTGAAATGGTTAGATGCCAACTGAAGGGAATTTTCTATAATTGTGATGAAAAATACTTTTTGGGGCACAAGTGTAAGGAACAAAAACCATTTATGGCCATTTCTGAATATGTTCCTGAAGAGGATGTGATAGTTCCCTTGGTTGAAGAACCCTCCCTTCCTGATGCCACCTAGGAGCCTGTTGACCCACTTAAAGTTGACCCACTTATTTCCTTGCATGCCCTCACTATGTTCTCGGCCCCAAAAATGCTCAATCTCATTGGATACATTAATAACAGGAAGGTCATCATCCTTGTTGATAGTGGTAGCACCCACAATTTTGTTCATCGTCACATTGCCAAGGAAACCAATTGCTATATTTGTGTTGTCAATATTTTTCAAATCATGATAGCCAATGGTGGGTCCATGAAATGTGGTGGGCATTGTGAAAATGTTCATCTTCAAATTGGACATTACCAACTGAAAACTCATATGTTTTCCATTGACATGGGAGGTTGTGACATTGTGCTAGGTGCTAAATGGTTACACACTTTGGGTCCCATTCTTATGGATTTTAAGGAATTAACCATGCAATTCCAACATGAAGGACAAAGGTATCAATTCCAAGGTCTCACAGCTGGTTCTCCTGAGATCATTAGTTCCCATTTTATGGAAAATATACTCAAGAAAGGACACCCTGGTATCATTTCTCAACTCCATTATATTCAAGCCGTTGAGACACCCTATGTGCATCCTGACCTCCAAGCTATCCTTTCCAAACATCAAGCTATTTTTTCCACCCCATAGGGACTTCTTCCTTCTTGTGGTTTTCATGATCATTCCATTCCCCTTATTCATGGTATTCTTCCTCCCAATGTTCACCCTTATCGTCACCCCTTTTCCCAAAAGAATAAAATTTAGAAAAAAGTGCAGGGATAGCTTTAAGCGAGTGTTATCTACCCCAGTACCAGCCCTTATTCTTCCCCTATGGTCATGGTACTTAAGAAAGAAGGTACTTGGCGCATGTGTCTCAACTTTCATGCCATAAATAATCTCACCATCAAGGACAAGCTCCCCATTCCTGTCATTGATGATCTCTTGGATGAGATGAGTGGTGCTCAATACTTCACTAAACTTGATCTACGTTCGAGATACCACCAAATACGTATGCAAGAAGCTAACATACCCAAGATTGCCTTTCAAACTCACGACGATCACTATGATTTTTTGGTCATGCCCTTTTGCCTGTGTAATGCCCCCTCCACCTTCCATAGCCTCATGAATCATGTCTTCAATCCCTTTCTCCATTATTTTGTCTTAGTTTTTTTTGATGATATTCTCATCTATAGTAAAACTTGGCAATCTCATATTTCCCATGTGGATCAAATTCTCCATCTACTCTCACAGCACCAAATTTTCCTCAAATGCTCTAAATGTGCCTTTGGAGCCTCAGAAGTAGAGTACTTGGGTCATATTGTTTCAAAGGCTGGTGTCTGGGTGGATCCTAAAAAGATTGAAGCAATTCATGATTGGACTCCCACCCAAACTATCAAAGGATTGCATGGTTTTTGGGGTTTAACCGAATATTATCAGAATTTTGTTCAAAATTATGGGAAGATTGTGGCCCCTCTCACTTCTCTCCTTAAAAAAAAATTCTTTCACTTGGAATCTCTTAGAGGATTAGGCTTTTCAAGATTTGAAGGAAACTATGTGCACTACTCCGGTCTTGGCCCTTCCTGATTTCACAAAAAACCTTTGTCCTCAAATGTGATGCCACAGGCAGAGGAATTGGAGTTGTCCTTATGAAATAAGGTAGACCTTTGGCCTTTACTAGAAAACAATTGTTCGAACTCTATTTGGGCCAATCAATATATGAAAAGGAAATGTTAGCTATTCTGCATGTAGTGGATCTCTGGTGCCCCTATCTCCTGGGGAAATGCTTCCAAATTAAGGCAGATCATAAAATCCTCAAGTATTTTTTGGAGCAATGACCTTCCTCCCCACAACAACAAAAATGGGTAACTAAGCTCTTTGGTTATGATTATGAGATCATTTGCAAGAAAGGAAAACAAAATGTGGTTGCTGACACTCTTTATCGAAAATATGAAGATGAAGGGTCCCTTTTTCCCCTATCCTTCATTGTACTATATTGGCTCTAAGTTGTGTGCCAACAATGACTACATGATCCTAAAATATCGCATATGATCAAACAATTGAAATCCAACTCTCCAGTTTCCCTAGGGTACTCTTGGCACAACAATGAACTTCGCTACAAAGGCTATCTACATTTAAGTAAATAGTCACAACTTAAATCCATGGTGCTTTCTGAGCTTCATGCTACTCCCACAACTGGGCATTCAGGGTTTACCAAAACCTATGACCGGGTCAAACGTTCTTTTTTATAGGATGGTATGAAAAAGGACGTTCATACTTTGGTAGAAGAATGTGATGTTTGTCAACGCAACAAAGGAGAAACCATCAAACCTCCTCGCACACTCCAACCACTTCCAATTCCACCCGCTATTTGGAGGGACATCTCTATGGATTTTATTGTGGGATTACCTAAATCAAGAAATAAGTCCGTCATCATGGTGGTTTTGGATAGTCTTTCCAAGTATGTTCATTTATGTGCTCTTCAACACCCATTTACACCATCATCCATGGCTCAAATTTTCATGGATCATATCTTCAAGCTTCATGACATGCTTCATTCTATTGTTTCTGATCGAGATCCAAATTTCACAAGCAATTTTTGGAAAGAACTATTCAGACTCCAGGGCACCCAATTGCATCTCAGCACCGCCCATCATCCCCAGACTAATGGTCAAACTAAAGTCATCAATAAGTGTTTGGAGACTTATTTGAGGTGTTTTTCCTCTGAAAGGAAAAAACAATGGGCTCAATGGTTACCATTAGTTGAATGGTGGTACAACACTTCTTACCATACAACTACTCGCATGAATCCTTTTGAAGCAGTATATGGCCAAAAGCCACCTTTAGTTATCTCCTACATGCCAGGTGTATCGAAGGTCCAAGTGGTTGACCAAACACTTGTAGTTCGTGAGGCTATTCTCCATACCCTCAAAGAGAATTTGGTCATGGCTCATAATCTCATGAAGCAACAAGATGATCAAGGTCACTCAGAATGACAATTTGCTGAAGGAGACCAGGTATTTCTTCGGCTGCAACCTTATAAGAAAACTTCACTCAAGGCTAAACATTGTCAGAAATTGGCACCCAAATTTTATGGTCCTTATACACTTCTCAAGCATGTTGGGCAGGTGGCCTATAAGTTATCTTTACCCAATCAGTCTAAGCTCCTTCCTATTTTTCATGTCTCTTGCTTAAAAAAGGTGATTGGAACTAAGTGCCAAAATCAAACCAACCTTCCCGAGTTGGATGAAGAAGGATCCATCTGGTTGCATCCACAAGCAGTTTTGGATGAGCGAGAGCATCGTCTTCATCATCGTACCATTAAAGAAGTGTTAGTTCAGTGGAAAGATACAACTCCAGCAGATGCCACCTGGGAGCCTTCTACCATTCTGCAACAATTTCCTCATTGCATGCCTTGAGGACAAGGTCATTTCTAAGGGGGAGGGCATGTTAGGAACCTAACCTAGCTAACCCCTCAAGTGGGTAGAATAATATATTTCCATGTAATAAAGGTCAATATTAATGAGGCCTAGAAATAAGGAGGAATAAGTCAAATGTAAGAAGACCTAATAGAAGCTTTCACTTCTAGAAGTTTCTTCCTCTAGATTGTTCTTTTGATAGATATATTTAGTATAAATAGGAATAGAGGGTATGAGAATTTTTGTCTTGGATATGATTGTAATAGAGCTCTGCTCTACTGGAGGTTTCCCCCTCGAAGAGGCAAGTGAACATTTCTCTCAATAATCAAAGTGCTCTTTCTGGTGTTATTCTGGTATTATTCTAGTATTATTGTGATGTTGTTATGGTTATATCATTGTTTATCTGCCATTTCTACCTAATTATTTATGTTCTGCATACTAATTTATAAGTGGAATATTACACCACCTATATAAGTCATCCCTTCTTAGGAAGAAATACTTCCCTCTGCATCTGGTTCCTCCACCAAATGGGAAAACTGTTGAATTTGACTCATGCTGAGCCACTTTCCCTCATAATGGAGCTTCCCTACTTTGACAACTCAATAGAGTTGCATGTTCCATTGGTAGGTTGCCTTCATCTTTGTGTCCATGACATAGTCGATTTTAGCCTACTCGATGTAGTTAGGTTTGAGTTTTTTGGGGTTGGTTCTATATTAGATTAGGTCCACATCAATGTCCAACAAAGGGGGTATACTACAGTCTAAGTGATGAAATTTTCAATCCCCATGAAGAGGAAGGTATCACCCAAAGTGTGATGACAAGACTTAAGTTTATAGAGGGCTCATACATTATAGCTGCCACAACCAACACTCATTTTGATATTCATACTTCAATACTAACTATTGTGCATAATTCTTAGCCTCCACAACCATTCTCTATTTATTTAGTAATTAAGAATTATCATAACAAGAACCATTCTATGCTTGATGGCACTGTGCATTAAATATAATATTTTGATAATAATAATTTATCATATTAATCTCAATACATTTTTCAAATTGAGTTGTTATCCATGGTATAAATCTTGGTCATGTTCTCCTGTATATAATTGCAACAAAGAACTGTTAATGTGCTCATTGCTCACTCACCATGTCTAAGATATCATTTTCTAATCGTATAAAAAAATTTGAGTAATTTTTGGTAATGAATTTTAGATTTGTACATGCCAATGTTCCATGCAGATATAACTTTTGAGGAGGCAATGCTAAGGGATGACTTCAATTTGGCTACAAAGTTTTATTCTAGATGGAAAATTGATAAGGTTAAACAAAATTATTTATTTGGAAGAAGGGAAAGTATCCATTACTTGGCACTCACTTTGTTCCAAAATATCCAAGTTATCCCAATTATTTTCCCATTACCTCTAATCACACACATTATATATTAAAAATAATGACAAAAATGTAACCATGTAATTAGACCCCATTAGGAATCTAATAGGTCACTAGGTTAAGGAGGTCATACATTCTTAGCTAGGTCTTGTCAAATTAGGTAACCTCAAAGTGGAGGCTGCACAATTATAATCATTTAGTGGTGTTGTAATCTAGGGAAAAGTAGGGGAGTGTTACGAGTAGTTCAGTACATAAGAAAACATAGATTCACATATACATACATATAGACAAATACATACACAAAGTATTGGAAGCCCAAACAATGACCTTTTATTAAATAGATGATTCAATATAGCACAATGTATACCCTCTTCTTTGATACATACTTTTCTATTTATACCTACATATTTAGTTACCAGGCAGTTGTAACTACTTAACTTCCTAGGTCAGTCGCTTAACAAAACTCTTGAACGACTTATACTTTCTACTTCGATAGTCGACCGACGAACTCTTAGCTGATTGTTGGGTCTAGTCAATAGAGTCTACTAGCCCCTACAACAAGTGGAAAAGGTAGAGAGGGAAATAAATCTATGACTCTAACCACTTCTAAGAGTCAAACCAAGTCAATTAAGGGTTGACACCAACCTTTGTTGCAATTAAGCAATTTCTTGACATTGAATTAACTATTTTATAAACCAAAGTATTTTAATGTAGATTACAATTGGGATGAACTAAATCCAAAGCCACCAATTAAGGAAAAATAAGGTGATAATCACAATTCCATGATCATTTTCATAAAGTGATCAAGTGATGATCATGCCTTAATAAATTTATTTCCCCGTGTACCCCTAGTTAAGATTATTTCATCCTTTGTAATTCATAATCTATTGGCATTTGGAAATATTGAAGATCAACAATTTTGAATGGCTATAAGAGGGATTCCTCCTAGTGAAGGTGATAGCATAGAAAAATCCTAAAATTCCATCATATGTTGAAGCAATTAAACAAACTATCCATTCTCTGCCAATGATGAAATGAATAAAAACTAGGAAAGAAGCACGCGAGAGATAAGCCAAACAAATTGAAGTGTTGAATCCTATTCTTCAAGCCAAGGTCTAAAAACCCTATCTCAAACTTGTTGTATTATGTTGTAAATGTATGACTGCAACCCAATATATTCTAATATCATTACTCTACAATACCCCTTTCACATGCCATCCTAAAAAATGCCCATTACTAATTTGGATACACCTAAATTTGTGCATCTTGGAATTGTTTTTATGAAACAAATATCTCTCTATACAAAAAAAGTGATATTGAATTGGTTAAGAGGTAAGGTTCACAACTGTTGATTAATTGGGTTGGATTTCATTGATGTCAACCCCTGAAGAAAGTCCGGTAGAAAATTCTGGTAGCACAAATTTTTAGGTAATGGAACCAAGTTTATTTGATGGATAATGGTATGATTTTTAATATATTTGCAGGTAAAACTATTCTATATGGATAGTGCATGCCATGCCATTTTCGGTGGTATGTGGAACATCACATAACTCTTCACGGTTAGAGAGTTATGGCCATGTGAAATTGGAGAACCCTCATGGGTCATCTAGAAGCCCCAAAAGGTCAAAGTAGCCAAAGTGTTTGCAAAGAAGAAATTATTTAGATAATAAAGTGAAGTGATGAGTGTACTATAAGTCAAAGAGGATGCAAAATAAATTATTTAAATAATAAAGTTAATGGAGAACTTACTAGCTATGGAAAGTGGTTAAGTTAAGTGGACAAGTGGTTATAAGTGGGTTAACCCTAAAATAAGGAAAGTGGGTTAAGATAGTTAGAAGGTAACCCCTTGAGGAAGCTACATAAAAATATAAATAAGAGACAAGGGTCTCTCATTCAAATCACACTTGAATACCATTGAATATCTATTTTTGCGAAAGCTTATTTAGGTGGGTATTATTGATAGAGAATAAGTGTGGCAAAAAAAGTGCGGTAGAAAAATTGCAGCAGAAAAAGTGTGGCAGAAAAAGTACGGAAGAAAAAGTGTGGTAGGAAAAGTGTGGCAGAAAAAGTGCAGCAGGAAAAATGCAGCAGAAAAAGTGTGGCAGAAAAAGTGTGGTAGAAAAAGTGTGGCAAAAAAATTGCAGCAGAAAAAGTGTGATAGGAAAAGTGTGGCAGAAAAAGTGTGGCAAGAAAAGTGCAGCAGAAAAAGTGTGGCAGAAAAAGTGCAGCATGAAAACTGTGGAAGAAAAAGAGCGGCAGAAAAAGTGCGATAGAAAAATCATAGCAGGAAAAGTGCGGCAGAAAAAACGCAGTAGAAAAAGTGCGACAAAAAAATCGTAGAAGAAAACCCGCGGAAGCAAAACCACGGCAACAGAACGCTACAAGAAGAAAAAAAAGGTATGGTTTTCATATGTGTAGTGTTGAATTTATGAATCAAGTTGAGCATTTTCCTTGTAAATATGTTGGATGCCCTCTTGGGAGTTTATGGCTTGCCGTAGAGTTGATCTTAGGAAGATCTACTGAAGTTTAGTATTGGTTCATCTTTGAGGGATTTTGGTTGAGGTATGTTGCTGAAGTTATTAGTATAGATAGAGGTTGTATAACAATGAGGTTATAACACATGGTTTGAGGTACAAACTTGTGGTATAGTGTTTGAGGTATATGTGATCAGATCAGTTTGGTTGATGAGTATATAGTGACAGGTTTCTCAGTGACATTCAATTTCTACATTTGAGGTATTTCTGATCATATCAGATTGGTTGATGAGTATACAGTGACAAGTTTCTCAGTGACATATTTAGTTTGTACATTTGGCAGTTATATTTCAGGGTGGTTGGACGGGGCAAGGATAGGTGTTTTTAGCCACCTTCTGGTTGTAGCTGGTGAACATAGGGGGTTGTAGCCTCCTTCTGGTTGTATCCAGAGAATTCGGGAGTTGGAGCTTCCCTCAGGTTGTAGCTTGAGAAACTAGGGAGTTGGAACCTCTTTCCAGTTGTGGCTGGAAAACAAAGGAAGTTGGTGCTTCCAATGAATTTAATTCTTAAAGACAAATAAGAAAAAACATTATGTGGTTTTCTCCTGCTTTGGGTTTCCACGTAAAAACACTGGTGTACTATGTATGTGTATGATTGCTCATTTGTTCATTGTTTATTTACTCTGCAACTATTGGATGATAATGATACATTGATATAACACTTGCATTTTGTGGTTAAAAAGGATTGAATTTCTCTATTACTGATTCACCCCCCCTCTCAGTAATCCAACAATTGATATCATAGTCGGTTCCTTCAGGAAATAGTTTAACCACTGGAAGGATATCATGGATTATTCTGAGAATGGATTACCAATGTTTAATGGTCAGAATGGTTTTAAGTATGAGATGTGGAGTAGAAGGACAAAATTATTTTTACAGGCAAAAGGACATTATATTTGGCTATCAGTTGTTACAAGATAAGATAGTTCAAAAAGGGAAAAGACTGCAACCAAGAAGGAATTGAAGAAGAATAAAAAAATAGCAATGGATTTCATCTCGGAAGGATTACCTAATCCGGTAAGAGAAAATGTTGGTAAATGTTCATCATCCAAAGAACTTTGGGATAAGTTACATGACATATATTCTTCACCCATTGCAAATTCAGAAAATGCCAAAGACGATGCAGATAAAGATCAAGAAGAATTGTGTTCACCATGTCAAACATATTTAGAAGATGAAGAGTACATAATCACCAGAGGTATGTTGTTTTTCTTTAATTGTGAAAAATATGGACATCTTGAAATAGAATTCCATGAAGGAAATGAGACAGAAAAACTAATTGAAAAGGAAGACAATTATGGAGCATAATTGATTATTGCTTTAGATGAACTAAGAGAAGAAAACAAGTCACTCAAGAAAGAATTAATGAAACAAAATGAAATAGTTCACATTTTTGAAGAAGCCCAACATGTCACCAAGAACTTAAGAACTCAACTAGAAGAAGCCAAAAAGATCGAAGAAAATCTTGAATATCAAAAGACGTATTTGGAATCCAACATAGAAGCACATAAGGAAGAAGCAGAAATGAGAGAGAAGATATTGATAGATCATCTTAAGGAAAGAACTAACAATCTAAACCAGCTTGAGGCAGAGTTTGGTCAAGAAGAGAAAGGACTTGAAGAAGAAATAATCACATTAAAAATTCATCTTGAAGAAGCGAAAAGAATAGAAAAAGTCATGAAGTCTTAGATAATGAGAAAAGAAGAAGAGGTTGAGAAGCTTGAAGAAGAAGTTGTCACATTGAGATGTAAAATCGTCAAGCTCAACAAGAACGTTGAAGAGACAGAAACATCCACATTAGTTATAGAGAATGAAGAGAAGCACTCTAGGTTGCTAGATAATAAGAATGAAGAAAATAGAAAGAGTTATGCATAAGTACTCAAAGAAAGGAATCATGGTCAACCAGAATCTAAGAAAACTATTGAAAATACATATTCAAGAAGACCATCCATGTTCAACCCACAAAGAAGCTTCAATCATGATCATGATTAGTCAAGGCAAAAATTTAGAAGGACTACGCCGCAAAGAAGATCATTCACTCCCAGGTATGCAAATTTCTTTTATGGTCATTGTTTTTATTGTACTAAATTTGGACATAAGGTTGCAAATTGCAAGGATTATAAAAGAAATGTTCAAGCAAGAAATTCCTACATGTCCCCACATAACATTGAATCTTACAAATTTCATAACTATGGACACAGCTAGTGATTATAGAAGCATGATCTATACTTCGATGAAAGAGAACACTGATATCATATGTAAGAAAGTATGGATAAGAAAACACGAAGAACAGGTGAACAAAGACCAACTCCTAGAGATCTCAAGATTGGCAATAAAATGAGATGAAGAAAATTCTACAAAGAAAAAGAAAGATGTCAGATACATAAAGGTTTGGAAAACAACTGAAAGAAAAGAAGGACGGGTAAATAAGGAACATGTTTAAGAGATTGTACTTTTAGGCATTGTAGTGAAAGGTGAATCCACAGACAAAAAGAAAGAAGTCAAAGCTCAGAGAGATGATGAATCTACCAATGAAGATGATGATGAATACACATCAGAGCAGAAATTGTTCTGAGCCATCCAACTTAGATACCCCCAGGTAACATGAATATTAGACAGGGGGAGTCTATGCGATATATGTGATAGACCAAAGAACCATCCTTTAAGTAGATTGCAAAGTTTGAATAGACAGATCCAGAGCATTCATTAGCAGAAGTACAATCAATTGTAGTAGTGATTCGTGAATACTTCACGATAGTACAATGATAAATGGGTCAACATTATGGATAGTGTGCAACAGAGTCTTGGACAGTATGGACATATATGGATTCATAAGAACACTTTGCAGGTTTGGACAGATATATGATAGTGGAAGAGAGCATGGATTGATAGATTGGTTCGGAGAGTGGTTCAGAGACAAAGGAACATTATCATAACGGATGATAATTACAAAGGAAATGGCTCGAACAATGCTAATGGATTCAAAATTGATAGATATTTTTTGGACACATGCAATGCATACAACAGTTCACATTCAAAATAGAGTAATGCTCAGAAACAACAATGACAAAACTTCCTATAAGCTATGGAAAGGAAGACCAAAAAATGTGAAGCACTTAGAGTATTTGGAAGAAAATGCTACACAAAAAGAGAAGATGGAAGAATGGGAAAGTTTGACTCTCGTGTGGACAAAGGAGTACTTGTTGGTTACTCAAGTACAAGGAAATAATACAAGTGTTACAATCTAAGGTTGAACAAAGTTGTGGAAAGCATCAATGTAACAATTGATGAAACATGTGGACAAGAATTAAAGGAAGAAGAAAATGAATCAATGGAACAACTTCACGAAGAAGAAGCAGAAGATGAAGAAGAAGTCTACATCGAACAACCATAAGGATTTCAGTTGTCAGAGAACACAAATTATGTGTGCAAATTGAAGAAGGCCTTATATGGTCTAAAACAGGCTCCTAGAGCATGGCACTCTATACTGGATAAATATCTACAACAGATAGGGTTCATAAAAGGAAGTGCATACAACAACCTCTACATCAAGATATGTCAAAACAACCAAGGAATTTTTATTTCTCAAACTAAGTATATCGAAGAAAGGATAAAGAGGTTCAAAATGGAAGATTGCAAACCAATTACCACTCCTATGCAAACCAGTTGCAAGTTCAGCAAAGATGATGATTCAAAGTCTATAGACCAGAGTAATACAGGTCAATTATTGGTAGCTTACTATATGTGACAACATCCAGAAAAGATGTAATGCACGCAGTTGGGAAAGTGTCACGATTTCAAGAAACACCAAAGGAATCACATGTCTTAGTAGTGAAAAGGATTTTCAGATATCTCAAAGGAACATAAGATTTTGGATTATGGTATCCAAAAGGAAAGAATCTATCACTTATTTCCTACACAGATGCAGATTGGGCAGGTTTCATTGATGACCGATGAAGCACCAATGGAGAAACGTTCTACTTGGGTGAGTGTTTAGTATGATGGCTAAGTAAGAAACAATCATCAATATCCTTATCTACAGCCAAAGAAAAATATATTGCAGCAAAAACATGTTGTACACATGTTCTATGGATGAAACAAACTCTGAAAGATATACAGGTTGAGTATGATGATCCCATTCCAATCTATTGTGATACAAGTGCCATCGGTATATCAAAGAACCCAATGATGCACTCCAAGACGAAGCACATTCCAATCAAGTATCACTTTCTATAGGAATAGGTTGTAGAGAAGAACATCAGAGTTGAATATGTGGGCACAAAAGAACAAGTGGCATACATCTTTACAAAACCGCTTCCACGGGAGGCCTTTGAGTATCTTCACTAGAGACTCAGAGTAATTTCTACTCTTTTGAATGCTTATCTTATATGTCTTATATTTACACGAGGAAGCACCATAAAGAGGACAATTCAGGTTGGGATATCAGTTTCAGGAAGAGTTTAGTCAGGGGGAGTATCCCCAAGGACAATTCAGTTAGGGGGAGCAGCCCCAGATGGAAAGATACATTTCCCATTGATGACAAAGGGGGAGAGATATATCAGGTGCAGAGCATAGAGGCATGGTTCCAGGGGGAGCGATGGTCACATGAAGAGCATGAGTGATATGACTTCAATAATGCATCAAAGTGTTTCCATTAATTCAAAAGGGGGAGATTGTTGATTAATTGGGTTGGTTGTCATTGATTTCAACCCTTGAAGAAAGTTTGGTAGTGAATTCCGGTAGCACAAAGGTTTGGGTAATGGACCCAAGTTTGTTTGATGGATAATGGTATGAGTTTTGATATATTTGGAGGTAAAACTATTCTATATGGATAGTACATGTCATGCCATTTTCGGTGGTATGTGTAACATCACATAACTCCTCACGGTTAGAGAGTTATGGCCATGTGAAGTTGGAGAACCCTCGTTAGTCATCTAGAATCCCCAAAAGGTCAAAGTAGTCAAAGTGTTTGCAAAGAAGAAAATATTTAAATAATAAAGTGAAGTGATGAGTGTACTATAAGTCAAAGAGGATGCACAAGAAATTATTTAAATAATAAAGTTAATGGAGAACTTAATAAATATGGAAAGTGGTTAAGTTAATTAGACAAGTGGTTATAAGTGGGTTAACCCTAAAATAAGGAAAATGGGTTAAGATGGTTAGAAGGTAACCCCTTGAGGAAGCTACATAAAAGTATAAATAAGAGGCAAGGGTCTCTCATTCAAATCACACTTGAATATCTATTTTTGTGAAAGGTTATTTGGGCAGGTATTATTGATAGAGAAAAAGTGCAGCAGAAAAAGTGTGGCAGAAAAATAACAGTAGAAAAAGTGCGGCAGAAAAAATGTGGCAGGAAAAGTGCGGTAGAAAAAGTGCGGAAGAAAAAGTGCGGAAGAAAAAGTGTGGCAGGAAAACTACGGAAAAAAAAGTTCAGCAGAAAAAGTGTGGCAGGTAAATTGTGGCAGAAAAAGTGCGAAAGAAAAAGTGTGGAAGGAAAAGTGCTGCAGAAAAAGTGCGGCAGAAAAAGTGCGAAAGAAAAAGTGTGGAAGGAAAAGTGCTGCAGAAAAAGTGCGGCAGGAAAAGTGTTGTGGAAAAAGTGCGGAAGGAAAACTGCGGAAGAAAAAGTGTAGTAGGAAAAGTGCGGCAAAAAAATTGCAGCAGGAAAAGTGCTGCAGAAAAACCATAATAGAAAAAGTGCGGTAGAAAAATCACAGAAGAAAAATCACGGCAGTGGATTCGTGACAACAAAACCGCGGCAATAGAACGGTACAAGAAGAAAAAAAATGTATGGTTCTCATATGTGTAGTGTTTAATTTATGAATCAAGTTGAGGGTTTTCATTGTAAATATGTTGGATGCCCTCTTGTGAGTTTATGGCTTGCTGTAGAGTTGATATGAGGCAGATCTACTGAAGTTTAGTATTGGTTCATGTTTGAGGGATTTTGGTTGAGGTATGTTGCTGAAGTTATTGGTATAGATAGAGGTTCTATAACAGTGAGGTTCTAGCACATGGTTTGAGATACAGACTTGTGGTATAGTGTTTGAGGTATATGTGATCAGATCAGATTGGTTGATGAGTATACAATGATAGGTTTCTTAGTGACATATTCAATTTCTACATTTGAGGTGTATGTGATCAGATCAAATTGGTTGATGAGTATATAGTGACAGGTTTCTCAGTGACATATTTCGTTTCTACATTTGGCACTTATATTTTAGGGTAGTTGGATAGGGAAAGGATAGGTGGTTGTAGCCACCTTCCATTTGTAGCTGGAGAACATAGGGGGTTGTAACCTCCTTCTGGTTGTAGCCAGAGAATTGGGGAGTTGGAGCTTCCCTCAGGTTGTATCCTGAGAAACTAGGGGGTTGGAGCCTCCTTCCAGTTGCAGCCAGAAAACAAAGGAAGTTGGTGCTTCCAATGAATGTAATTCCTAAAGACATATAAGAAAAATCATTTTGTGGTTTTCTCCCGCTTTGGGTTT
>ML787939.1:354750-374076 GCA_009831015.1 Picea engelmannii | reverse complement strand
CAACTTACCCAAACGGGGCCCACATGACTTTTGGCGCTTCATCTCCCAGGGTTAGGTTTTTTGGATGTCTAGGGTTTTTTCCATTCCTTCTTATTGTAAAAAAGGCCTTCAGAGCCTCATTGTAGTCATCTTCTTGCGAATGCGAGTAGCCGTCACATCTCTTCTCAGAGATAAGCTGCCACCATTCTAGTGAGTCTTTCACTCTGTATTTTACAGTCTCTGTACATTTCTTTCATTAATAGAAATCGTGTATTATTGTATATCTTTGTTTATGGTTGCATATCTGCGATATCTCTGTGCATTTCTTTATTATATCTCCGCTCTCATTTCGTGCCGAAAATAATCCGGATCAGTTGAGGTGTATGTGATCAGATCAAATTGGTTGATGAGTATACAGTGACAGGTTTCTCAGTGACATATTTCGTTTCTACATTTGGCACTTATATTTTAGGGTAGTTGGATAGGGCAAGGATAGGTGGTTGTAGCCACCTTCCAGTTGTAGCTGGAGAACATAGGGGGTTGTAACCTCCTTCTGGTTGTAGCCAGAGAATTGGGGAGTTGGAGCTTCCCCCAGGTTGTATCCTGAGAAACTAGGGGGTTGGAGCCTCCTTCCAGTTGCAGCCAGAAAACAAAGGAAGTTGGTGCTTCCAATGAATGTAATTCCTAAAGACATATAAGAAAAATCATTTTGTGGTTTTCTCCCGCTTTGGGTTTCCATGTAAAAACACTAGTGTACTATGTATGTGTATGATTTCTCATTTGTTCATTGTTTATTTACTCTGCAACTATTGGATGATAATGATACATTGGTATAACACTTTCATTTTGTGCTTAAAAAGGATTGAATTTCTCTATTATTGATTCAACCCCCCCCTCTCAGTAATCCAACACACAACAACATATTAACTCTAATATACCATGATCTTTATGCCAATGGTGATAGTGATGAAGGAGTGGTGCCTCCTAATAACATAATGGTTGATTGATTGTGGTGTGAATATGCTTGTTTCTCCACTTTCCACCCTCTCTTTATGAATTTATTATTACTATAATTGGTATTACTCTATAATACCCCTTTCACATGCCTTCTTAAAAAACGTTTATTAATTCAGATATGCCTATAATTTGTGTTTCTTGGAATTTATTTTACAACATTAATATCTCTCTGGATACAAAAATTAATCGCACTTTGGTTCAGAGATGCGACTTATAACAACATATAACCTCCAATATACCATGATCCTTATGCCAATTGGGGCAACCAACAGGTAGTGGTGTTTCCTACTAACACAATGATTGATTGGTTGCAATCTGAATATTCATGTTTCTTGGCCTTCCCTACTTCCTTTGGGCAAATTTTTTTATTTTAAATATCTCACTAGAAAGACTCTATAGTACTCCTTTCACATTTATGTGCCTTCCTAAAAAATTCTCATTACTAAGTTGGATACACCTAAAATATGTGTATCTTGGAATTGTTTCCACAACAAAAATGCCTCTCTATACAAAAAAAGTAATCCCACATTGGTTGAGAGATGTGGCCCATAGCAACATATAAGATCCAATATACCATGATCCTTATGCCAATAGGGGCAACCACAAGGTAGTGGTGTTTCCTACTAACATAATGGTAGATTGCTTGTGGTGTGAATATGCATGTTTCTCAGCCTCCCCACCCTCCCCCAGCCCCCTCATTTTGTGCAAAAATAAAAAGAAAAAATATCTCATGAGTAATAATTTACAATACCCTTTTCACATGCCTTCCTAAAAAAATCCCATTACTAAGTTGGGTACACCAAAATTTGTGCATATTGAAATTGTTTCTATGACATAAAATCTCTTTATACCGAAAAATAATCCTACATTGGTTGAGAGACGTGGTCCAAACCAACATATAATCTTCAATATACCATGATCCTTATGTCAATGGAGACAACCATAAATAAGTGATGCCTCTTATTAACACCATAGTGGATTAGTTTTGGTGTAAATATGCTTGCTTCTTGAACTCCCCCCTTCCTCTATACAAAAATAAAAATAAAATTACAACCAGCAATATTTGACACATTTGGAATTTTAATTCTCTCACTGAGAATACTTTAGAAATATTCAAATTTCTTTTGCAGTATCATAGGGTGAACATTATCTTTCACATCGATTACCGACCCAATACAATTGCATCATGTGGTGCCCTATGTGGAATAGGAAAAATAGATATGTGGTGTGGAATATGAGGTACGTATGGATATATTTGGAGGTACAAAATGGAGTATTGTATGTTCTATGTTTGTTATCTTGTCTCCAACTTATTCAATTAGTAAACAAAATACATGAGCCCTTGTCTAGGTTGAATTCTTTTGAGGGTTGTTACAACTTTTGAGATTTCTACAAGGCACTCAAAGATAATGGTCAAACAAGTGAGTCAGATGGATTACTCGTGCATATAAGCTTTAATATACCAAATAATCCTGCATTGGTTGAGAGACATTGTCGAAACCAACATATAAGCTTCAATATACCATGATCCTTATGTCAATGGGGACAACCACAAGGAAGTGGTGCCTCTTATTAACACAATAGTTGATTAGTCTCAGTGTGAATATGCTTGCTACTCAACCTTCCCCTTCTTCCATACAAAAAAAAAAAAATCTCCCACCGACAATAGTTTACACATCTTGAAATTGTTTTTACAATATTATGGGCTGGACATAATCTTTCACATCGATTACCCACCCATTAAAATTGCATCATGTGGTGCCCTTGGTGTGGGATAGAATAAGGAGATATGTGGCGTGGAATATGAGGTACATATGGATAGATTTGGAGGTACGAAATGGAGTATTGTATGTTCTATGTTTGTTATCATGTCTCTGACTTATTCATCAATCTATTATCCCTTCAAACCATCTTCAATTCCAGCCCAACGAATATACTTTCGTATATGCTTATACTTTTTTTTTTGTCTCGGATAAGTTTAAACATTTTAGGATTTTAACTTTTTCAATGATGATCGCTGATGGTTATGTAATTGCTTAAAGCCATTATAATACTTATTACAAGCTTAACATGTCATTTGCAAGAATTGAACCTTTATGGGGAGGATAACAATCATTCCTTCCAACCACCCAAGCTAAATCCAAATGACATAAAAAATACTTATACTTGCTTCTTAAAAATGTTTTAATGTAATACTTTAATTCAAAGTAAAAAGTTAAAATTATTATAAAACACTTAAAAATTATTATAATGTATTACTTGTGTACAACCTAAAAATAAAATAGAAGTGATAGTAATTACTCCATGTCTTTGAAAAGTGAAGTATTGGATAAATCTAGATGCTAGTAACTATTGAGAATGCCATGTAAATTGAAGTCTTGTAAGTATTTTTAAAATAAATAAATTGAAGTCTTCAAAGTATTTTTAAAATAAATAAATTGTCAAATAAAATATGTAACATATTAGTTTTTGTCCATATCAATCGAATGTATGAGTGTATTAAAACACACATGCTCTTGTAAACTTTTAAGTAAGAAACAAACTATCTAATATGACTTAATTAAATATTTAAAATTGTCATAACATTTTTAGTTATTTGTATTAAAATAGTTCATTATAAACTTTTAATATAAATCAATATGAATATTTAAAACAAAATAAAGTGATTTTACAACTATATAGAATTGATTAAAATAAAATAAAAAATAAAGTGATTTTACAACTAAATAGAATTGATTATATATATGGAAAAATATTTGCTAATATTTTCTTTTTATCTTATTAGTTTGTTTTAAAATTGAGTCCTAAAATATATGAGGAAAGGAAGTGGTAGTTTGTTTTATAGTGGTGAGGAATTAGTTTAGTAATTTTTTTAATATATTTTTAAAAGATAAGTATTTTTAATAAAATATTTTATATATCTTTAAGGTATAATTAATTAACTATTTTATATTTTTTTAAAGTATATTTTTAAAAGGTGTAGATCAATTTACAAGTGTTATGTAAATGGAAGAAAATGTTGATTCCCCAGTCATAAAAGAAAATAAAAAAGAAATTATAATTAATTGGAGAGAATAGTTGTTTGTTTACTTAACTTATTTATTCTTTATATTTTAGAATATAATTTATAAAATAATAATATATAATTGTTATAACCCTAAATTGCACCATACATGCTTACTTGGCATCAGGCCATCTCATATCCCTTCTTTGCCAAAACACTGCTGAACAACTCTTTGAAAATCCTCTTTTATAAAGGCCCATGCGCCCTGCTCCATTACTGTACGCATGTACACACTGGCTGACCCAAAACAACCCGCGTGGACCGACAAAAGCACGAAAAAAGGAAAGTTGCTGACGAAACACAAAAGCTATGGGTGAGTTAACTGAAACTCTCGGCCATGCATGGCCGAGGGTTCGTCCAAATACCTAGCTCCTTCTAGCCTATAAAAGAAGGGGTAGGGGTCCCATTTGGAAGGAGGAAAAATATAGCAAAGAAACTCTGCCCATTTCCGTATTCCCATTGTCCCAAACTTTTAGCCTTTCCTGATGCCAAAGGAGATACAAAGCAAAGCAGTTGGAGGACAGTAGAAGAGGAACCGAGGATCAGGTTCGTGGACCAGTGGCTGGTCTCAACTTTGTAAGTTGACTCATTCAAAGTAATAAAGAAAATGATTTTCCCGTCCCAATTCATGAAATTTTTATAGTTTGATTAGTATATGTTTGGATTTCTAACTCGTTAGTATATAAGTAGGATGCATGCATAGTTGTTGCTTGTCTTGTATGCAGGTCAGCTTTGGAAGGAGTATTGCGAACAAGTAATCAAGTACAATGGAGGATTGACATCAAACATCGGGAACGAGGTAGGTTGATCTTTCCTTGCATTTACTAAGAAAAGGGGATTTAAATCTAGGGATGAAGGTAGAAAGTTGTTTTTCTTCGGTCATATCTGCATGCAAAGTCTGAACTCTACTTGCTAGTCCGTAGGGAGATTTTCCCCACAACAGAATTGGCGACCATACTGGGGAGACTCTCTAGGGTTCCTGGAATTTTATTTAGTTTTTGGGTAGTTTTAAAGACTAGTTTTTCTTGCCTATTTTTTCTTTTAGTTTCTGTAAGGTCTGAGCTAGCAGAGAGTCTGGTTTTCCATACCAGCTTTCTCTAATTTGTTTGACTGTGTTTGTCAGAACCCACAGAGGTATACACGGCCTGCATAAGGTCTGCACGCGTGTACCCGCGCCCTACTCTCTTACAGCCCACATGCGAATGCTAGCTGAAGAAGTAGCAGTAGCATGCATAGTTTAGAGAACTTTGGGGGCAGTCAGCCTTTTCCCTGTCAAAATCACACATTCTCATGGGGTTTTCTGGAATTCTGTCTGAGTCTTGGTTGTTTGTAGTCCTATCTCAGATTGTTTTTTCTTTATCATTTTTCCTTACATTATTTGTTTTTCTGTTAAAAAGAGTGTCCAAGTCTTTCAAGGGATCCTGATTATCAATATCTGTGGTCTCTTCCTAGTCTGGTCTGTCTGTTTTCATTTTTCTCAGAGTTTAGATATAAACACAGCCTGTACAAGGTTAGCTCACGTGTACACGCCCTCTGTCTCTATCCAGCGCGTGTTCACATGCGTGCTGTTAGAGTGACAGTTGTGTGCTTGTACATTATACTTGTTGTTGAGGGTAAGGCAGTAATCCCTTCCCTTGATAAGAATTATTCCTCTCAGGTGTTTGAATCTCTGTCTAAGCAGTCAGTAGCTTAGGATTAATCTTACCCTTAACTTGCTTTTTCTCATTTAAAAAGTTGTCATAAAAATAAAATAATTTTTATGGTTTTTAGACAAGTGTGAGAGTCATTTTTTTTTAAATTGCTAGTGTGTGATTTTTTATCTGAATCTTTGCGATCTGCGATTAGGCCAGAATTGTTTTTCTTGGTTTTTTCTTGTTGGTATTTTTCCTTTTTGCTTTATCAAGCATTTAAATAAATAAAAAAAAATCTCTTTTCATTTTCTTATTTGGTTGAAAAGTGTGTTTCTGCATTATTAGCCAGGGAAAAACCATTTATTTCATAAGTTTTTGCAGTTTACTTAGATCATAAGTCATAAGTATCTTGTAGTCAAGTGAAATTTCTTTTGAGTTTGCTATCCAAAATCTTAAAAAATAAAAAATATTTATTTTGAAAAGTTGTTGAAATTTTGCATTAAGTAAAATTCTTGTTTCCAGCTTTTTTATTCATTTTTTTCTTTCGTATTTTACACCTCATCAGTTTCACTTTCATACCCCTTGATGTAAGACAAAGCCATAAAAGTAACGATAAATTTAAAATCTACTAGACTTTTATGTTTGTAGGGTTCACCAACTAGTTCAGGATTAGGGCCTTGGATTAGGTTGGAGAGGAAACTCTTCAAGGCCATTTAAAATCAAACATTGGAGTCTGAGTTAGGGAGTGTCTAAGTCCAGTGTCGTGAAAGTTATTCGGGACCCCCCTCTAACATAGGGGATAAACACGAGGTCACGTGTGGAAAGGTAGTAGAGATAACCCCTCCAAAGCTAGACCAATCGTAGTGGAGAACACATATAGAGGGCTTGTCTAGGGATTTCGTCATTTGCATTTGCCACGGGGCTTCGTGGGTTTCAAATCCATTCGAGGTCCTCAGTTGTCTTCTAGACCATTTTCTCTCGATACCCTTGATAGGTTTCGGGCTCGATACCCTGCTCATTGTGGTCTACCCGACTTTCGACTGTACCCGCCTGGTGACTGTTCGCACGCTGGCAACCTAGTTGCCAATCTTGTTTAGGGACATACACAGGTGACTGTGGGGGTATACCGCGGTACCTAGGATAGACATCGGGCCATGCTTTGCAGAGTATACCCAGAGGGTGCTTCCGTGTTTGAGTTTCACTTGCACCGGTAAGTTGCTCTAGTGTTGGTTGTTGTAATTGTTCTTCCAATTAATTTAGTGTTTGCCTATCTTATCTTCTAGGGTCTTTTTTAGTGTGTGTTACTTTTGAACGTGTAGACTACCTTAGAGTGTCTTGGATCTTCTCACATAGTGGAGGATCCCGAGCTCCACCAGTCATGAAGGCTTCTTGGCCTACCACCGGTTACACTGGAGCCACCCCCGCCACCATTAAGGCGAAAGCTAGACCAACAAGGGTCTTTTGAAGCGACTAGGTTACAAGCCATTGTGCTTGACCAACCCCCGGAGGAATCAACCGTTTTGGACCTTGAAGTAACTTCTCTTGGCCCAGTTGAAACCTCAACCACTGATTTCTTGGCACCTTTCATCATACCAATTCAATTTCACGAGTGCCAGACAGTGTTGCATACAACAATGGAAACAAATGTTGTTACTCCTTCTGGGAATTCTTCAATTCCCACCACGGTTGTCACCACAAGAGAGATTTCACCTCCTAACCCACCGTCGTCGGTCTGAGCCACCATGGTCTCGACCACAACTACTTTGCACAGTGGTCTGATCCTGTCTTTGGCGGTGGACACAACCCCTTTCACACCAAGTGCGACAGGCCCTCCGTTCTCATACAGGATGCCTAGTTCGGGTACAAGTCCTATACTTTCTTACTCCACTTTACAGACTTTAGGTCTGGGGGCAGGGAGGTCTAGTGCTCCTATACAACGTCACATGGGGGGCACTCCTGCTCCTTTTAACGATTTCCTTTATGGAGGAGGTCATATCCCTCCTTCATCCCCTTCACTCGGTGGCTCGCATTAGCAATCCGTCAGGAAACCTACACACAATAGTTTATTTGGAGCAGGGAGTCAAGGACCACCTTCGCATAGTATGCCGATAGGTTTGACACCATTTTCTTTGAACAAAATGTTTGGTAACAACAAATTCTCGTCAGTCGCTTTCCCAACTGGGGGCAACCCCATTTTTGGACAATCTACTCCTATACAGGGTACTATTCCTGCACAAGGGGCAAATCTAGCAAGACCTTGGAATTCAGGGCAGGGATCCGTTCCCTCGTCCGGAATGTCGATTTGGGGTAATTATTTCCACAATCAATGGAACCCCGACCAAACTACTATCCCTATCCCCACGGGACCGACATGGGGTAACCCTTCCCAAAGTCCTTTGAATATAATGCATGCCCAACCATCTTTGTCCTATTTGGGAAATCAGCCGATGATGTCTCCACATATGAAAAATCCATACGCTGGTCAGGGCCATGGTTTCTACCAGAATCTGGGCCAGCAGCCAAACTTTTCTTGGCAACCTGGTGCCAGTCAAAATCCAGGCCCTTTTTTCCCAGGTTATCAACAACAACCCAAACTACCATTCCTGGCGACTTTACACTTGCCAGATTTGACAAGGTTGTTGAATGACCCTATTTGTCACGATCCGCGTTGGCCTCCTATGCCGACGAAGTTGCCTTCAGACATTCCAAAGTTCGAAGCCAAGCCTAACGAAGATCCAAGAGATCATGTGACTACGTTTCATCTTTGGTGCTCATCTAACTCATTGAAAGATGACTCTGTACAATTGCGATTGTTTCAACATACTCTCATTGAGAGTGCCACGAAATGGTACATTGAGCTCAATCACTAAAGATACTCTTATTTTGGCGAACTGGCGATGGCTTTCCTGAACCATTTCCAGTTACCTGTGAGATACGACGCTGGCACCGAGCTACTCACCAATTTCGAACAGATAACAACGGACCATATCTCTGATCACATTCGAGAATGGAGACGCTGAAAGAGTTTAATCAAGGTGCCAGTCCCACCAGCATTCCTTCTTGAGTGGTTCTTTAAGTCTTTGGTGCCGCAGTTATCCAAAGACGTTGAGACATCAGGATTTTTCTCCGAAGAAGATGCCATCATGAGGGCTCAACATTTTGAGCTCATCTATTCTCAGTCCAGTTTATTATACAACATCTTTCCATATGCGCCACGTTCAATACTGGATAAAACTAGACAGAGAGATGGACCACATGCCGATGGTATTGTTGGTTCAGCACAAACAAATCCTGTTGAGCAATTGACGAAGCAGTTGTAGCAGTTATCTATACAACACACAGTGGCCAGCCAAACTACTGCTTTGGCTACTCCCTCTACCAAAACGTCGGAAGTACACATAGTACAGTCAACTAACCCAAAGGCCACCCAGCAGCCTGAAGGGAAGAAAAAAAAATGAAAGAAGGGTAAGGGGGACAAAAAACCCAACGATAATGCTGGCATGGACAACACTGAAAAACGGAGGGTGAGGTATCCATGCAACTTGTGCACAGAATACCACTCGACCCATCTATGTTTTCAACTTGCAGAGGCCCAAAAATTTGTCACACAACAACAGGCAGTGTTGACTAATCCATTTCAACATGGGCAAAATATAACTCAATCCTCTGCAAGCACGGAAGGGGGAAACCATGAACCCTGCCCGCCTCCTAACAACCCCGCATCCACGAACATATATATGGTTAGGGGTGATGCTTTTATATCGACTAGAGCGCATGACTATAGTAAACCAAGTGCTTCTGAGAAGGGTAAAGAAGCTGAACTCCCATCTCTTCCTCTACAGATTGAGAAGATGTTGGGAGAAACAATGACACGCATTCCAAAAGGTGCATTTAAAAAAACTTCTCATAACCCAAGCACAAGGGCCGCCTAGAACTACTCCGTGGTTGAGGATTTATCACAAACCCCTTGTGCGATGTTTGCTTTGGAGGTCCTCCAAATCTACCCTTCTCAGAGGAAATCCTTGTTAACTTCTTTAGGATCTACCGAGACTTGTAATCTAGGTACCATCATGTTGGATACAACAAACTTAAAACCTCGTCTTCCTTACCACGTAGCATTTACGATAGTAGTGGCTTATCCCACGAAAAATTGTACTCGGACTATCTTTCACATGGTGGTTGATGAGGGTGCCTCGACATGCGTTATGTCATTGGCATGTTGGAAGGCCATTGGCTAGCCCATTTTGTCTCCATCACCTACTCTCCTCACTTCTTTCAACAATCGTTCGTTCCGACCACATGGCATCGTTCCTTCTTTCCCCATGTAGTTAAGAGGGAAGACCGTGTGTGTCGAAGTAGAGGTAGTCAATTCTCCCCTCAACTATAACATCTTGTTAGGGCAGAGTTGGACTTCTGCTATGCAAGCTGTGGTTGCTACAGTTTTCTAGGTCTTGTTGTTTCCACACGAGGGCCGGATAGTGACCATCGATCAATTGCCTTTCTCCAGACCTGACCCAGCTTTGGGGGCATCCATGGTATTGATGATTGATAATCCTCAACCAGGTGTCGTCAACGTAGGAGTTGGTTTGTGCCCATCCTTGATGGGTACCTTCGATTACCCACCTCCTCACGACGATATCAAATTTATATCCAATCATCATAAGGTTGAGATTTTTCAAGTTTCGTCATTCTGCACGACTTATTTTGAGGATCCCTGGATACTTCCTTCCCCATCGACCCCGATGGATGAGACAGGGCACCCGGGCATGTCCATGCCCTTGTCTGTAGCTGAAGTAGCATACTCTTTAGTCTAGCAAGCTTCAGCTAACACTGATCCGACTCCTGCACAAGAGTTAGATCCACTTCTAGAGCCCATTTGGGCTTAGGGTTCTCTTGCTAACATCAATTCGTTAGACTTATTCTTGCCTTATGATGAAGTCGTAATCGAAGCAATGACTAGTCCAGACAGACCTTGGGACAATATTCACCACAGATCATAATTTCTCCCAGAGTTAAGCCGAATCAAAGCAGGAGAATTCACCGTGACCATGACGGGAGATCAGTCATGCCCTATTAATCTCTTAGCTACACACGAAATTTATGCTGAGGGAAATATGGAAACTATCGCTGAAACCGTACCGATCAATATCTCCCGAAACCCTAGCATCGTGGAGAATGTCTTCATCGGAGTGGATTGCTCCCCTGAAAAGATTCAAATCTACACAGATCGTTTCAAAGAATTCCGTGATGTGTTTGCCTGGTCTTATGAGGAAATGGTAGGTATCGATCCAAAAATAGTTGAACATGAGATCACAACGTATCCTGATGCCAAGCCTGTTCGACATAAGCTTTGTCCAGTTATTCCTAAGAAAGCAACAACCATCAAGATTGAGGTTGAGAAATTGCTAAAGGCAGGTTTTATCTATCTTATTCATTTGACCCAATGGGTGTCAAATCCTGTGTCGGTCAATAAAAAACAAGGCACGATTCGTGTATGTACCGATTTCCATGATTTGAACAAGGCATGTCCCAAAGATAATTTTCCAACACCATTCATTGACCAGATCATTGATGAATGTGTTGGTTGCGATGCCTTTTCTTTCATGGACAATTTTTCGAGATATAGTCAAATCCAAATCAAACTTGAAGACCAACACAAAACGACATTCATTTGTCCTTGGGGTACATTCGCGTATCGTAAAATGCCTTTTGGTCTTAAAAATGCTGGAGCCACCTTCCAGCGGGCCATGTCTTTTGATTTTCATGATCTCAAGCATATAGTCAAGGCCTATCTAGATGATTTAGCATCGCGATCTCGCAAGAGAACGGATCATCCCACACACCTTAGACTGATCTTAGAACGTTGTTTCTACTTTCGGATTCGCTTGAATCCAAACAAGTGCACCTTCTATGTAATGTCAGGACGTTTGTTAGGTTTCATCGTATCAACAACAGGGATCATGGTCGATCCTCTCAAGGTGGAGGCAATAATCCAATTGCCTCCCCACGCACAATCCTTCAACTTCAGAGTCTACAAGGCAAGGAAATTTTTTTACGACGCTTCATCGCCAACTATGCCGAAATCACCAAGGGATTTATGTGCTTACTGAATAAAGATGTTCCTTTTTATTGGGATGATGCTTCTCAACGCTCTTTCGATGCATTAAAATATGCCCTCACAACTACCCCTCTGCTCCGACCACCTAACTATAACAAATATTTCTTATTATATCTAGCTGCAGCAGAGTCAACCATTGGCATGGTTTTAGTTCAGGAAGATCATTTGTTCTCATAATACGTGATCTATTACCTGAGCTGAGGCCTCATAGGACCGGAATTCAATTATTCTCATATAAAAAAACTTGCAATGGCGGCAGTTCATGCTATTCAATGGTTCCATCATTATGTTATGTTTTGCAAGACCACCGTCATTGCTGTCATGAATCCATTCCAGTACATGTTGACATGACGGGTAATAGGTAGAAAAATCAGTAGATGGATAGTCATCCTCTAGGAGTTTGACTTGGATTTCATTTCTTCCATGTCCAAAAATTCACTGGTCTTCGCAAATCTTATTTCGTAACTTCCGGTTGAGTCAGGTGACGTTGTGCCTGAAGAATCACCTATCCGGGGAGATATGTTTTTGATCACATGTTCAGATCCCTGGTATGGAGATATACTTATCTATCTCCAGACTTTGAAGTGCCCCACTTCTGCTTCTCATGATGAGCATTGGCGTATATGCCATCAGGCTAAGAATTATCTCATACTCGATGATACGTTGTATCAGAGAGGTGTAGATTGCATCTTACGTCGATGTCTCACACATGAGGAGTCAATTATCATGCTCAACGATTTCCATACTAGATCTTGTGGCGATCATTTGTCTAGGCTGGCAACAAACCAAAAGATTCTATGAGCAGGTTACTTCTGGCCGACACTTATCAAAGATTGTATCGAAACGGTCAAGAAGTTCCATTCGTGCCAAATCTTCTCTCGGAAGATGAGGGCACATTCCTCTCCCATGTTTCCTATCATCACAGTTGGTCCCTTCACCAAGTGGGGGATTGATTACACTACTTGCAAAACCCCTTCAGCAAGGAGGCATCGCTATATCATCATAGCTATCGACTACTTCAAAAAGTGGGTGGAAACTATGCCAACATTTAAAGATGATGGAGACACTGTAGCTCTCTTTTTATTCAACCAGATCATAGCAAGGTTCGGCGTCCCGAGGGAGATTGTCACTGACCATGGTAGTCACTTTCAGAATCAGATGATGACTACATTAACATCAAAGCTTGGGTTATGGTAAGAACATTCATCACCCTACTACCCCCAGTCCAATGGGTAGGTGGAAGCTGTAAACAAAACTCTTAAGACTATTCTACAACGAACTATCAACTCAGCCAAGTCAAATTGGCATTTGATGTTATACTCGACATTATGGGCTTACCGAACATCTATTAATACTGCAACCGCTTTCTCACCTTTTCAACTCGTTTACGGGCTGGAGGCAGTCCTGCCCATCGAATGTCAGATCTCGTCTCTAAAATTGGCAGTACAATTATTGCCTGACACTTCTCCACTCGAAGAATGGTTAGTACACCTTGAGCAGCTCAATGAATAGTGTTGTGATGCGGCCCTAGCCAACGAGGCTCACAAACATAAGGTCAAGTGTCAATATGATAGGTCTGTTCATCCTCGGATTTTCTCTGAAGGTGACCTTGTCCTGGTCTATGACCAAGATAAAGACCCCCTGGGGGCAGGCAAATTCAAACCCATGTGGTTCGGGCCTTTCATCATAAAAGAGGTATTAAAAAAGAGCGCCTATTGTCTGGTTGATTTCGAAGGGAATGCTTTGGCAAAGCCTAGAAATGGGCTCTACCTCAAGAAGTATTACTCATAGGCAGGTCACTGTGGGTAACTTTTTGTAACATATGTATAGTCTTTGTACTATTACTTTTTTGTTTCTTTTAAATGTTATGGATGTGTCATTGATGTTAGCTTTCGTCAATATGGTAGATGTCGAGTGATTCCGAGTTGTTCATTGGGTATGCAGACGGTGCTAGTCGTCACACTCGGAGGCTTGCCTCCGCAGCTTGGGTAATTTTTACACCTCAGGGCTAGTTGTTATCCTCCAGAGGTATATGCTTAGGTGACACCACAAATAATGTCGCCGAGTACAGTGCAGTTATTGATTTGCTTCGTGACGCTTTGTCATTGGGTATCTCTCATCTCCAGGTCTATCTCAACACTCAATTGGTTGTGTCTCAGTTAAACAGAGTATACTGGGTTCATGATCCAGCTTTACACTGACGATTCCTTAGGGTACATCTCTTAGAACGAAACTTTGATTATATTACATATTTTCATGTTCCTAGGAGATTAAACCAAATTACAGATACTCTAGCTAATCAAATTTTAGATTGACATCTTGCATACATATGAAAGAACATTGACATAAATATGTAAATACATTTTTTCACACGTGATCCATAAGACACAAAAGACTAAAAAACCATATATAATTTCAAAAAAGTAACTAGAGTACATAGATGGACGCAAGTGCCTCAAAAATAGAACCAATAACGAGTCACAGGGCTTATGCTCTCAAAAAATATATATACAAGTGGTGCTCGTGGCACGTAAAATGTCTAAATAGGTTCAGGGCCTATGGGCCCTGTTATACTAGTCCACAACATGGGATAAACGCCTAAACAATCAGACCCACGTCCGAGGTGCCCCCACTACATGAGGCTGCATGGATGGCGGTAGGTCCTCAATCTCTACCATCGGGACTGTGCGAGTGAGTGCAGTAAATTTCCGCTCAACTTGTCTGAGTAATCTCTTAGCCTCCCCAACTGGGAGGTCTCCTGCTACTGCTGGTTCCTCGACAGCGGCAGCTACGGCCCCTGGCCGAGGACGACGCCTATTCCTTGCATGATCGATAGGTCGCATGGGTCCCACATCTGCATGCAACAAACATATATCCGTCAAATACTCTGGCATATAAAAAAAATGATATATATAACAAAAATGACATAAAAAACACATATACAACAAAAAAAATACAAAGGTGGGGACTTACCCATCTCCCCTCGCTCCTCACTAGGAGGCACGGGTATCTCAAGATCTCTCGAAAAGTCTATCCCTGCATATGGGTAATCCTCGATCACAGGGATCTGCCGTGACAGCCATGCAAAAAAGTCATCATCGAAGGACTCATTGGTCCTTCCACCACTCTGTCGCGGTAGTAGTACTTCCCATCTACATATAGCAGGAAAAGAGGCATGGTGTCCTCGTACCACTTCCCGAGGACTAAAGCTCCGAACTCTCTCAAAAAAGAACGAACACAAAATAGTCCCGAACCCGAAGTTCCTCTATGTCCGCTGACGACAATTTGTCAATTGCCTCTTCATACACTCCAGTAGTGTGGTACTCCAGTCAAAAATTTGTGCATTCAAGCACTGGATAACACAGTTCATCTGTGCACGGGACGCCTGATGCAAGGCCACTGAACCGGTAATCCTCCCAATGAGAAATAATATCGCTTGCAATGATAGGTTGGTGATCTTACTTATGGGAACCTTGGAGCTCAAATGGTTTGTCCCACCCTCACAGTGCAGGGATATCAGTTCTGCTATGTTATGCGGCCTCGACGGAAACGTCCTGAAATTGACTGGTTCCCCTCTCCTTGAGAGGCCAGTCAAAAAGTAGATATCCTCGGTGGTGGGCACCAGTGATTGCCCCTCTAGCATGAAGGCCTTTGCATCAGGGTGTCAATAGTCAACCAAGGCATTCAGTAGCCTCGGTTGCGCTCGCATAAACGGACACAAGAAGAACTTTAGCAAACCACATTGCATCAACACGGCCACAACATTCAGATCTCCTGAAACCAACTCACCAACTTCTTCATGCTCCCTTTCCCTCCAGTGGACATACATCCTGCCAAAACAACCAAGTTCAGGAGGGTGAGTGAGTTCTCTTTAGTTCTTTTTTTTTATAAAGGGAGGTCCACACGTGCTGTCTAGGTGACAGTTGCGTGTACACGTGGGCAGTTTTTACTCTGCCTGAGTGTAGACGTGGCCTGTCCAGAGACAGCCCATGTGGACCTAGGGCCGACCTTTTAAAGGTCGACTCCCACCCAAAAAAATGAAATGAAAAGAAAAAAATAAAGAATTGAATAGATAGATAGGGGAGTTTGTACTTACTTGGTCCAGACGGAAGTTTGTTTCGTCCACTGTAGCTCCCAGAATCACTGTTTTGATCAAAGGGGTCTTTTGGCTCCAGAGTCAATTTCCAAATCAACAATGGTGATAATGAACTGCCAGCTTCTATTTATAGACTTTTTGGCCTCTTTTTGTCACTTTTTTGGCCTCCCTTATCATTTTCTTTATACCAAAAACCATTTAGAGTGATTCAGGAGTTATATGGGAGGGATTTGATCGGGTATTGGGACATTTTTTTTGAGTTTTGAGTAAATTTTGACGGTCCATGAAATTTTTTCCGACGATCAACTTGAGCATATAGGTTAGGTTTCTACCCTGATTTTTGTATCTCGTTATCTTTTTCATTTGCCATAGGATCAATCCCATTAGATTGTGACACAGAACCATCATCTCTTCTTTAGAAGTGTCGCAATTTGGTGGTAGATCTTACCAGAACATGGATGCCCTAGGTAGATCTTGGTTGCATTATGGCATTCATGCTGTCTCTAAAAACACTGTAGGCTCAGGAGTCCTTATAGTCTTTCCTGAATATGAGTTTGAGCCTCATTTGCATGATTCTTCTTCACTCTTGACCTCACCCTCATGACTCCCAAAAAATAACGGGTCTTCTTTTAAGCCCTTTTCAGACCCTCTAATTATGAAAAGATTGTCGAGCGATCTTGTGGCCTTTCATGCTCGTTAAACTGAAATTTGAAGTCACGTCTGTCCGGCGGTAGTTTACCCCTTTTTTGGTCCGGACGGTCAACTGTACGAACAAAGGTATACTCTATGGAACTTTATCTCTATAGAAGAGTACTCTTAGGTATAATTTTATCCCTTTTTCGGGCCTGAAGGACTAAACTTACGAAGAAGGAACCCCAACGGAGTCCATAGTTAAGCTGTTTTTAGACTCCCTAAAATTGAAAAGATTGTCAAGTGACCTTATTCTTTCACACTTGTTAAAATTGGTCCAGAAGAACATTCCTGATGGAGTCCATAGTTAAGCTTTTTTCAGACTCCTTAAAAATGAAAAAATAGCCGAGTGATCTTGTCCTTGTCACACTTGTTAAAATGGTTTTGAATCGATGTCTTATCGAAACTAGTTTACCCCTTTTTCAAACCGACTAGACTATATTAAAAAGAGGTACCCCAATGGAGTCTCCTTTTATGTTTTTTCAGACTCTCTAAATATGAAAAACCACAGATCTTACCTTCTTTGGGCTCGTTAAACTTACAGTGAAGGACATTACCATTGTGTGTTTTATTAACAACGTTTGCATACCTTATACGCCAGCCTTGTAACATTTTTCTTCTGCGTCTTAACACCTTTGGCCCCCAGAGGATTTTTCCCATGTATCATTCTACTAGAACATCAGTCTTGTCCTTGTGCCTTGAGCTTGTATGTTTGCAACACTCGTTCCTCCTTTGTAACATAATATTCCTTTATTCTTTTTCCACAATTATTGAAAAGAACAAAAAAAATCAAATATACCCCAAAAAGAGGAAGGGAAAAGTATTTTCTTTATTGGCAGCATAATGAGTCGCCCTTGGATAAAGCATATCTATCCATTTGTTCATCAGACTATGGGATGTAGTATGACCTTAGGAAGCTTTTTCTCGCTATATAGAGTTGTGTCCTCCATCGTTTGGTTATCAATGCCATGCTAACTGAGTCTCATCATTTGTCGTGCTATTATCCAAAGGAAGTTTGTCACCAAGCCTGAGTCGGCCCCTCTGCAATATGTCTCTTTTCCTCATACCCGACCATCCTGAACATCCAATCAAGTCCTTGTTCAAAATCACTGAAGCCTTCAGTCTGATCATCAAGATTATCAAGTCCACGATCGACGAGTCGTCGAAGACCTCTGGATAGTGCAGTCATACACTCATATTACACTCCTACCCGAGTTTTGAAGATTTTGATGTTGCTTCTCGAGCTCTGAAGATCTCATCTCCATCCATCAGGCCATATCAGCTTCTAGAAGATGGATACTTTACACGTATATCTTTTCGATTTCGAGATGTAGCTCTGCTGTGTATTTATCATGACTACTCTTTATATAGTTATATGACATGGATCTACAGTGTATTTGATTGGTAGACATGATTCTATTTTATCCCGATCATGGGTATGCCTGCCTCGGTGAGACATGTGTTATTTTGCAAATGGTGCCTCTCGGTTCCTGATCCTTGGGCTTAATCGTTCGACACATCAGTAAAGATTGGTAATGTATTTCATCCATCAGATTCTCTTCTGACCTCACACATTAGGGGGCATCTGTTATAATCCTAAATTGCACCATACATGCTTACCTGGCATCAGGCCATCTCATATCCCTTCTTTTCCAAAGCACTACTGAACAACTCTTTGAAAATCCTCTTTTATAAAGGCCCACGTGCCCTACTCCATTACTACATGCGTGTACATGTTGGCTGACCCAAAACAACCCGTGTGGACCGACAAAAGCACGAAAAAAGGAAATCTACTGATGGAACACAAAAGATATGGGTGAGTTAATTGAAACTCTCGGTCATGCATGACCGAGGGTTCATCCAAATACCTAGCTCCTTCTAGCCTATAAAAGAAGGGGCAGGGGTCCCATTTGGAAGGAGGAAAAATATAGCAAAGAAACTCTGCCCATTTGTGTATTCCCATTGTCCCAACCTTTTAGCCTTTCCTGATGCCAAAGGAGATACAAAGAAAAGAAGTTGGAGGACAGTAGAAGAGGAGCCGAGGATCAGGTTCATGGAGCAGTGGCTGGTCTCAACTTTTGTAAGTTGACTCATTCAAAGTAATAAAGAAAATGCTTTTCCCGTCCCAATTCATGAACTTTTTATAGTTTGATTAGTATATGTTTGGATTTCTAACCCGTTAGTATATAAGTAGGATGCATGCGTAGTTGTTGCTTGTCTTGTATGCAGGTCAGCTTTGGAAGGAGTATTGCGAACAAGTAATCAAGTACAACGAAGGATCGACATCAAACGTCGGGAACGAGGTAGGTTGATCTTTCCTTGCATTTACTAAGAAAAGGGGATTTAAATCAAGGGATGAAGGTAGAAAGTTGTTTTTCTTTAGTCATATCTGCATGCAAAGTTTGAACTCTATTTGCTAGTCCGTAGGGAGATTTTCCCCATAACAACAATGTTTAAATGTTTAATATATTTTTTAGGATATAATTTATTAGAAAAAAGTTTGGCAATTTTTTTTTTTATAATTTATTGAATATAAATTTTATTTTATTTTATAAAAAGTTTTAATATATTTTTTGAAATATAATTCATTGGAAAATAATGTTGTTTGCTCATTTTTTAACATAGATTTTGACATATGGCATTGCATTACTTTTTTAAATAGTAATTTAGTTTTAATAACAATATATATATATATATATATATATATATATATATATATATATATATAAGA